>JAGFNQ010004457.1:189127-381185 GCA_024364735.1 Boesenbergia rotunda
CCAACAAGCAAAAGGGAAGCTCCTCAAGAAAAGCAAATGGAATGAGGAGCAAATCAAGAGATGGAGGCCAACAACAAAGTGACCAAGTTATTGGTCAACCTATTGCCAAGCACCATCTTGGACAAGATTGGAGAATTCAAAGACGCCAAAGAGCTTTGGAGCACATTGGCAAGGCTTCATGAAGATCCCTCCACTTACCAATCAAGAAAAATCCGAAGAGGGAGATTCATCAAGTGAAGAGGACTCGGAAGTTGAGAGGTGCTCAACATCCGAAGATGAAGCTCAAGAAGCCTCCACTTCAAGGTTTGAAGAGGAGCAAGATGTGCCATTGGCATCGGATCAAAGAAAAGCGTCAACATCATCATCCGAGGTCAATGAGGAGAAAGAAGAAGTCTCCACCTCTAGGATTGAGGGGGAGCAAAGGTCATTGACTCCGGAAGAAGAAGAAGTATCTACTTCCGGATCAAGTGAAGAGTCATGCCACACCCCTACAAGCAAAGGTATAAAAATTTCAATTTGTAAAAATAAAGATCATATTATTTGCTTTGAGTGTAGGGAAAGAGGACACTATAAGAGTAAGTGTCCCAAATTGGTCAAGAAAAAGGTGCTAGTGGCACCCAAGACCAAAGAGAAGCCAAAGGAGGTCGGCCCCGTGGCAAAGAAGGATAAGAAGCACATTGTGTGCTTCTCATGCAAAGCAAAGGGACATTATCGAAATCAATGTCCAAAGGGGAAGAATCCGACCAAGGCTAAAAGGAGGAGCTCAAGTCAAGGGGGAGCCTCCAAGAATAACACTAAGGTACCATTAGGTAATGGTACTTATTTAAATCATGATAATATGCATGCTAGAGATAACTATTATCATTTTAATGCTATTTATCATGAAAATAGGAGGTATAAAAACCTAAGGAAAACTATAGAGCTTTCCATGCTAGGACTACCACCTCTAAGGATAGGGAACAAATTAGGAATTTCCAAGGTAGACCTACCCAATCCAAGGCTAAGAAAAACAATCACCAAGGCTATATTAGAAAACCAAGCCTTGAGGAGGTAATGATTGAAAATCAAGTTTTGAGGTCAAAACTTGATAAATTAGAAAAATCCCTCAAAAGAATAGAAAATCTATTTAAGGGATCTAAGGATCAAAACCTAGATTTAGGAAATCAAGGACCTCTAGGAGCAAGAAAGGTTTGGGGTACAAACCTAAGACTAAGGATGATGGTCCATCCTATCATAGAGTTCCATATAAATATGGAACTAAATCTAGGTCTAGGAGTCAAGTCAAGGTCACAAGGGAAGCCATCCCTAGAGTTGACCAAGACAAGACAAAGGTGACTAAGGCTTCGGAGAAGCCTAAGAAAGTCTTTAGGAAGGTATCAAGGGAAGTCATCCCTAGTGAATACCTAGAACACCCAAGGAGCACCAATAGGTTTTGGGTTCCTAAGAGTGTGTTCGCCACACCCTAGATAGGTCTAGGGAGTGTCAACTCTAATTGGAAGGGTAGTTAACCCAACCTTGATGAAGTTGGCACTTTGGGACATTTTCAAGGAATTATTACCCTTGAAAATGAAGGATTCATTTATTTACTCTAGGAGGAGTAAATATGTGCCAAACTATATTTTTGAAGATTAATCTTGATAAAGTTGACACAACTAGGTTAGAATCCAAAGATAGGCCAAGTTGGGGAGTTTTGGCTTTATCTTGGAAATTAGGGCAAATTTAGGATTATCAATGGCTTAGCGATGAGTTATTGATACTTAGATAGGAAATCTAGGTATTTTCTGTTATGCTTATATGCCATGTTTTGGATGCCCTATCACATGCCATGACATCATAATCATATTCATATTTATTATGAAATATTACATGTCATGTCATACATGCATCATTTAGTATAATTTCTTTTGAAAATCTTAATATGATGCATGTCATAGTCATTAATCATGCATAAATCAATTTTTATTGAACTTAAGGACATTGGCATTAATTGACATCCAAGGTGGATGATCAAGGTTTATAATGCCTAGGTAGAAATGCATGAACCCTAAGATTAGGGAGAACATGACTTTTCCATCTCACTAAGACTATAAGGTGACTTGTGTGTGTTTTAGAAACACATTAGAACAAGTGAGATGTTAGGAAGATGAACAAAACTCAAAGTGTTGATTTATATGCATCCTATTGAGTTTTAGTATCATCAAATCATGAAGTTCAATGAACTCCAATCATTGGGAAAGCTAATGTACAAGTCATGTGCATTTAGCCCAAGGAACATGGTTGGATATTGTTTTTGAAAAACATTTTAAAACTATCTTGGAAAACCTTGGTGAAGACTATCTTTTGATAGCACTCATCATTGATGAATTGGATACAAAATAGAGTAAAACATTGAAGTATTTCAATGGTTTCCAATTTTGTGTCAATCTTTGGAAATGAATGTTATTTTCATAGAAAACTATTTTTCCATGATAGTATATGGTATAAATAATGTCTACACAAAATTTCAATTTTTCCGAATTTTGTAGAATTATTTAGGAGTTTCTGAATTTCGAATCTGAAATTGTTTTCAGAATTCAGAAACTCCCAATCGATCGGGTGATCGATTGGGACAATAGCCAATCGATTGGTCAATCGATTGGTAGGTCTGTTTTGCAAGCACAGAAGCTTGCGTAATCGATCCTTTGATCGATTACAGTCATCCGTAATCGATCAGTTGATCGATTAAGGACTGTGTAATCGATTGGCTCCCAACACCAATCGATTAGTAAGTCTGAAACTGTCTAGTTTCAGTCCGTTAACCCATTTTTGAGTAACCTAACAATCCCTAGACCCTAGAATTACTTTTATAAGTATATTTGGGTAAATTTCATTGTGAAATCAAAAAGGGAAATGGTTTGGTGAACATCTAAGGGTTAAGGAGAGGTTTTGGTTCAAGTTTTGAATCCCAAAATCTCAATCACCTCAAGTTGAGTTTTCCTAAAGGTTTTAGGAACTCAAAAATCATTGTTGGTGCAATGATAGAGGTTTAGAGCATGTTTTGAGGGGGAGGTCTTCCTTAACAACATGTGGTTGTATTTTTATTTTTTAAAATGAAAGGATGAAGATTGGAAATCTTCATTATGATGAATGCTCAAGGTTGAGCATAGGTTCAATGAAAAGTATGGATTTTCATTGTGTATACCTTTGACCATATAGACTTCAGGGAGAGTGTTTGATGTGTGTCAAAGGGGGAGAAAATTGAAAGGCTAATAGGGATTAGTCTTTCTCAAACATATTGTCAAACATCAAAAAGGGGGAGATTGTTGGTGCAATCTTGGTTAGGTCAGGGTTGACCTAGTTTGACAAAGCTCAGGTGAGCTTGAGTCTAGCAAGCTCGGGTGAGCTTGAGGTGTATGTTTCGATGTTTGACATTGATGTTTGAATTTGATAATTATGTTTGAATGCCGTATGGTGTCAAGTGGGTCAAGGTTGACTGGAGACTTGACTAGGTGAAGTCCAGGTGGATCGGGGAGATCGCGCTGGCATGGAAAAGACCTAGTGGACTAGGCACACCTAGTGGGACTAGGTGAAGTCCAGGTGGATCGGGGAGATCGCACGCTGGCATGGAAAAAGACCTAGTGGGACTAGGCACACCTAGTGGGACTAGGTGAAGTCCAGGTGGATCGGGGAGATCGCACGCTGGCATGGAAAAAGACCTAGTGGGACTAGGCACACCTAGTGGACTAGGTGAAGTCCAGGTGGATCGGGGAGATCGCACGCTGGCATGGGAGAAGACCTAGTGGGACTAGGTGAAGTCCAGATGGATCGGGGAGATCACATGCTGGCAAGGTGGAAGTCTACCGAGAGACTAGACCTAACTCGAGTGTTAGGCAAACCTGGTGGGGAATCAGGTTAAGTCCGAGCTGGGAGCTAGGCAGTAGAAATCCAGGTTGGTCAAAGGGGTTGACCGGACACTTGGTAGGGGAACCTAGGCTTGTGGAAAGAAGTTGGGTTGGACTCAATCGATTGGGTAATCGATTGAGTCAATCGATCAGGTGATCGATTACAGCAGTTTGTGCGAGGAGCAGAAGAGTTCTGAATCGATTGGGTAATCGATTCAGGGTATCGGTAATCGATTGGGTAATCGATTACGGCAGTTGCGCGAGAGAACAGAGAAGCTCTGAATCGATTGGGTAATCGATTCAGGGAACTGGTAATCGATTGGCTAATCGATTACGGTTCGAAAACTAGCCGTTGAACGGCTAAATCCTACGTGGTAATCGATTGGCTAATCGATTCAGAAACCCTAGGTGTCGAGTATAAGGGCTTTCGCGCAGGTTTGTGGCTGAGAACTTCTCCTCTTCTTCTTCAACTACATTGCCATTTCAAGGGAAGCCTTGGAGCTCGTTGCTGCTGCATTTCCAAGGTCCAAGAGGCAATCACAAGCTTGAAGATAGCAAGGAAAGCAAAGTGTGAGCTTATTTGTAAATCTTGTAAGATTTTATCTTGTATTTGCTTTTGTTCTTGTTGTATCTTTGTAACAAGCTTGTAAGAGGTTTCTCCACCTCAAGAAGGAGACTTTCATAGTGCATGAGAGTGTGAGGAGAGTGGATCCTTGGATTAGTCACCCGACCGGGGTGGATACCAAGTAAATCCTTGTGTTAGCGTTTGCTCGAGTCTTCCGCCGCGACAAATCATCAAGGAGCAAATCGGAGCTAATCACCCCCCCTCTAGCTCGCCAATCGGTCCCAACAAGTGGTATCAGAGCGAGGTTGCTCTTCATTGGACTCATCGCCAAGAGGGCAAGAGCTAGAGGAAGAAGAAGAAGTTGGAAGAAACCCTAATTTCAAGAAATCATCATCAAAAGGGTTCAACTTCAAAAATGGAGTTTGGCTATGACACAAGGGCACCTCCACCATTCGACAAGGCAAATTTCAATCTTTGGAAGTCAAAGATTGAAAATTTCTTCATGATGGAGATAGAGCAATGGTTTGCTCTAATGGAGGGTTTTGAAGCTCCAACAAGCACAAAAGGGAAGCTCCTCAAGAAAAGCAAATGGAATGAGGAGCAAATCAAGAGATGTGAGGCCAACAACAAAGTGACCAAGTTATTGGTCAACCTATTGCCAAGCACCATCTTGGACAAGATTGGAGAATTCAAAGACGCCAAAGAGCTTTGGAGCACATTGGCAAGGCTTCATGAAGATCCCTCCACTGTACCAAGTCAAGAAAAATCCGAAGAGGGAGATTCATCAAGTGAAGAGGACTCGGAAGTTGAGAGGTGCTCAACATCCGAAGATGAAGCTCAAGAAGCCTCCACTTCAAGGTTTGAAGAGGAGCAAGATGTGCCATTGGCATCGGATCAAAGAAAAGCGTCAACATCATCATCCGAGGTCAATGAGGAGAAAGAAGAAGTCTCCACCTCTAGGATTGAGGGGGAGCGAAGGTCATTGACTCCGGAAGAAGAAGAAGTATCTACTTCCGGATCAAGTGAATAGTCATGCCACACCCCTACAAGGAAAGGTATAAAAATTTCAATTTGTAAAAATAAAGATCATATTATTTGCTTTGAGTGTAGGGAAAGAGGACACTATAAGAGTAAGTGTCCCAAATTGGTCAAGAAAAAGGTGCTAGTGGCATCCAAGACCAAAGAGAAGCCAAAGGAGGTCGGCCTCGTGGCAAAGAAGGATAAGAAGCACATTGTGTGCTTCTCATGCAAAGCAAAGGGACATTATCGAAATCAATGTCCAAAGGGGAAGAATCCGACCAAGGCTAAAAGGAGGAGCTCAAATCAAGGGGGAGCCTCCAAGAATAACACTAAGGTACCATTAGGTAATGGTACTTATTTAAATTATGATAATATGCATGCTAGAGATAACTATTATCATTTTAATGCTATTTATCATGAAAATAGGAGGTATAAAAATCCTAAGAAAAACTATAGAGCTTTCCATGCTAGGACTACCACATCTAAGGATAGACCTACCCAATCCAAGGCCAAAAAGAAAAATTACCAAGGCTATATTAGAAAACCAAGCCTTGAGGAGGTAATGATTGAAAATCAAGTTTTGAGGTCAAAACTTGATAAATTAGAAAAATCCCTCAAAAGAATAGAAAATCTATTTAAGGGATCTAAGGATCAAAACCTAGGTTTAGGAAATCAAGGACCTTCTAGGAGCAAGAAAGGTTTGGGGTACAAACCTAAGACTAAGGATGATGGTCCATCCTATCATAGAGTTCCATATAAATATGGAACTAAATCTAGGTCTAGGAGTCAAGTCAAGGTCACAAGGGAAGTCATCCCTAGAGTTGACCAAGACAAGACAAAGGTGATTAAGGCTTCGGAGAAGCCTAAGAAAGTCTTCAAGAAGGTATCAAGGGAAGTCATCCCTAGTGAATACCTAGAACACCCAAGGAGCACCAATAGGTTTTGGGTTCCTAAGAGTGTGTTCGCCACACCCTAGATAGGTCTAGGGAGTGTCAACTCTAATTGGAAGGGTAGTTAATCCAACCTTGATGAAGTTGACACTTTGGGACATTTTCAAGGAATTATTACCCTTGAAAATGAAGGATTCATTTATTTACTCTAGGAGGAGTAAATATGTGCCAAACTATATTTTTGAAGATTAATCTTGATAAAGTTGGCACAACTAGGTTAGAATCCAAAGATAGGCCAAGTTGGGGAGTTTTGGCTTTATCTTGGAAATTAGGGCAAATTTAGGATTATCAATGGCTTAGCGATGAGTTATTGATACTTAGATAGGAAATCTAGGTATTTTCTTTTATGCTTATATGCCATGTTTTGGATGCCCTATCACATGCCATGACATCATAATCCATATCTCATATTTTATTATGAGAATATTACATGTCATGTCATTCATGCATCATTTAGCTATAATTTCTTTTGAAAACCTAATATGATGCATGTCATAGTCATAATCATGCATTTAGTCAATTTTAATTGAAATTAAGGACATTGGCATTAATTGACATCCAAGGTGGATGATCAAGGTTTATAATGCCTAGGTAGAAATGCATGAACCCTAAGATTAGGGAGAACATGACTTTCACATCTCACTAAGACTATAAGGTGACTTGTGTGTGTTTTAGAGACACATTAGAACAAGTGAGATGTTAGGAAGATGAACAAAACTCAAAGTGTTGATTTATATGTATCCTATTGAGTTTTAGTATCATCAAATCATGAAGTTCAATGAACTCCAATCATTGGGAAAGCTAATGTACAAGTCATGTGCATTTAGCCCAAGGAACATGGTTGGATATTGTTTTTGAAAAACATTTTAAAACTATCTTGGAAAACCTTGGTGAAGACTATCTTTTGATAGCACTCATCATTGATGAATTGGATACAAAATAGAGTAAAACATTGAAGTATTTCAATGGTTTCCAATTTTGTATCAATCTTTGGAAATGAATGTTATTTTCATAGAAAACTATTTTTCCATGATAGTATATGGTATAAATAATGTCTACACAAAATTTCAACTTTTTCCGAATTTTGTAGAATTATTTAGGAGTTTCTGAAATTCGAATCTGAAATTGTTTTCAGAATTCAGAAACTCCCAATCGATCGGGTGATCGATTGGGACAATAGCCAATCGATTGGTCAATCGATTGGTAGGTCTGTTTTGCAAGCACAGAAGCTTGCGTAATCGATCCTTTGATCGATTACAGTCATCCGTAATCGATCAGTTGATCGATTAAGGACTGTGTAATCGATTGGCTCCCAACACCAATCGATTAGTAAGTCTGAAACTGTCTAGTTTCAGTCCGTTAACCCATGTTTGAGTAACCTAACAATCCCTAGACCCTAGAATTACTTTTATAAGTATATTTGGGTAAATTTCATTGTGAAATCAAAAAGGGAAATGGTTTGGTGAACATCTAAGGGTTAAGGAGAGGTTTTGGTTCAAGTTTTGAATCCCAAAATCTCAATCACCTCAAGTTGAGTTTTCCTAAAGGTTTTAGGAACTCAAAAATCATTGTTGGTGCAATGATAGAGGTTTAGAGCATGTTTTGAGGGGGAGGTCTTCCTTAACAACATGTGGTTGTATTTTTATTAAAATGAAAGGATGAAGATTGGAAATCTTCA
Organism: Boesenbergia rotunda; assembly: GCA_024364735.1. NCBI lineage: Eukaryota > Viridiplantae > Streptophyta > Magnoliopsida > Zingiberales > Zingiberaceae > Boesenbergia > Boesenbergia rotunda. Next base: position 197,222 of record JAGFNQ010004457.1, read on the forward strand.
TTATGATGAATGCTCAAGGTTGAGCATAGGTTCAATGAAAAGTATGAGATTTTCATTGTGTATACCTTTGACCATATAGACTCTCAGGGAGAGTGTTTGATGTGTGTCAAAGGGGGAGAAAATTGAAAGGCTAATAGGGATTAGTCTTTCTCAAACATATTGTCAAACATCAAAAAGGGGGAGATTGTTGGTGCAATCTTGGTTAGGTCAGGGTTGACCTAGGTTGACAAAGCTCAGGTGAGCTTGAGTCTAGCAAGCTCGGGTGAGCTTGAGGTGTATGTTTCGATGTTTGACATTGATGTTTGAATTTGATAATTATGTTTGAATGCCGTATGGTGTCAAGTGGGTCAAGGTTGACTGGAGACTTGACTAGGTGAAGTCCAGGTGGATCGGGGAGATCGCACGCTGGCATGGAAAAAGACCTAGTGGAACTAGGCACACCTAGTGGGACTAGGTGAAGTCCAGGTGGATCGGGGAGATCGCACGCTGGCATGGAAAAAGATCTAGTGGGACTAGGCACACCTAGTGGGACTAGGTGAAGTCCAGGTGGATCGGGGAGATCGCACGCTGGCATGGAAAAAGACCTAGTGGGACTAGGCACACCTAGTGGGACTAGGTGAAGTCCAGGTGGATCGGGGAGATCGCACGCTGGCATGGGAGAAGACCTAGTGGGACTAGGTGAAGTCCAGATGGATCGGGGAGATCACATGCTGGCAAGGTGGAAGTCTACCGAGAGACTAGACCTAACTCGAGTGTTAGGCAAACCTGGTGGGGAATCAGGTTAAGTCCGAGCTGGGAGCTAGGCAGTAAAAATCCAGGTTGGTCAAAGGGGTTGACCGGACACTTGGTAGGGGAACCTAGGCTTGTGGAAAGAAGTTGGGTTGGACTCAATCGATTGGGTAATCGATTGAGTCAATCGATCAGGTGATCGATTACAGCAGTTTGTGCGAGGGAGCAGAAGAGTTCTGAATCGATTGGGTAATCGATTCAGGGTATCGGTAATCGATTGGGTAATCGATTACGGCAGTTGCGCGAGAGAACAGAGAAGCTCTGAATCGATTGGGTAATCGATTCAGGGAACTGGTAATCGATTGGATAATCGATTACGGTTCGAAAACTAGCCGTTGAACGGCTAAATCCTACGTGGTAATCGATTGGCTAATCGATTCAGAAACCCTAGGTGTCGAGTATAAGGGCTTTCGCGCAGGTTTGTGGCTGTAGAACTTCTCCTCTTCTTCTTCAACTACATTGTCATTTCAAGGGAAGCCTTGGAGCTCGTTGCTGCTGCATTTCCAAGGTCCAAGAGGCAATCACAAGCTTGAAGATAGCAAGGAAAGTAAAGTGTCACTACTAGAATTTTTGCATTCAACAACACATAATCGACAACGGTTTTTTGATAAAGTGTTGTCGTATGTCAATTTAACAACAGTTTTAGTATTAACCGTTGTTGTTGTTGGTCTGTATACGTAAAAAGACAACAGTAATAACAAAATATTGTCGTATGTATACTCAACGACAACAGTTACAAAATAACTGTTGTCTATAGGCGGGATTTACAACAACTGATGTGATAAACTGTTGTCTATTATGACAATAGACAACAGTTATATTTAACTGTTGTTGTTGTATTGTTGTGCTGTTTAAGCAATAAACAAAATCAACGGTGGATATCCAACTGCAAAAAAACAACTGCAAAAAATCAACGGTGGAATCCTCATTCTCTTATTTTTTGATCCACGCCCGCCAAACCCCTAATCTTTTCTCTTCCACGCCCGCCAACAACCCAAACCCCTGACCATTTCCACTTCTCTCACACAAACCCTTCGCAGCCACGAGTCGACGCCTCTCCCCCTTCTTCATCGCCCGTGTCCAAGGAAGCCTCGAGAGCGGCGCTTCCTTTCACCCTCGCGAGGTCAGCACAGCAGTCAGCGCCCATTTTCTACGGCGTAATCGTCACCTTCCTCCTTTACATGGCGTCCGAAGAGGTTGAGATGCAGAGCATGGTCAAGGAGGAGAAGCTGCAGCGGAGGCGGAAGGACAAGGGGGAAGAGGAGGAGAAAGAGGAGGAGATCTCGGTGGAGCGGGCGTTCGAGGGGCAACGCGTGCCGCCGTGGCGGGAGCAGCTCACGGCCCGCGCGCTGGTGGTCAGCTTCTTCCTCTCGGTGATGTTTAGCGTCATCGTGATGAAGCTGAACCTGACGACGGGGATCATCCCCTCGCTCAACGTGGCTGTCGGACTCCTGGGGTTCTTCTTCGTCAAGCTGTGGACGAAGTCGCTCGAGCAGACCGGACTGCTTTGGAATCCCCTCACGCGACAGGAGAACACCGTCATCCAGACTTGCGTCGTCGCCGCCTACGGCCTCGCTTTCAGCGGTAAGCCATTCCGAAACCCTAATAATCTTTGCCTTCTGCCCTCTTTCTTTCTCTACGTTTTTCAATGATGCCATTTCAAAAATCTGATACTTCTCCTCCTAAGGATTTCGAGTTTTGGAACGAATGCAAATAGAGTGGACCAGGTTGGAGTTCATTAAATTATTTATAAACAAGGTGGGTCCTACTTTGAGATAGAGATCACCACAAAAGTATTTCAAGGTCCATTCCTGTAAAACTTGACTAATTGTATACGTTGAACAAACCGAAATAGTCAAATATCAACTTGTAAGTTTTAAGCCCATACTTTATCCATGTTTAGTAATACTTTTAAGTAAGATTGATAGTGTTATGGTTTTCTAGAAAGACTTCTAAGATTAGAGTATCTCTTGTATTTTTAATTTAAATTCTATCCCAAACTCTTTTAATTATCTACCAAATTTATGAGATTTAAATTAGCAAAGCATGGTTCTCAAGTGTGAAATGCTATATATAATGTGTACGCTAAGAACAATTGTGAATCATTTAATTTACAGTTGAAGTTCTACGAAAGATTGGCTCCAAGTTGAACAAGAACTGGAACTTCAGTATGGACCCTTGCAGTGCGGCTCCAGGTTGGGTAGACAAAGGGAACAATGCTACCAGCTATGCCAACAATGTCACTTGTGGCATGTGCAACACCACAACCAATGTCTGTCGTGTCACTTCCATGTGAGCAACTTCTTATTTCTTGTCACTTTTACTTGCTTTTATATCTCTCAAGATAAAAAACCATTATATCCAGCAAGGGAAGTCATCAATAAGGGACGACTTGTCTCCATGCTATCTTAATCACAATTAAGAGGAATTGAATGAAAATTGTTGATGGAATTGTGATTGTATGTGAATAATGAAATTTCTCGATTAGCTATTCTTAATATTTTGAGTGTCTTTTTGCAAGATACTTTTGTGAAGTGTATTGATTACTAATTAAGTCAACTAAGAGCATGATCCTGTTGAATAAGTAGATTACAAACTATATGGCAGGAGAGACTAAGTATTTATGAAAAGATGGATTTCGAAAATATCATTTTCAAGAATCTTGCAGCTTTTTCTGATAAATTTCCCAGGATTTCTCTACAAAAAATATTATGGCACCCTAGTTTAATTAGTTTGCTGAATAAAATCAGTGAAGAACTTGGCATGGATTATTTATATTTTTCAAAGTACAAGTCACACTTACACGTGATATAGTAATTCACATATATCGACACATGTATTGTAGAAAGTTCACTATATATTTCATGACCATGGTTGATTTTTTGAAACTTACATCTTAGACATCCAAGTTGACATTTTGGAACTACATTTTGTTCGAAATGCAAATTTAGTTGTCGAAACTATAGTTGACTTCTTGAAACTAAATTTTGTTGGAAATGCAAGTTGACTTCTTGGAACTACACTTTTTTGGATTACAATTTGTTGGAAACTCAATGAAATTACATCTCATTGGAAATTTTCCAATGTATAAATAAGGGGCTAGATGTGTTGTATACAAGGAGATATACTCTAAGGATTTGCATTGTATGTGATCTCCTTAAATATATACTTCTTTTAAAGTAAAATTTCCTTTTTCTCTTGTACTCATTTATGAGACAATATTCCTTTCTTGCATAGTTGTCTTCCTTTTTTTCCCCCCAAAATATTCTCTATATGTTGGTGAATATATATATTTTTTCAATTTATATATCTCAACACATGTATTGTAGAAAGTCTATGATTTCAAGGCCTTCTTTTAAGAGAAAATTCAGGATAAGACTCAAGAATATAGTTCTATAAATTGGTTCCTTTTCTAATAGTTTGAGATTTTAGGATTAACTGTTAGTCAATCAAACTTACGAAAGACAACAAAAGCCTAGGGAACTTTTGGTTCCATATCATGTTATGTTCAATTGACAAATTTGTCTATTTCTTATTTAGCCAGCTGAAGGAGCAGAATTTGACTGGAGAGCTGCCAGTTGAGTTTGCCAACCTTACTTCCTTAAACACACTGTGAGTTACTGAAGTGATTAACTGCTGAGTGCCTCTTTGTTTTTGGTGAATGATACATTTTAGCTAATAGCACACTTGTATCTAGCAGTGATCTGGCACGGAACTATTTGAGTGGAACTATCCAAGCTCTATGGGGAACTCTTCCCCTCATCTCTCTGTAATTCATATACTTTTACACTCTTCTTCCATTTGTTTTTCTGGTATGCATTAGGGTTCTTTTGGAACAAAATATTTGCAGGTCTCTTTTGGGAAATCGGATATCTGGGAGCATCCCCAATGAGCTTGGAAATATCACATCACTCACATCGCTGTACATTCCTTTGTCCTCCGCCATAGTTTTCTTTTCTTCTTTAATATTTAATGGTACTAATTAAATAAACATATATAACTTGCAATAGGACATTAGAAGCAAACCTTCTAGAAGGCTCAATTCCTGAATCCCTTGGCGGGCTCAGTAATTTGACTCGCTTGTAAGTGGATGCATGCTCTTTGTCACTACTTTTGATATATACATGCATGCAATGTAATTTGATTCCTGCTTTTGTGTTCATTACAGATTGCTTTCATCAAATAATCTGACAGGGGAATTACCAGAATCACTTGGCAATCTCCACAACTTACAAGACTTGTATGTTGCATCTCTTGTATCTTATCGATATAGTCTTTTTTTGTTTGCTCAAAAACATGAAACTTTAGCTGGGCAAATTAAGCATTGAACATTCATTTGCAAACTAACTTAACAACATACTTGTGTGACAAGATTTTGTCATAAGTATTCATAAATAATGCCTAGCAAGCTACACATTGCACGCTCATCTACAAACTTAATAAGTTAATGCGTAGATTTTTGTCATTAATATTTAACCCTATTGATTAAAACAAGTTATCATGGTAAAGATGAAATAATCCTCATTATTCCTGCAGTGTAAATGGTGGAAGTAAAGGTTTATGATTTGTCTTCACGAATCAATCTGCCTAAAGGAGTTTATTTAAAGTGTCAAACACATAGCATTTTTGCTTGAGCCAATGAAATTTAACAGTCTAGCTGTACTACATGCTTAAACTTTTGGCTTTTTATTTTCCAGTAGAATAGATGGCAACCCAATTTCTGGTAGAATACCAAGTTTCATTGGTAACTGGACAAATCTTGATCGCTTGTAAGTTGTCAATCACTGCTATTATAGACCAAATGTTAATCATTATTGAATTTTGTTATGAACAAGTTGGCTACTCGAACCATGTGCGCTAGTGACATGCAAGGGACGTCTATGGAAGGTCTGTTTCCTGATGGCTTCTCCAGACTGGCATTGATAACTCAGCTGTAAGAACAATTAGTTAGTATTTCAATCAGCTTGAAGTGGTTTCAAGACATATTCGGATTTTTTTTTGCTGCAAATCCAGGAGGGTGACTGACTGGAAAGGGGGAGATGAACAGTTTCCTCAACTGCAGAATATGACTCAAATGGAGGAATTGTAAGTTAGCCACAAACTATCGTCAGTGAAGTAGCTTCTCTCTCTATGTATATTGGTATACATATACATATCTTTGCTTTATTGAATTTTATTTTATATAGGGTTCTTAGAAACCTGTCAATATCTGGTGAAATTCCTGATTATATTGGAACAATGACAAGTCTAAAAATTTTGTAAGATTTTCCCTCATTGGAAGTTCTACCAATTTCATTAGCAAGTTCAATAATCAACATGATGTTAATCTTGCTTTTACTTGCCAATTTAATTCCTCAGAGATTTAAGCTTTAACAACTTGACTGGTCCAATCCCAAATAACTTTGGTGCACTAACAAAGTTAAAATATATGTAAGTGTAGCAGTTACAGATACTATTTGTTGATGAGTTACGACTCTGCACCAGTAATAATATGCAGATCTCACATTCATTTAATACGTTTAGGTACCTGACCGATAGCGAGCTCAGTGGAAGCATTCCACCATGGATTTTGATAAGTTCTGATAATTTGTATGTCTTTTCTCAGTTATATTCTCTAATCCATCTGACTAGAAGAACTATCTTTTGCATGACAAACATCAAGCTTATAAGGTCTTCTATTGCAGGGATGTTTCTTATAATTCTTTTAATGAATCTCCACCAACATCCTGCCAGCTACCAACAGTGTAAGATTCAATATCTATCTATTAAACTGTTTATAGTTATTTAAACTTGCACCACGTAAGAATTTAACTTTTTGCATGCAGGAACCTTGTTTCAAGTTTTTTTGTCTACAAATGAAAACTCGTAAGATTTAGATACTTGCTTCTTGCTCTTTACTCATAGGTTGAGAAGGATAAGATTTCATCTATTGATAAACAAAAAGACTTAACTGCCCTCAAACTAGATAAATCAAATGTATAATATTAGTTCTTACCTTTTGCCCTCAAACTAGAACATAGGTGTTAACCTTGACTTGTTAGACAAAGCAGGAGCCCATAGAGATGACAGAAACACAACAACAATTCTGTGGTTAAGAAACTTTAACATTGCAACATCTGATATTGGTCATGGATCATTTTTTATTGGACATATGCATTTAATAGAATAACTAATTAGAGTGTTTGTTCTCTTTTTTCCAGCTGCAGGGACTTGTTCGTGATCATGTTCGAAGACCATTAATATGACCTTCCAAGCTATAATTTTTGTGATTTGAACTTCATTGTAAGTTTAGTTGGGTCAGAATTATATATAATTTGAACTCTTGTAATTTGGGTCAGAAGATACTTTAGTGGTTTCATCTATAGAAAGATTTTTGGACAGAAGATACTTTTGTGGTTTTGTTTGTAGAAAGGTTGTGGTGGATCTTTATTGTAAATATGTTGATGATGTTTGATATATATAGTTTTTGTTTCGAGATTAAATTATTACCTTTTAATTGAAAATATAATGAAAATATTTTTGTTGTCAAATTGGTATGAAACTGTTGTGGAACAGTACAAACGCACAACAGATTTTTTTAAAGCTAAACTGTTGTTGTAGATACGACAACACAGTGATAAAACTGTTGTCGAATATAATAAAAGACAACGGTGAATATGACATACGACAACAGTGATAAACTGTTGTTATTGATATACGACAACGGTGTCAAACTATTGTGAAAACTGTTGTCGAATGTGACATACGACAACAGTGGAAAACTATTGTGAAACTGTTGTCGAATGTGATATACGACAACAGTGATTCACTGTTGTCGTAGACCCCCCCTTTAACAACATGGGCTTTAACAACAGTGGGATTTGGCCTACGACAACAGTGATTCACTGTTGTTAAATGTATTTTTTCTAGTAGTGTGTGAGCTTATTTGTAAATCTTGTAAGATTTTATCTTGTATTTGCTTTTGTTCTTGTTGTATCTTTGTAACAAGCTTGTAAGAGGTTTCTCCACCTCAAGAAGGAGACTTTCATAGTGCATGAGAGTGTGAGGAGAGTGGATCCTTGGATTAGTCACCCGACCGGGGTGGATACCAAGTAAATCCTTTGTGTTAGCGTTTGCTCGAGTCTTCCGCCGCGACAAATAATCAAGGAGCAAATCGGAGCTAATCACCCCCCCTCTAGCTCGCCAATCGGTCCCAATAAAAGTATAAGGCATAAATCATGTTTTATTATATCTTTAATTTTAAGTATTTTATTTTGATAAAAAAATTAATGACCAATGTTTCTAGTATTTAAATATAAATATGTCAGTTAGAAAATATGTTATTTCAAGATATGAAAAAAAAATCAATCTAAAAAAATGCATTGGGTAGGTTTATGATTAATATTAAAAAGCAAAACTCAACAAATCAAAATAAAAATGTAAATGAAAAAAAAATACTAAAAGATAATACTTTATTTAAAAATTATCAATAACTTTCTAATGATTATAAATATTATTCTTCAAATATTAATATCGATAATAGTAGGTATTAGAAAGATTAATTAATAGACCGTATTGATAAAAAAAATTAATGATATTAATGTAACTATTATTAAATGAATAATGATAGGGAGAGTAAAAATGGGAGAGTGAATGACGTGACATTTTATATGCAGTAATTTCTGACGGATTCATCGTACCTTCAGGGTATAGTTTAATTCGGGACAGCGGCCGAAGGCCGTCGATGGTATCCAAGCAATAATCGAATGTGTATATATAAAGTATCATATCATTTATTTTACCATTTATTCTTTTATTTTCACTCTTTCTATGATAGTTCTATTAAGATATATATGATTCAGTATAATAAAAATTTATCAACAAATTTAATAAAGTTTTTTACTTTGAAAGGTGAAGTTAGAAAAACTAATTTATATTTTTCAAATGATGAAAATTCAATGTATTTTTCTACATGTGGAAATATCTAGTAGGTGATGACTAATATATTCAAAGGAATTATATAAAATATTTTGTTTTTTTATAAATTGTTTAGTCAAATATTAATTATAATTCAATTAGTAAAAAAAGAATATTGAGATTAGAAAAATCATAGTGCCAAGCTAAAAAACCATTAAACAAATCGGTGCCTGTTATAAATATAAATATTTGGTTTGATGTTAAAATGAGATTATTCAAAAATAAAAATATTATCAGTTTTTATGAAAAAAGATAAATAAGAAAAATAGCATTCCAGGAATGCATTAATAAAATTATTGTTATAGTTAAAAATCTTATTAACAATAAGAGTAACGATAGATAGAGTGAATTTGGAAAAGTGAATGGGAGAGTGAATTACGTGGCAGTTATTGTATACACATTCGATCGTCGATCGGACACCACCGGCGGTCTCTGATTACCGTCCCGAATCAAACTATGTCCTAAGAAGATCGGTGAACTCATCGGGAATCGTCGCAATTATGATCTCATCGCATTCACCGTCAATCCGGCGAGATCTCAATTACCGGCGATCCTGCCAGGTTCATCATCCCTCAAGAGATAGTTTGATTCGGGACGGCAATCAAAGGTCATTGGTGATGTCCGATCGGCGATCGAAGATGTATACATTAGCTGGACGTCATTTACTCTTCCATTCACTCTCCCAAATTCACTCTATCAATCATTTTGGCATTACGTTGTACAAATGAGAAAATTCATCATGACTAAAGTAATATAATATATAAATACCTGAAAATTTTATCTCATTTTAGAATGAAATTTTTTTAGTTAAAATATGATTTAAAATTATATTTTTTAAATTTGATAAATTATTTTCTAAATTTAATTTTGTATTGAGATTTGAATTTTTATTAAATAGTAAGATAACAATAGAATTTTTTTAGATTTAATTGAAATGATTATAAAATTTAATCATATAATGAAAGAACATCTTAAACCTATTTAAAACGGTAAAATTCAATAAATATATTATTATTAGAAATTAAGAGTATTATAATTTAGAAAAGTAAAATACTTTCCAATTATATTTGATTATACCCTACACATAATTCATCAAGAATAAATATTTCTAATATTAAGATGGATAAATATTTCAACCAGTATAATTAAAGTAAACTAATATTTTTTTTTGATATGCTTACCAGTATAATAAAAAAAATTAATTTTATATAAATGATATAAAAGGATAATGGTATGATAATCAGTCTAATATTTTATTTTGATAATTCGGATATTCAATTTTTTGAATTAATTAATTCAGAGATCAATGATTGGTCTACTCTTTCCATCCACCACCACAATAAATGAATAAGTACTAGCGGAGATCCATCCAAACGTTCAATCTTACAGTTGCAATCCAACTAGAGAAAAATCTATGTAATATCTTGCATTTGAAATTTGACCCTTAGATCTCTGATTTAACTGCTGCATTATTGTCTCAGGGCGATAATAAGTCTAATATGAAAATGATTAATGAGAATTTTTCGATCAATCTTGGACGATCAACCCGGGCATACGAAAATTTTCTATCGGCCGCTAGGGTAAATCGGCAACCGCTCACAATGAGTGAAAAAAAATTATTAGATATAAATTCTAAACAAAATTTATACGCATATGATTGTTATAGTTTTAATTTAATATTTTGTGATCTGGTTTATTGTTCTTTTATTACTTATAACATTAAATCCTAAACACTAAACACTATATATATATATATATATATATATATATATATATATATATATATATATAATTTTGTCTACTATATTTTTTTTTTGTAATACTGTATTTCTAGTTTAACTAAGTTATCTGTGTAATTTGATTATGTGATTATTAGATAATTACATAATAAAGATTATAAAAAATAAAATATAATTTAATTGAATCTTGGATAATGCTATAATCTAATTTGATATTTACTATATTACTAGTACAATATCCGTGCGATGCACGGGAATCTTATATAATTCAAATAATATATTTAGTGATATTTCATCATGGATTCAAGTCAATATAAGATATAGTATTATTTTTTATAATATAAGATATGAATGGTGATCATAAGTTTTATAAGGGTGGTCGATGTGGATGCGATTTAAAGTTTACTTTGCTTTGATAGGGGTGTGTAGGCCTGTGCTATAGTGCAACACACAGGCGAAACATGAAAACCCTAGTAGCAAGCTACTGTGATGGGTCATTCCCCATATAAAAATTAATTTAATATTAAAGTGGACTAATGACCCACATATCAGATATTAAACTGATAAGAACAGATACTACACTTGATCTTTGCAAAAAGGGCGAGAAAGGTATGAGTTGTTTTATCGTTCTTTGTCCATTTTTATAATTGCTCTGTATGTAATTCGCCTTGTAATTTCAGACGTGGGAATATCATTTTTATGTACTTTAATTTGAAATTATCTTTTTTGAATTTGATAAATTATATTTTAAAATTTTAATTTTGTATTAAGATATAAATTTTTCTTTTTAGGATTTGTAATTATATATTTTCTTTTAAATTTATATTGTTAATTATAAATTTTTTATTGAGAAAATTTATATTCGATTTAGGCGGAATCCTAAGTTCCCTGTGAATGTCACATCTGCATGCAAAACTATGTTTTATAGATATTAATAGATTTTAGTTCATTAATCCAAAATACTTTTCCAGCTAAATAATTAAATTTCATATTTACTTTTTTTTAGAATAAGTTAAATTAATAAGATTAATAGTAGTGATCCGGGCGAGCAGTTTTTTTTATTATCAAGGATGAGAGCCCGGTCGGAGAAAACCCGGTTCAACCCAGCTCAAGGTTAACAGAGGTCGGGGCGGGCCGAAGCTCAAGTCGGAATCAAGACCTCCCGAGGCTGACCTCCCGAGGCTGACCTCCCGAGGCCGACCTCCCGGGGTCGACCTCTCGAGGCCGACCTCCCGAAGCTCAAGTCGGAATCAAGACCTCCCGAGGCTGACCTCCCGAGGCCGACCTCCCGGGGTCGACCTCTCGAGGCCGACCTCCCGAAGCTCAGGTCGGAATCAAGACCTCCCAAGGTTGACCTCCCGAGGCCGACCTCCCGGGGCCGACCTCCCGAGGTTCAACGATAGAAGCCGACCTCCCGAGGTCCAACTATAGAAGCCGACCTCCCGAAGTCGAGCGATCGAGGCCAAGCTCCCGAGGCCGACCTCCTGAGGCCGAGCGATATAAGCTGACCTCCCGAGGTCGAGCTATAGGAGCCGAGCTCTCGAGACCGACCTCCCGAGGTCCAACGATAGAAGCTGAGCTCCTGAAATTGAGCTCTCAAGGCCGAGTTCTCGAGGTCGCGCTCTCGATCCTGAAATTGAGCTCTCAAGGCCGAGTTCTCGAGGTCGCGCTCTCGAGGCTGAACGATTGAGGTCAAGTTCTTGAGTCTCATCCCTCGAAGGGCTCCGTCAAAACTCTCCGTTAAGAGACGTCGTCGTCATCTGACGTGGCCGCCCAGCGATTAATTAGGAGTAGGATCACAGGGTGGCAGACTGCTGTGTCAGTCTCACATCGCCGCTTACTTAGCTTAAATTCCTAACTAATCTTTAGTGAGATGTGACATCCCGCACGAGTGAGACCTTTCTTCTTCCCCTATATAAACCCCCCCTTGGGCTCTAAAGAAGGGGATCACTGTTCATTCACAACCACACCATTACATTGAGAGCTCTGTTTCGGTCCGACCTCCCAAGCTACAGCAGACCGGGTCGGCTTGGTTAGACCGAGTCACACGAAGGAGAACCGATCTTCGCTTGTCGACAGGATCAAGTAGATTGATAATATATATAATAGATAAATAAAAAATATTAATAATATCGATGTAAACAAAGAATAAAAATATTGTCCTAAGCCAAAGCTAAATTCTAATGATTTTAGAGAAGATTACACCCTAATGCTAGTCATCAGCAATCAACATCGTGATACTCTTGCTCCTCTATCGGTAAAGTTTGGGATGGATTGATGTTAGCATATAGATCTTATCATTTTGAGATATGAGAGTTAAAATATAACGAAGTTAATATGCTAGTTGTACTAACGTATTAGTTATAACATTCAGACTAGTGACATTCGTAATTTACTTTTTTGATGTTAACACTAAGATTGGCATAGACACTAGGAGTCTAGGACAAACGAATAATCTTTTACCACCTCATCAAGCAAAGCATGGAGCTCGGTATATATCCTCCCCTACAACTACTTTGGAGCCATTGGCAAGAGGAAGAGGCACTACAAAAAAAACACCTATATAGGAGCGGTTATTTAGGAGTGGTTATAAGACCGCTTTTGAAAATTGATCAATTGAATCGGTTTGAATTAAACCGTTTCTATTGCCTAACTTTTTTGAAACAATTTTAAAACTGCTCTTATTGAATTGTTTCAAAAGCGGTTTGAAAAAACCACTCCTGTAAACCGCTCTTAATGATACAACTATTAGAAGCGATCTTAAAACTGCTGCTATTGGGTATTTTTCGTAGCGGTTTTGGGTTATTAACCATTCCAATTGCTTTAACTTTTAGGAGCGATTTTCAAATCGCTCCTATTGGATTCTTTGAACAAAATTTGTATCAAGTGTTGCTATAAACCGCTTCTGTTACTCTAATCGTGTACAATTGATTTTTAATCTACATTAATTGTATAGTTTTAGCATCGATTTATATAAACCGGGATTGTAAACCGCTCTTATTGCTACAACTATTAGAAACAATCATGAAACCGCTATATTGGATACTTTTAATAGCGATTCTATATTAAACATTTTTACTAAAATTATTTTCTGTTATTCAAATTAAAGTACTCAATATGACTTAAAATTTATACTAAAATAATTTAGATATACAATTATTATGATGCTAAAAAGAGAGAATGTTTTAATCAAATTTTAAAAATACAGAGTTGTGTATCACCATTCAATTTTTACAGAGGATTTTATACTCTTTTAGGTTTTCACATAGTGAAAAAAATAATATTTTCTTACAATTAAATAAACTTGTACCATGCTTCAAATTTATTTAAATTTTTAATACATTTTATTTATATATTTATATATTATGGAAAATGTGATGTTGGACATTTTACATCGAAACATCTCAAATATTTTTCAATATGAAATTTTTATTTATTTATTATTATAATATAATATCTAAATCCTAAAAATAAGATTTTATTGTCTTAATTATTTATTTTAAAAAATTAAATAAAAACACTACTCATGCATCCAACTTAATTGTAATTATATTTTTGTCAATTTGAAATTTTTATATATTTATTATTATTATATAATATCTAAATCCTAAAAATAAAATTTTATTGACTTAATTAATTAATTAAAAAATTAAATAAAAGCACTTGTTGCATAATCATGATAAATAGGAGTTGAAAATTGGAAATAATCAGAAGGAAAAATTTTGGAAGAATTTTCTGAAATTTTTGAAAATAATTGCGGATTTAATTGGATGGAGTTGGTTGGTAATTATTTAAGAAAAAGTTTGATTTTTCGCAATATATATATATATATATATATATATATATATATATATATATATATATATATATATATATATATATATATATATATATATATATATATATATATATATATATATATATATATATATATATATATATAAGTTTAAGTATTTATAAAACAAAAACCTCTCCTCCCCGTGCCCTAGTTTCTCCGCCCGAACCCATCCTCGCCGACTCTTCTTCGCGCACGGCGATCTACCGATGCCACGCTGCCCTTCGCCGCCACCTCCGAATTGCCGGCGAGCAATGGATACTAGTCTCCAAGTCCTAAAGAAGCACCGACTTTTCCCCTCGGATCCCTCCCCTCTTCGCGCACGCAAAGGAAGCCGCGGATCACCAACCTCCTCCTCCCCGATCGCCGCTGCCCTTCCCCGGCGCCTTTCGACCGCCGGCGGCGACAGTCACCAGTCACCAAGTTCTCCAGTCGGCGCAGCCTCTCTCCGGAGTTGCGATCGATTTTTCTTCGATCCGCCGCCTCCTCTGTGAAACACCGCTACCCCCTTGCCTTGCACGACAGCACGCCGGCCATGGTGAGCGCCGCCAGCCCTCCTGCTTCCTGATGGTGGGTCTGCTTTCATCCAAAGATGGTGCCGTCCGATTGCCACCTCCATCGCGTTTCGAGCGTAGCTTGCCCGAGTCCAATTGTCGCCGGAGACATTCACAACGTTGTTGTTCCTTTCCGGCCAAGGACTAGTAAGGAGTTTTTCCTTTCCTTGAATTGATTTGGACTAGAGGCTAAGGTGGCTAGGTTTTAGCAGGTCTGAACAGGGGAAAGAGGGGTTTATCGCAAGTAAGAATTGGTGGTGTTGACCTCGAGCTTCTGATTTTGTGTCCGTGTGTTCTCTGATTTTCTTCACCGGACTCTGAGCAGGTGAAAGCGATGGCATCAAATTAAGGTAAGTGTTGATTAGGATATAATGTTAGATTGAAATGGATATGGATGATAGATGTATCAACCACTAGATTGGGTTACTCAATTAGCAATGGATTAAAAATGATTAATTGTGATGGCTGATTAAGTTGTTTTTAATAAGATGTGTTAATTGATGATTAATTGGGTTGGGTTAAATTAGTGGATTAATTTCTTGATTAATTAAGGAGTATTGGTTGGATTAATTAGGGTTGATTTAAATAAGTGGTTTAGATTTAGTTGAAATCACCTATGTTTTGTTTCGGAGAATATTTGTTTCTCTATAGATGTGTATTTGTACTTTCATGTTATTTTTATCGGATGGTGTTTGGACTTTCGTTAGACATTATTTATTTATTTCCGCTGGATTTCGGTTTGCTGCGCTTAGTTATAGAGATTTATGTATTATGTTTATTATTTGTTAGTTATTTTATTTAACTGCGTGGTTGTGGATCTGTGAATGTCAGCCGAGTGTGGCTGAGCTATATATGTGTGGAGTGATGTATGTATGAGTTTCAGATTGTCCGTCGTACAAGGGAGGTGCTGTCCGATTTTCGAGCTAGCACGGGCCTCTGGGGGCGTGACAGGTTCATGGAGGCGGTGGAAGGCTCAAATTAAGGCTACTTCTTATGATCCAAATATTCTATTAAATGAACTTATGCGTATCCGTCCCATTCCCCATGATCTCACGTCTGATGTTTGAGAAATTTTATATCGTTATTTGAAGTCTAATGCGGTAGTTCTTGTATTGATTAATTTTTATATATTGGTATGCATAAATTTGTTGCAATTTTTTTTGTTTCAGAGGACATCAAAAATAAATCGAGAAAATGGGAGTAAAAAACGAGGGATTCATGCACAAGGACAAACAAATATTCCCTCATTGGAAGATAAATTTCTATGTATTTATTTGATCAATTTGTTATGTTAATATCAATTTGTATGTATTCGAGCTATTATTATTTGCATATTCAATCTAAAATGATTTTTTTTGTACTTAGATTCAGGAAAATGGTAGAAAGCCAACTCACATTGAAGTATTTCATCTCAGTCGACAAAGTAAAAAAAAAAGGAGGTGCTCTTGTTGATGATGAAACAATAAGAGTTGAGGTAATAATTGTTTTAACTTTTCGAAATAATTTTCAATATGCTATTGATGATGACAACTATCTTGGCAGATATTATGCGGCATCATAGAAGTTTTCCATCAAATGCACATGAAAGTGGTCATAGATCTCCTCCAGTGTCAGAGCCAGATAAAGATTAGATAGAATTTTGAAAAAAAAGTATTTGTCTAATGTTAGTACTTTTAGTAACTATTGAATTTGGAACATTATGACTGTTATTTTATATTAGCATTTGGAGTACTCTTATTATTGTTTTGGAGGATAATTGTTTGATAATGTTATGTATTGATTTGGTGGATTGAAATATTAAATATCATGGTTTGAACAACTCCTAAATTTAAAGCTTTAATAGCGTTTTAATATGCTCCTATTCCCATATTTAGGAGCGGTTTAAAATCGATCCTTAATTTCTAGTATTAATAGCATTTTAAAATCGCTCTTATATCCATGATGTATAGAAGCGGTTTAAAACCATTCTAACAGCTAAAGGGTTTTGTAGCGGTTTGAGCCGTTCCTAAATTTATAACTACAGAAGCGGTCTGAAACCGTTGTTATATGTATAATGTGTAAGATCGGTTTCAAACCGTACCTACAAAGTAAAAATAGGAGCGGTTTTATAACTTTTACCAACGGTTAAAAAAACCGCTACTATAAGATATAGGGACGGCAATAAGAGGAGCGGTTTTTAAACCGTTGGTAAAAGTGTAGGAGTGGTTGATAACCGCTCTTGAAAGTCAAAAAAACCACTCCTATATGGGTATTTTTTTTGTAGTGAGGGGAAACGATCCCACAGCCTCAGATTCGAGACCAGTAGCATCGTCAATCGGTGTTGTCCTTGACGCTGCCAAGCCGAGACTTATTATTCCTCCTGGATGCCCCGAAGCCTCGTCTTCCCATTATGATCGCGCTCAGCCCAAGCCTTTCGACCTCGAGGAAGAGTCGCTCCTTCATGTCATGGTCCTTGATGATGTGGATCTCGAAAGGGATATACGCCTCAACGAGCGGATGAGCCTACAGGTCGTGTGCATTGGTCGCCTTGAAGGCGTCGAAGTCTTCTTCCAACTTCAGGGGCAAGACACCTCCAACGCAGCATCTTTGGACTCGACCGAGAGGTCGATGGCACCCCAGTCGGCCGGCGCCGTAGAGGACGTTGGTAGAGCAGACGGGGAGCGGGATAGACAGTGGTCGGCCTCCGTGCGTAGAATGAGCCGCGAGGATAGTTTTGGAAAGGGAAATGATTCGCATAGTAAAAATAAATGATCATTGAAAAATTTGGCCGTCAATCGTCGACACATCCGACATCCGATCATCAATCGGACACCACCGGTGACCTTCGATCGCCATCCCCAATCAATCTATACATTGGAAGACGATGTACCCATTGGGGATCACCGACAACGATGAACCCGTCGAGATCGATGCGAGATTGGAATTGCAGCGATCCTCAACGGATTCACCGTGCCTCCTATGGTATAATTTGGTTCGAGGCGGCGGCCCGCCGATGGTATCCGATCGACGATCAGACGTCGGATATGCCGCCAATTGACGGTCAAATTTTTTACGGAGACATTCACTTTCACCGTGCTCATCATAACACTTTTGGAAATATTTTGTAAAATATAAAATTTATCGATAATAAAATCTACCTCTATATCTTTTATAAAATCTGGATCCATCAATAAGAAAGCATAAATTGAACACAAATTCAAAATTTATTATATTCATTTCGAGTAATGATTGGGACAGTAAATTTGGGACAGTGAATGACGTACAATTATTGTGTACACGTCCGATCGCCGATCGGACACCACCGATGGCCTCTGATTATCATCCTGAATCAAACTATACCTTCGGAGGACGGTGAACTCATCAGGATCGCCGGCAACGGTGAACCTATCGAAATCGACGGTCAATGATGCGAGATCGCAATTGCGACGATCCCCGACGGGTTCACCGTGCCCCCCAGGGTATAGTTTGGTTCGGAGCGGCGGCCGAAGGCCGCCGATAGTGTCCGATCGACGATCGGACATGTACATAATAATTACCACGTCATTCACTGTTCTATTCATTATTCCAAATTCACTGTCCCTATCATTACTCATTTCTTTAACCCCCGAATTTCAACTTTTCCATTTAGAGAAATATCAAAGTTGTTCATATCAATTTTACTAAGGGAGTGTTTGGGAGAGCTTTTACTTCTTGAAAAGTGATTCTTGTAGTGATTATCTTGAAGTTAGTAAGAAGCTAAAGCATGCAGTGTTTGGAAATAGAAGTCAAAAGCTGATACAAGGTAAAGTTTGAGTGTTTGGTGAATAATCACTTTTAAGCTTAATTTTTAATTAAATGACAATAATATCCTTAAACTATCAAAATTAATTTTTTTCAATTATCTAAATATAATTTTGATACATGATCTATAATATTTTATATATTTAATATTATATTTTAAATATTATATCAAAATTATTTTTTTAATAATATATATATTTAAAAAAATATAAAGTTAATAAAAATATAAAAAATAATAAAATAATAAAATTTATATAAATTTATACAAATATGTATAAATTTTTTTGAAAATATAAATTATATAAAAATATAAGATTTTATTTAAAAATGTGATGGTAATTATGTAAAATAATAAATTTATTAAGGGTATAAATGTCAACTTTTAATTCTACACCATAAGCAAAAAAGCAGAAGCAGAAAAAAGCATCAAATTGTTGCTTCTAGCTTTTGAGTAAAAGTTGCAGAAGTTAAAGCAGAATCTGACATTCCCAAACACTCAAAAGCACTTTTGCATAGCTAGAAACTAAAAAGCAGTAAGCAGAAGCTCTCCCAAACACTCCCTAATTGTCACCAGACCAGATAATTATCGATACTATAATAATACACCCTTTTAATATGAAGATTGAGACAGGCCTTGCGGATTGAAGCAGCAGCCTTCCCCGATGTGGCAGTGCCTAGTAATTTCACAAAATTCGAAGGAGGAGATCAAGAAGTCGATACACAACACATAAAACAATTCGATTTGAGTCTGCTCAACCGGATTTCAGTTGGCATGACATGACATGTTCACTTGTCACGTTGCGTAGACATAGGCCCAACTGTTTGTATGATTTCGTGGTCCTGACTCGTTGCAAGGACAATACCAGCTGCAGCTTTTGCTCTAGTCTCTGTCTCCCTCTTTGCTTTTCCACCGCCTCTGGTCTTCGTCTCTGCTTTTTCCCCACTAGTCCCACATCTATTTAATTTGCTCCTCTCTCCGTAATCATCAATTTGACTCGATTTTAGTCTATTAAACCCGATTTGTGACTCGATTTGAGTCTACTAAACCCGATTTGTGTCGGTATGACATGACATGCTCACTTGTGACGTGCTTGTGACGTTGCGAGTACAATCGACATAGGTCCGGCTGTTTGCATTATTTCGTGGTCCTGACTCGTTGCAAGGACAACAGCAGCTACATTTTTGCTCCAGTCTCGCTCTCTCTCCCTCCCACCTCCCTGTCTTCTTCCCTACTTTTTCCATAGTTCCACGTCTATTTAATTTGATCCTCTCTCCTTAATCATTTACTACATTATTACGTCTACAGAATTATGATATAATAAAAAAATAATTAATTATCATCTTAAATATTTATAATTTAATTTTTATTTATAGCGTATTTAGAAAAATTTTTTTTAAATGGGCATGAATCCTGAAACGTTGGACTTCTGAACTGCTCGTCATGAATACTTTTCAATTTATCTTGACCGTCAATTAAAAATTTTTATGAGATCATGTCAATCGCCCAAAATAAAAAAAAAATTATTTTTCCTCCATCATCCTGGTCTCTGTTCTCTCTCCCTCGAAACCAGCCGGTAGGTTTTTACGGGTTGACTTGGTTGGTAAGACATCTGATTATTTACATCGGAGGTCTCAAGTTCGAGAGTCGTCAGTCGACAATCGCACATGCACGGGGTAAAAATCTGATCTGCTGACTTAAATTTTCTCGGCCCCAGACGTCTTACCTCACCAATAAAACCGTAATTTATCCTCCTAAATACTTATAAATCCGAGATCAAGGGACACGGTGACAATTCAACTTTTGCATCGAACCCAGCCGATAGTGATGGCACGGCCACACAACTTTGTAGGGAATTTTATCTGGGTTGAGGCACCACAGGGATCTCGAGACTGGGTCGTAGACCAGGAGAGCTCCTGCGAAGATCTTCGATGGATAACTAAACTTATTAACAATAACATCCTTAAATTATTACGACAAACATATTGAAAAAGTTATTTTAAAAATATTAAAATAATAAAATATTAAATTTCATAAGTAAAAAATATTTTACATACACTACAAGAAAACTCAGAATTATCGACGGAATTATCGACGAAATTATTTTCCGTCAGTGTTTTTCTAACAGAATTTGTATTCCGTCGGAATTTACTGACGGAATAAATTTTCCGTCAGTAAATCCATCGTTTCCCATCGGCAAATTAAAAATACTATCCGGCCGGAATAAATGGGTTCCGACGGAAAAACAGTTCCGTCGGAAATTTCCGACGGAACTGCTATTCCGTCGGAAATGACCTCTCCCGTCGACGGAACAGCCCCTCTGTCGGGGGAAAAAAATTTTCCCGAAAAAAATTAGTGTTTCCGACGGCACAGTACGTCCCGTCAGGGGATTTCCGACGGAACTAGTGTTCCGTCGGAAATTTCCGACGGAACTGCTATTCCGTCGGAAATGACCTCTCCCGTCGACGGAACAGCCCCTCTGTCGGGGGGAAAAAATTTTTCCCGAAAAATTTAGTGTTTTCGACGGAACAGGACTTCCGTCGGAAATTTCCGACGGAATAGTACGTCCGTCGGAAATCCCCGACGGGAAGTAGTGTTCTGTCGGAAACACTAAATTTTTTCGGGAAAAATTTTTTCCCCCCGACAGAGGGGCTGTTCCGTCGACGGGAGAGGTCATTTTCGACGGAATAGCATTTCCGTCGGAAATTTCCGACGGAATAGCAGTTCTGTCGGAATTTTCCGACGGAACAGTAATTCCGTCGAAAATTCCCGACGGGAAGTACTGTTCCGTCGAAAATCCCCGACGGAACAGTAAGTCCGTCGGGAATTTCCGACGGAACTAGTGTTCCGTCGGAAAGGGGTTTTCGGCGCCATAAAATTAGGGCACGCCCTAATCTTTCCTCACGCGCGCCTCTTTCCTCACGCGAGCTCGCTCCGGACTCTCGCCGCCGCCGCTCGCTCTCCTCGTCTCGTCGGTAAACCTTTCTCCCTATTTTTCCTCGCTCGCGACTGTCGGCGCCTCTTCCCTCACGCGCGCCTTGTCTCCGGCGTTCACAGCCTCGGCGGCGTGGCCCAGGCGCGTGGCCGAGGTGGCACGGCGGCAGCCCTGGGGCCACGCCGGCGCGACCCTGCAGCCCTGGGGCCATGCCGGCGCGGCCCTGAAGCCCTGGGGCCACGTCGGCGCGGCCCTGCGGCCCTGGGGCCACGCCGGCGGCCCTGGGGCCACGCCGGTGGCCCTGGAATTTGCACGCCGCCAGAATTGGCACGCCGGCGGCCCCCTGCTGCCTGGGGGCACGCCGGCGTGCCAATTGGGCTGCCGGGCAGCCCCGGGAAGTCCAATTGGGCTCGCCGGAAGGCTAGCGGCCCATTTGGCCCGACTAGCTGCCCCAATTAGCCTGGCTTGCCCAATTGGGCTGGCCGGCTGGCCCAATTAGCCTGGCTGGCCCAATATGGCAGGCTGGCCCAATTGGGTCGGCTGGGCCCGCAGGCGATTGGCTCAATTGGGCTGTTGCGCGTGCCCGTTTGGATCTAGCTGCCAATTCGGTTGTCGTTGTAGCAATTCGAATTGAGGGCTGCCCAATTGACACGTTTTGTTCCCTTAATACTGTATTATTTGTTATTAATTAGATTTTGTTTGTACTTTTATAGGTTACTGCAGTTGTTGCTTCCCTTCTAGACGTGTACTTGATTTAAGGTATCTATTTTATTTGTATTTTGGTTGCAATGCTTACATTATGTGTTAGATTATTGTAAATTTAATTTGTTATTAGTATATGGTGTAAATTAGTAATTTATTAGAAATTATCTTACTTAGAATGTTGAAGACTAGTACGTGTTTTCACTGTTTATATAGATTGATCTTAGTTGTTACCTTGATAGTTGTTACCTTGATAGTTTATTTATGACATGTAATTAATATAAAATTGTGATATACGTTTAATTTATTTTTATTTGTTTGATATTCACATCTTACAACTGAATTACTCATTATTAGGCAAAAATGTATATGAACAAAGCTTGGATGTACAACCGATTAGATAAGGGATGTCACGCCCCGAGACCCAGGAGCCGCTGATCCAATAGAAAATCGGACAGCACCTCCCCTGTCCGGCGGACAATTTACACATACACACAGGTAATATAACACAACCACGCAGTTTAAAGGGCCTCAGGCCTCAGATATATGCAAAAACAACAGTTATATGATTATAACTATCGAAAAACCAAATCCGAACTCACCTGAGCTGCCAGGGGGCAGGATCAAAACCAAAATCGAACGAAGTCCAACATAGGACTCAAAAGTACAATACCATCCAATAAAACGTGCATACATGGTTAAAACATCACAACGGAAGCATAGGAATACTACAGGGTCCATATCAAAACAACGAAAAACCAACAAGAGCTCCTCTGGAGCTGGGGACTGGTGGCTCGGGATCTCCTCGCAAACATCAACCTGAAATAAACATATATGGCAATGTGGTGAGTCCATAGCTCAGCGAATACCCAACCGATATGCATAGAAGGTTATACCAACACTAAGAGTTCAGCTAATACAGACTCATATCAACAGTAGGGAAAGACTAGTACAAAACATACTGAGGTAGATACATACCTGAATCCATCTAACCTGGAAAGAGGGTAATAAATACCAAATGGAACAACAATAGACATATAAGCAGGATAACAAGTCTCCAGTATATGCAATGTCAAACAAGTGCAAGAATCAAGTGCAGCAAACAATGCACGATGCAAAGTATGCACATGGTGCAATGACATGTGTCACCCCCTAGTCCCAGTCAGGATATCGTCCACGACGTCCGCGTGGGTAGAGTTGTGACAACCTGTACCCAGTCAGGACATGGTCCACAACGTCCGCGTGGGTCGGCATGCAATAATGCAAGGATGGTGCATGCCCAAACATATAAAGCACCCTGATGCAATGACATGTGTCACCCCCTAGTCCCAGTCAGAATCGTCCACAACGTCCGCGTGGGTAGAGCTGTGACAACCTGTACCCAGTCAGGACATCGTCCACAACGTCCGCGTGGGTCAGCATGCAATAATGCAGAGATGGTGTATGCTAGATACACATACCTCCCTCCCAAGTCCTCAGTATACTAAGTCTCAGTCTGAAATCCTATAACAGGAAATACAGGTAACCTACAAGGTATGCTGACTGGAACACTACCAATCCCTCAAGATCAAATGTAGGAGACAATACCGCGATCTCTAGCATACAAATGGATATGACAATACCTGAGACTATATTGAACTAACAGCAGAATAACTCAGGGATGAACAACAAGTATCCAGAACTGGCATAATAAATAGGGATAAACAACAATATCCAGAACAGACATAATAACCAGGGATATCGTAGAATCTTACTGCTATCTATAACATTCTATGCGTAACAAAATGACAATATCAAGATAGATAAGTCAAAGGGTACCCGCCTCCAAATAGAAGAATCCAAATGTGGAGAGAATCCCATGTCTGAATAATCCGCAACAACTCAGTGTCCTGTATTAAAAGACATATTAAATAGCTATCATAACAGTTACTAAGTAGCTAAACAAATCCTCGAACCGTACTAACCCAAACTAGGTAATGGGTTTAATTCTGTTAAAGTTAATCCAAAACCCCCTTAGGTTCAATTATACTAGGTTTCTAACCGAGTAGCTCCTCAACTGAGCTAGTTACAACCAATACCTATTCCCAAAGACCAAAAATTCTATCATGGTCAATCCAAGAGGTAGAGATTCGATATGGCAAGAGAATCAATACACGTATCATCTACCCATGTTAATCCCTCTACTGATTAATCCAATATTAGTACAAGATCTCAAAGAAACACCTACGCACTCATCTAAACTGTTCATGGTAGAATAATAGGAAATCAAGCCCAAGATCAAACTACAATTACTCCACTTCATACATACTGATCCAAGGCATTCCATCACAAATAAATCTACTAACAATTAACCCTAAACAAAAACGATCTTACATGAGATACACCGTGCACACCGTGCGTGCATTGCCTCCTTTCTTTCCCCATTCTGATCAAATTGTTCCACCTGAACCAAATTGAAAACAATCCAATGCTAATTGATTATATCCAGACAACCCATCATCTTCTTCAAATCTCACAGCAACAAGAACATGAACAGATTCGAAGGAGAAAGCAAAACAAATGAATTCAAATTCCATGATCCAATCAATTCCGAACATAATTCATCCCAAATCAATCCAAAACAAACACTCCTTACTTGCACTTTGCTGGCCAGATGTTCTCTGCTACCCCCCTAGCAAGGTCTGCTCTCACAGCCAGAATATGCCCCTGAGCATCCTTCTCTTGACCACCACCTTCAACCTTTCTCCCCAAATCCATCCTTAATGAGATAAGTCGAAATCACCTCCCCTGCGTAAAGAAAAATCATGGCCACTTCAACAATGGCATCGCTGCCACAAGATCCAAAACAGAATCCTGATGATCGGATGGAAACACACAAGGAATCAAAGAGATTTGGGAAAACAATTAGCCTAGGTGTTATCTCTTACCAAGTAGTTGCTGGAGAAGGAGTAGCCCAACCACTCGCTCCAGCTAACGTGGACGATCGACGGTCACTCCACGCAGAGGCTCTAAAAACCCACTAAAGAAGAGGATCGAAGGCGTCGATCGATGGAGGAGGAAGGAGTCGGGCCTTGTCTGCGAGTTAGGGCACGCGGATCGCGAAAAGGCAGAGGGGGTCGGCTGCGGCTAGGGCAGGCGTCGGGTCTCTGCGGCTAGGGCACACGAGCGGAGGAGAGGAAGTCCATCCCGTTTTTGGCTGCGGCTTCGGAAATTTATAAGGGGCGGGTCTTTTTGCAGAAAAGTCCCCCCATTCTCCCAAATTCAAACCTTAACATTAGAGTAAAGTTTTTAACCGTTTTAACCCTCCAAATTATTGTATTCCATATCACACCCCTAAGGTTAGATTATTTATCCTTTCATAATTTAAGAGTTTACCCGAAACCCTTGATAAGTTTTAAGTTTTTTATAATAAAGCCCCTTGGGCTCCTCCCGTAGGCTGGAAACCCTAGACTCTATCCGGAAAAATCACGAAAAATTTTCTAGTACGGATTTTCGAATTGCCGTATTTTACAAGGGATTTATCAGAGATGATTTTGTTTCTGAACTGGAAACTTTTATGAACTTTGCTAAAAGTCATCCAGAACGTTTGAATGGTTTTGAATTACGATGTCCATGTAATCACAAAAAATGCAGAAACAGAGCTTATCGTGATGAGGACACTGTAAGAGTTATATAACTAGCAAATTTAAAGAAAAAGCCTGCGCTGCTGGCATTACATGGAGACATGTAGACGATGAGACGAAGACTTTTTATTATAACGAATTTGTCGTAAGTATATTTAATATATTGACTATTCTAATACTTAATATTCTAATACATAATTGAATAAACTCTGTTTAATAAATTGTATTGCAGAAAAAATATACATGGGAGGATGGTCACGAGGCAGAATTCAAAAGTACTTGGAATTCATATTGTGCCAAATTGTATCGTGACCATATGTATTATTTGAGGAAAAAAGCGACGCGACCGCCATATGTTGATGCCGAGATTTGGGGTGTATAGACGACCACCTGGGCTGAAGAAAGATGGAAAGAAAATGCTGAGAAGGCTCGTGCCAATAGAAATACAGAGCCAGGTGGCCCGAGCACCGGAACAGCCCGACATTCATCTGGATCGAAGTCTATTGTCGAGCATACAATGGACTTGGTAAGTAAATTCAAAGTTATGCAAGTAAATTTTATATTTATAATTTATCATACTCGTATAATTTGGTTCTAATAATTTTTTATAAATAGGAACGAGATCTTGCTCGCCAGCCCACTTGTATGGAGATATTTATGAAGACCCATAAGAAGAAAGATGAGTCTTTTGTCGATTCTCGATCACAGACCATACACGCATAATTCTTATTTTTATTATTTATTTAATTGTTTTTAACTTTATTAATATGATAATTTAATTTCAATATTAATTCGATATTTTTTTACAGGATCAAATTACAAATAGAGTGGTCGAGGCATCTCAGCCTTCGATAGAGGGGGGGAGCCACAGACATTGTCCACCGACCAACTGAATGAGATTTACTATGATGTTGTCGGTGGACGGACAAAAAACTCCACCCTCTACGGGCTTGGCTCACAGGCCAAAGTTGCCTTCGATCGGCTGAGGATGCCCAGGGGTCGTGCCTCTTCGTCCGCTTCTTCAGAGATGCAGTCTTTACGTCAGGAAAATCATGAACTGCGCTCTCAAATTGCCGACATGGATCTGAGGATGAGTAATTGGATAGCCGATCAGCAACGGCAGAGAGCGGCGGACGAACGGAGGCATAAAGCTTTGGTGGACCATATGAACGCGGTCATAGCTAATTTTCCTCCAACACAACCATCGCAACACGGTTTTGAGTCACAGGATACTCAAGACCCAACAGACATGGACGAGTAGAATTTTTTAAGGTAGACAGCTAGACATCCTATGTTAACTTTGTTTATTCATTATTTACACTAATAAATTATATTTTTATTTTTCAGGACTCTTACTGCTAGACATTCCTTACAGGTGAGTTATAAAGCCAGAGGTCTAATTAGTTTATACTTCCTGCTTATCATATAAATTTAAGATGAGTTGTATTATAGTTTGTCCTTGTTTTAAGTCAAACCCATGCATGTTGCTGTCTTCTTCACATGCTTCAAATGGTTGTTATTATTTGGTTAAATTTATCTAGCAAGTTGGTTTCTATTAATCTAATCTGTGTGATTCACAAGTTTCAGAGGAATCCTTATAATATCGTTCATGGTGCAGATGATTCACAGGTGTTATTATCACAAATAACAAGGAATGTTAGAAGATTAGATGCCAAACAGTTGGGATTTGATACAAGCATCAATTATTGTACTTGACTTGTATTGTACTTCAGTATGCATTTAGAGACTTGTAATATGTATTGTACTTCAGTATTGTACTTGGCATGTATTATTGTATTGTTTTCGAACTAGTCATTTTTAATATATTATTTTTTTGTCAATAATTATCTCAGATGCAAATTATATTATTTTGTCATATGGATTTGTTTCAATCAAAGCGTTTTTTATCATAATCCAATTTTTTTTATTACGTTCCGACGGAATACCGACGGAAATAAAATTCCGTCGGAAATATATCGAACTGGGTTTACGATAAATCGCCGACGGAATCTCAGATTCCGTCAGAAATTTCCGACGGAATCTCAGTTTCCGTCGGACATTTCACTGTTTGCCGTCGGAGTTTTCCGACGGAAACTCGGTTTCCGTCTGAAAACTCCGACGGAATCGGAGGGTCCGTCGGGAATCCCCGACGGAATCTCAGTTTCCGTCGGAGATTTCCGACGGAAACCGAGTTTCCGTCGGAGATTTCCGACGGAAACCGAGTTTTCCGTCGGAAAACTCCGACGGAAAACGGGTTTCCGTCGGGGATTCCCGACGGAAACCGAGTTTCCGTCGGAAATCTCCGACGGAAACTGAGGTTCCGTCGGGGATCTTCTTCATCCCGGTTTTTGTTTTTTTCGATGGAACTGTATTTCCGTCGGTTTTCCGTCGGAATTGACCGACGGAAATTTCCGTCGGTACGTTTCTTTTGCCGACGGACCCATTTTTCCGTCGGTACGTTTTTTTTTTCCGACGGACCCATTTTTCTGTCGGAAATATTATCCTCGACAAATTATTTTCCGTCAAAAATTTTTCCGTCGAAATTTCGTCGGGAATGGTTTGTGCCGACGGAATTCCGTCGGTAAATTCCGTCGGTAAACTTGAATTTTTTTGTAGTGATAGGAACTAATCCTAAACCAAGGCCGTCTCAAAATTTCATGAGACAAAAAATTTGTTTAAACTTTAGACATTTTTTTTAAAAAAATAAAAATTTTTCTCTTTTTTGTTCAGTCGAGCTTGATAATGATGGACTTTTTTTTACAAAAAATATTAATTTAAAAATATGTTTTTATAAAACGTTAGTTTTCTAATTTTTTTAGGTAAACTTATTAATTAAATCATTATATTTAATTTTTGATAATAATTTTTTAATCAATAAAATTACTAAATTATTAATCTTTTTACAAATATTATTGAACGTAAATAAAATTTTATTAATTTTAATTTTTTGTAAAAATTTCTATAATATTAATTGGTATAGTTAATAATATTCTATAAATTATCTATGCGTTAGGAAAAAAACTTAATTATTTTATAAAGTTCAATATCTCTTGTATGATTTTTAATTTTGAATTTATTATTTTTTTCAAAACTTTTATTTTTAAAAATAAATCTAAACCATTAATATAAAATAACATGTCATGTGTTAAAAGATTTTCGAAATTTAAAATTTTATTTTTAAAAAATTATCATCAAATATTTTTAACTTTTCTACATCATCGTCAAATAGAAATATTTATATTTAAATAATAATAAAAAATAAAGGATAAGTCCCTACTATTTTATCAAAATAAAACGGCTTAAAATTAAAGGAGCAAGAAAATCTGATTTATGCCATGTAGTTTCAATTTATAGATATCGATCCTTCACCCTCCAAAGCTGGCGAACCCTCTCTCTCAGGCGAAGAGGAATAGATTCAATAGAACAAAATAAAAAAAATCGCAGCCAAAACCAAATGCACAAGTCTAACAAGTCAGCAACGAAGACAAAGAACACAAGAATTTGATATTCATTAAATTAGATAATGGGTATTATAAATTAGAATGGTATTAATCCCGACCCAGGCTTATGGGCTGGCCCATCTCACGAGTGAGTAGGTCGGCTCTCCTAGTGCCTTGTTAGCGGGACCATGGTCAAAAGCCTCCGTGGGCTCATCAAAGGGGCAAATGGAGAGTTCATGCGGCCGGTTCAGCCCAGATCGGGGAATAATTCTTGAGTCATTGGATGACTAAGCCCCAAGATTTCACGAAGGTGTGGGTCCGAGTCAGAGGAAGCTCGAACGACGTCCCAAAGTTCCCTTACAACGAAGGCCTGAGTGGCGAAGATACCGAGCCTTCAGCCGATTCACTTCGGACCCAGTCGGGATATTGCCACTCAGGCACACCCTGACTAGGGAAGTATAGTTACTCTCAGTAACAGTGACCTTTGGGCCCGAGTTCATGCATAACTCTCAGTCGGCACCATCACTATAAGCCCCCAGTCAGCATCAGTACTATAGGCCCTCAGCCAGTATCATGACTATAAGCCCCTAGTCGGCATCAATACTATAAGCCCCCCAGTCGACATCAATACTCTAAGCCGTTAGTCGGTGCCAATATTCTAAGCCGCCGGTCGG
This sequence comes from Boesenbergia rotunda, assembly GCA_024364735.1. Lineage (NCBI taxonomy): Eukaryota > Viridiplantae > Streptophyta > Magnoliopsida > Zingiberales > Zingiberaceae > Boesenbergia > Boesenbergia rotunda. The sequence goes on from JAGFNQ010004457.1 coordinate 227,247, forward strand.
TGCCAATACTCTAAGCCATCAGTCGACACCAATACTCTAAGTCTGCATCACGTCGCCCATCAACACTAGCATTCGAGATTTTGTCGTGACTCATCCAAACAACCACTCCCTGTTACCAGACTAGCAGAAGGAGTACGTGGTTGGCGCATGCCTGATACCGTTCAGGTCCGAATCGCGAGTATCCCGCTGACGCCATGATCTCCATGTCATACCTTGACATCCCGTACCTCGCTCGCCTACGTTTGTGTCAGGCCGAGCGGCGCCTGACGACGCTCGCCTATAAGTTGACAATGTTGGTGCCCCGGTTAGTTTTGATATGATCCACCAAGTTAGTTGGGTCCTGTTGGTTTACTGATCCCTCTGCTAAGTGTGCAGGAGGTTAGGTACGGAGGAAGTCGAGCGTAAGACGTGGCAGACGAGAAGGATTGCGCGGGGAAGTGAGCCGACGGGCTCAGTACAATCCGAGGGACGCGGAAGCTGCGGAAGAGTACATCGGTGGAGCGAGAAGGACGTGCGCGGTGTCCGAAGGACGAGAAGCCGGGAGGAAGGACGCTCGAGGGGCGAAAGGCCGGAGTCGGGTTCGGGTGAGCCTAACTTCGGTTGGCCGGAAATCATCCAGAAGACGAAGAATCAAAAAGACTAGTTCAAGTGCCCAAAAGAAAAGAAAATGTTATTTAGTGCCAAGGAGGATTGAACCCCAAACCTTATCAACAATCCCTAAGCCAATTACCACTTGGGATAAAGGGTGACGACTAAAAAGTATTTCCGATATTACTACTTAGAGATTAGAATAGTGACATGGAAATTCAAACATCCCACACGAGCGGAAAAATAAAGTTTTAATTAAAACTTTATTTCTTAAAAGATAATATTACATTATTTTTTAATCAAATCCAATGGATGCAGTTAATCCCATCCAAGATCAACCATCCAGATTACATCCATGGATCAACGACCAAGAGAAAAGTTATCAACAATCAACAATCCAGATTCATTCTCTTAGGCTATAAATAGACTTAGAGGTTTTGTTTTTTTACATTCATTTCTTCTGTAATTTCTTTAAGTCTAAGTGTGCTTCAGTTGTAAGGCTTCTCCGCCACAAGGAGATTTTCTGATTGAGCGTTAACAGTCTTGGAAGCAACGACCAAGTTGCAACCAAGTTTTTCTTAAAGACAAGTGCTTTCTTATTTTATTTCTTAACCGTCTATTCACCCCCCTCTAGCCGGACCAACCCGATCCTACAGACAACACCCCTTTCCTTATTCCGGCATGTGACACAATACTCTGCCACCCTGACTATGCCTTACCCTATCCTCGTATACGACACAAAAGTGGCAGATGGGTAGAAGTTGTTAGCTTCCTTTGTTATATAAGTCTCTCCATTCCGCATCCCCCAGGTAAGCACAATAGTATTTTCGTTGCTTTTCCACCACCGGGGACTGATTTGATTGTCGGAGTACCTTGCCCGGGGCTTTTCCTAGTGGGTTATAACGATCTCTTTCTTGCAGATAGCAACTAGCCTTAATAGTTCATGATCTTCGAAAGATCGTATACTCTTAAGTGTTTACTTTACTTCGCGATAGGATCAGATATAATTATAAAATATGGTGGGAAAAGATAAATACATAATTAAATTGCATGTTGCAGCCATGTGCAAATGCGCCGGGAATCCGAAGAGCATTGGATGTCCTCAAGATGATGATTAATGGCTTGGTAATTAAATACTGTATGCAAATAATAAATTATACCATTAAATAGCCAAAATTTAACGGACCAAAATAGACAATAAAAATAATTAAAAATTTTAATTTAATATTATTTTTTAATTTTATCTTTTCTTATTTATTTTCCTATTAAATTATTTCTTTTTTTATTTATTTTCATATTAAATTATATCATTTCTTATTTATTTTCATATTAAATTAATTTTTTAACTTATAAAATATATAAATCTATTATAATTTTTAATATCATTATTAAAAATATTTAAATTCAATTATATTCTTTCTTATTTATTTTATACTAAATTATATTTTTTATATTAATTTTTTATTTATTTATAAAAATTTATTCTGAGTGGCCCATCTAGATTTAATGAATAATCAATTCTAATCATAATGACTGATATAATGGTAATAGAAAAAAAATAATAACGGTAAATCTGGGTGCCAGATTCTGACAATTTTGCCACTAGAATAAATTTTTATAAATAAATAAAAAACAATTTATTATAAAAATAAATATAAAAAAATATAATTTAGTATAACATAAGTAAGAAATAATATAATCGAGTTTAAATATTTTTAATAATGATATTAAAAATTATAAAAAATTTATAATGGATTTTTATAAGTTAAAAAATTAATTTAATTTGAAAATAAATAAGAAAGGATATAATTTAATATGAAAATAAATAGAAAAAGATATAATTTAATAGAAAAATAAATAAGAAAAGAATATTAAATTAAAAATTTTTAAACTGTTTTTACTTGTCAATTCTGATCAATCAAATTCTAACTATTTAATAGTATCCAAATAATAAATAAGGATTATAATTGTCTTGTGAAGATAAATTTTATAGGATTTGTAAAGAATGGAAAATTAACAAGATATATTGTCTCGTGCATTTTGGAAAAATAAGAAAATTATTAGTCTTGCGAAGATAAAATTTACAGTATTTATAACCATAATTATCCAATCCAATGGTAGGTGCTCACAGTTGTCAGGTTCTAAAATCGAAGCGTTCCATGTCTGTATGTAATTGCAACGCTGATAACTTGGCAATTAAATACTCCATAAAAATAATAAATAAAAATTTATAATTATAATGGGCCTTAATTTTATTGGTGCAGGCATAGGTATGGCTTTAGTCGGGCCAGTCTAAAATAAATGGTGAAGTAATTTATTTAGAAACATATGAGATCGAAATTTTAAATTTTTATTAGATATCATTATTTAGTATGATATATTATTTATAATTAATATTGTTAGTAATCTTTTATAATAAAAAAATGAACATTACTATTGTATTATAATAGATAATTATCGACAGAGATTGCAAATAAAATAAATATAAAATTAAAATTTCATTAAAAAATTATAATTATATGAAATAAATAATTTAATACATAAAATTAATAAGGTGAGAGTTGCAATTAAAAAATAATTATCACTTATATTGTTGAATATGTTATTTCTTCACATAAAATAAATTTTGAACAATTAAAGATCTACTAAGTAAATTTTGATTTTTAATATGATGTAGAAAAATTAAAATTATTTAGTTATAATTTTCTAAACTAAAAATATTTAAAATTTCTAAGCTTCCTACTACATCGATGTTTTAAATATATTTTTCAAATAAAAAATAATAAATTTGGAATTAAATAATAATTCCATCTCAAAAACATGAAATAATTAAAAAAATATTTTAAGTGAAGAAATAACATTAAATAATTTTATAATTTTATCACTCGAAGGAAATTTATTATCAAATATTAAATATAAAAATCTAATTAATAACTACACATCTCAAAAAAATAAATTTTATATAAAAATAATAATTGAAAAAAATATCTATTTAAAAAAAATATTAAGTCCATAATTTTTTTTTTCCTGTCTAAAGCCTCAGCAATAGTTGAGACAGCCCTGTTGCCAACCAATATGTTACATACCCAACAAGTTCTTATCTGATGTCAATGGAGACACAAGAATCAGAGATGCTCAACAATGTCTCATGGCAGCCGATGCCAACATGAACAGCCACAGGTCTCCCTCAAAAGAAGTCATCAAACATTGTAGAAATAACAAGGCCCTGCAGGAACTCAGTCCTCCGAACTCGTTCCTCGTCCTCGAACGAAGAAGATGGCTCAGTACTGGAATGAGAATTGAGGTTAAACATAATAGAGAAAAAACGAAAACAAAAGATACGGCAGCATAAACATTAGTCAATGTTTCGAATTCATGACAGGCAGTAGAGACAGGCTGGTCTTCTCTAACATGTGTACACCAAAAATCAACAGAGGAGATATGAATGACGAGTATTGATAATGATGCAACCTAAGATAGTGATCACTGATGGATTTAAATAGCAAGATTGAAAAAATTTCAACACAGCATCCATTGATGGACATCCTCAAGCATGACCTCGTTATTTTCTAGAGAAGGGATTCATTTTTAACCAAAGTGTCTCTTACCTTTCAGCTGCTTTTTCATCTGATAATTTATCAGCCATAGTTTCTCTGTTAGAAGATTCCAACGGTGTAACTTCCAATTGATCAGCCATGGGGAAATTGCCAATAAATTTTGACAACAATGGATCAGGTGCTGTGTCGGAAGGAAAATTTAGGCAAGATGATTCCTCGAGAAAAGTTTGATCGCTGCTATCACACAACTTTCTCAGCATGGAGTTGAAGTCTGAGGAACCTTTGTAGACTCTACTCTTCTGTGGCATGTAAATGCACATTCAGGAATTCAAGTTGCTAATCAAACATACAACATGATATTCCACGCAAAATAAGCCAATAAACAAATGCTCAGCTCCTAAAGTAATTAAGTAAGTTTCTAATAGTTAATACTGAAGATTCCTGCTGAGTTTTAAAGTTTTGAAGTTCAGAGATCATGAAAATTACGGATACCTTAAAGTAGTCCCCGTGTTGCACTTCTATGTGGTCGACCATGTCAAATTCAATCCTAGTTTGGCAAATAGGACATGCCTGAAAAAAAAATAATGTATAAAATGGTTCAAATATAGCCCGAGCAGCGAAACCAAACAAAAAAAGCAAGCAAGAAATTTTAAGCTGAAACATATTCAAGACATGGAAGGAGATGATCTGAGTCATCTGTAAATAGTTTTGACCATCACGGTTTGACAATGAAGCTGACAATCTTGATGAAAATGGATAGGTATGTTCTAGCAATGTACAAAACGATTAACCACAAAAACTTCCAAATTTATGAAAGTCTTAAACCTAACTGGAAATTAATATGTAAAGATGTTTTCCCAACTATTATCAATGAATTCTTAGTGCAGTGCACTGCAGGATTGATGCCTTAAACATAAAATGATATTCTTATGTGCTTCCTGAAATAGCAGAATCACCATCCCACCATGCATGAATGAGCAAAGTAGCCTCCACGGGCATAGCTGAGATGGTAAGGGTTGGTAGATTGCCACTAGAGGTTTTGGGTTCGAGCCACGGGCTGATGGGGCGTAAATCCCTGCACCCCAACCTCTTGCCTTCTCAGTCACCGTGATTTACCTCCTTCGTGTTGGTCCGGGGCGGGTTGACGGGGGCGCTGGGGCGAGCGTTTCGCCCATTGTCACAATGAATGAGCAAAGTAGTATGCTTCAGGTTTTTAAAATGAGTATCATCACGGACCAGAATCCACCAACGCAGAATGTTCGACAAGTAAAATCTGATTTAGAACCTTAGAAAGCTATAATCCTAAAGAAGATAACTTAAAAACAGTTTCCAATGAGAAGATTACATAAGTTAGTAATGATTCCCAAAGCAATTTCCACAATACAAACTACATCGAAACCCTTTTTTTTTTTTGGGGAAAAAATACGAACAGAAGCATCAAAACTATAATCAATGGCAATTACCGCTTTCGTATGCTCCCATGGGTGTTTCTTGTCGATATGAAGGCACAAGCTTATGACATCGAACGCCTCAGAGCAGAAGGGGCAAGGGAACTCCGTCGAGGAGTCGTAGTCGTCCTCTGCCGCTCCATGAAACTCTTCCATACCAAGACACGCGTCTACCAAGCACAATCCGACAACGGGGCAAAGAGTAATCAAGATCCATAACTCCGCGAAAGAAATAATGCAAGGTCGGCGCATACTGACCATAGAGAGGTTGAAGGGTGGGCCGGCGGCGGGCGAAGGCGTGGCGCGAGTGGCTCCGTCGATCGTTCTCCATGCTGCCTGAGTAGCGAACTTGTGGAGAGCAGAAGGATGAGGCCTCCGAATCGAATTAGACGAAGGAAAGGTGGGATTTTTTTTTTATGTACTTTTGAAGCGAAAGTGCTCGGCGACTTCGATTGCTTCGGGAGGAAGGAGAGGAAGTGGAGACAAAGGGCGTGGCGTCGAAAATAAAATAAATTAATAAATAAAATTATTTATTATTTACAGGGCTTGAGGACGGACAGAGTAGGACCCACGAGGGCCGGTGAAGTTACGGGGCAGCACTTGGGAATTGGACCCACTAGTGTGAATGAAGAGGTAGATGCTTCCAGAAACCAACATGAAAAGTGTGCTGTACCGAAGCACTAATTTATTAAACTAATATTTTATTAGTAATTTAACATCTAAAATATTTTTTTAAAAACAAAATTGCACATAAAACGGCAACTTCTTAAAATAAATATATCAAAATTAATTATTTTTTTTCAAGATAGAGTAATATAACCAAAATTATTCTATCTTAAAAATTCAACATTTTAAAGATTAACAATTTTAATTGTATCATCTTACAGAAGTTTTATATAAAAGGTGGTTCCCAAACTAGAATACGGTAGCATTCATTTTGAAATCATCACGAATGAATCTCTCAAAGATCTTTGTGTGTCTGAGACTAGCAGCTTGTACACTTTTATTCTCATCATCATTAATCAACTATTTGTATACCAACTATCCTAATTGATATGACTGGTTTGTTGATTTTTTTTTCTTAAATGAAGCGCACAACTATGAGATATTGAGCTTCTGAAACGTCCACTACGAGCGCTTCCCGATCTACCCTGACGGCTGGTGGAAAGCTTCCTTGAGATCGGGTTAGTCACCCTAGGTTCAATATTACCCAACCTGATTAATCATAGGATTCATATGGTAGAAATACCTATAAGTATAATCAAAGAATGCTCCCCCCCCCCCCCCCCCCAGACAACATGAAGTATAGTATCATGTTGAGGCGCTGGGTCGAAGAATAATCAGATTGATTTGCAGAAATACCTATAAGTTTTTCAGATTGATTTTGATGTGGTCAACCGAGTCAAGTAAGGTCTTATAGTATATGATCCTTGTGTCTAAGTGTGCAGAAGCTTAGGAACACAAAAAGTCGAGCGGAAAACGCAGTGAGCAAGAATGATGGCTCGGGGAAGGGAGCCGAGAGGCTCGATGTATCCGAGGGATAAAAAGCTGTGAAAAAGTTCACTGATGGACTAGAGAATGTGTACGACGTCTAAGGGACAAGAAGCCAAGGAGGAAGCCCATTTGAGGAGAAGGTCGAAGTTAGATTCAAGTGAGTTTAACTCTGGAATAGTCAAAGCTCCACCCAAGCAAACAAAGTCTAAAATGATCAACTCGGAGGTTGACCTTGAAGACTCTAGGCGACTTAGTTATGATTAAGGGTGCCTCAAATGTAGAAGTTGGGACTGCCGCTAAAAGGCGTGAGGGAGCCATAGTTTAGACTGATGGCACCCTAGGTTGTAACTAAGACACCCTCAATCAGAATCAGGGCGCCCTAAGTGAATAGTAGCCATTAGGCTACCGTTGCTACATGGATCAAACTTATCCATCTAGGGCGCCCTGAGTCCTATCTAAGGCACTCTAAATGCCACATCAGCAAACAATCACTTTGACCGTTGGACTATAAATAACTCCATAAAATTAGGATTAAAAAACATCAATTTGTATTAAATTTTCTAGTCTTTCTCTGAGCTTTTCAACATTTATAAGAAGTTTCTCTACCTTCCAAGAAGAAGATCTATAGTGAGCTTTCAACCATCTTAGGTTATCAACCTCCACGGTTGCAACCAAATAAATTTGAGTCTCTTTCCTTTTTATTATCTATGTTCGTAATTATTTTAACTGTTTACTAATCTGTCTATCTTTGCTAGGTTTGAAGCAAAAAATTAAGATTTTATTTACTAAGCTACTCACCCTTCTTTAACCGGTCTCACCGGAACCTATAATACCCATTAATAAACTTCTCGAAATATCTTTTAAGCTACTATTTGTAGTCCATTCGTCAGCTGTATTGAGAAGTCGACTTCTTAGTCTTTTGTTCTTCTAGGATAATATCAGTCAATTGAAGAACCTTTTGTTAAGTTCTAAATTCATCAATCAATAACGAAGTCGAATGAATAACTTTCTATTCAATCCCAAAATTTATCGAGTTGATTGAATAACTTTTTTTCTTTCCTGTAACCGAGCACATTGTTCATGCTAAAAAAACATCATTACTTGTGAAGTAGAGTGTCAATTGATGAATTTGAAACCGTTAAATTAGTGTGCCAATCAACTTGTGAAGTAGAGTACTCTATTGATGAATTTGAAACCATGAAATTATGATTTAGTTGAATTTGAGGTTTACAATAATCGACTAATATGAATTAACAATTGATTGATGGTATAGTTAACTGATGAGTTTAGGGAGTCAATTGAAGTACTTAAAATGCCAAAACAAAAACTTAGAATTGTCGTTGAGTTGATAAGACAATATAACATTCCAATGTCTTATATGTTATAGTGGAATTGTCGACTGATAAAAAGCAAATAGTTGACTGATGGTAAGGAGCAATTGTTTGATTAGAGAATTTTGAATGAATATAAATTCTATAAAAGGGATTTTCAAGGAGTTTTTTGTTTACTATAATTAAATAATTCGTAGGTGAGTATGGTTGCATTCCAAAGCAATTTAAAGTAAGAGAAGCAAGCACAAGTAAAAGCATTAATTGTAATTCATTTACTTGTATTATTTCAATTTGCTTGTTTTTATTTTTCATCTACTGTATTATCCTAAGAATAGATTTGTAAGAAGTTTCTGTTGAATTTTGTTTGAAATTTCAAATTTATTGAAGGAAGTTTAGTCCCACATTGCTAAGCTATCGGAGTTGGAATGCCTTATATATGAAGTCATTCCAACCATGCTTAGATGGCTTAGGGGGACCTACACGCATGCGCGGGTTGAGCCCAAACCAGGTGGTTTAAGGGGGTCTGGGCCGGAAATCCATAAACCGGGTGCGACGCACACGATTATCGCGCGCAGGGGGGGGTGCAAATCCCCAGCCCGTGAGCCTCGCGCTTGCGGGCGGCCCGGTTTGATTTTGCAGATTTCGGTCTGGTTTTCTGAACCAATTTGGTTTTGCGCTCGACGCGACTCCTCATCGGCACAACTCATCAGAAGAGGCATTCTATTGACTCTTCAGAAAACTATAAAAGGAGAAGAAGAATGAAGATTCATTCATTCACTGCTTTCTTCTCTCCTTCTCCCTCTGAGCGACCAGCCGCTTTTCGTCTTCCTGTTTCGGTTTTGGGTCTTGAGGCTTCGCCTTGTGCGATCTGAGGTTGTCTCCGCGGGCAGCGATCGTCTTGGAGTGCACCTACGACACTGCGTGGTTGTCGGATCTTGGGGGAATTTTGCCTACGGCAATCAATTCTCTAAGGACAGTCGGCACGCAGGCGCTTCAACCGGATAACTATTCCTAACTCTGCGCTTTTCTTATCATATTCCTGCATATCTATATTTATTGTCTACTGCTTTGGTGCATGTTACATATTGTTACTTTTCTTACAATCTTAGAGAATTGATTGTGCCTAAGTAGACATGTTAAATTTTAGAATGTTGGGGTCTGATGAGGCTAGCGCCAAACTGAGAGGTTTTCCGGGCAAAACTTCAAACGTTGGCAACAACGAATGAAATTTTGGCTTACTACGCTGGGGCTTTTCTCCGTTATAGAATCGGATCCTCCTTCACCTGATGAAGAAGAACCTGCCCGTAGTGCTTCCACCGAGAGGTTTAAACAGAGGGACTATCTCTGCCATGGGAGAATCCTGTCTGCCCTCTCAGACGCACTATTCGATGTGTACTGCTCTACAATCTCGGCCAAAGAGTTATGAAAATCTTTGGATAAAAAATATAACTCCAAGGACTCTGGTTTAGAGAAGTACACCGTAGGGAAGTTCTTAAACTTCAAAATGGTTGAAGGTAGATCTGTCATTGAGCAGACCCATGAATTTCAAATTTTGATTCACGGTCTTGCCGATGGAGAAATGCCGATACCCGAGAAACTTCAAGTCTTGTCTATCATCGAAAAGTTGCCTCCGAGTTAGGAAGATTTTTGGCATGACACTTAAACACAAGAGAGGTAAAATCTCTCTTGAAGATTTAATGATTGCCTTAAATATCGAGGAAGAACATCGAAAGCAACATAAGGATGATGATAAAGGAATGCCTATGGATTTTGCTCCAAAGGCAAATGTGGTGGTCTCTTCTGACAAGAACAAGTTCAAAAACCAAAAAATGAAAAACAAAATGAAACCCAAACCAAAGGTTCAGAAGAAGTATGGGGCTAGACCGTGCTGGGCTTGTGGACAAGTTGGACATTTTGCTAAATTCTGTCCTGAACGGAAGGACAAGAAGAAGAACCAAGGCAATGTACCCAACACCAAGGCACAGGTCAATGTTGTGACCAGCACCAGCAATGGGTTTGTTTCCTTTAACCCCGAACTAAATTTGATTTATCAACCCAATGAGTGGTTGGTTGATACAGGTGCTAATGTGCACTGTTGTGCTGATCATTCTACCTTCCTTACTTATCAGGTAATTGAAGGCACTTCCGTAACCATGGGGAATCATTCTGCAGCTAGAGTGTTAGGGATTGGACGAGTTGACTTGAGGTTTACCTCAGGGAAGGTCCTGTCACTGCATGAGGTGCATCATGTTCCAGCGGTCCGACGGAATTTGATTAGCGGGTCAAAATTAGTTCGTGCTGGTTATGAGCTAAACTTCAAATGTAATAAAGTTGTATTGTTACATTTAGGAACCTTTATTGGAAAGGGTTACCTTAATGAAGGTTTATTTAAACTCAATGTTGAAAATACGATTATCAATAAAATTAGTGATATTGGTTGTTCTTATAACATTGAGTCTTATGATGTGTGGCATGATAGATTAGGACATGTTAATTTTCAAACTATAAAAAGGATGATGAATCTTGACATGATTCCTAAGCATGCCATAAATGATAAGAAAAAATGTGAAGTTTGTGTGCAATATAAACAGCCCCGTAAACCCTTCAAATTAGTTGATAGAAATTCTAATATTTTAGAATTAATTCATACTGACTGTTGTGAGTTTAACGGTTTAATAACGAGAGACCATAAAAGGTATTTCATTACCTTCATTGATGATTACTGTCGTTATTGCTATATTTATTTGCTGAAAACTAAAGATGAAGCTTTAGATAAATTTATGATCTTCAAATCTGAAGCTGAAAATCAAACAAACCAAACTATTAAGAGGATAAGGTCTGATAGGGGTGGAGAGTTCATCTCAAATCTGTTTCAAAAATTCTGTCAAGATTCAGGTATAATTCATGAGGTCACTGCTCCATACAGTCCTCAATCTAATGGTGTAGCAGAACGCAAAAACCGAACCCTTGAAGATATGATTAATTCTATGTTAGGTAGTTCTGGGTTACCCAACTTCTTGTGGGGGGAGGCTCTATACACTGCTTGTCATGTGTTAAATAGAGTACCTATGAAGTCAAGGGATAAAAGCCCATATGAACTTTGGAAAGGTCGAAGGACAAGTTTGAAATACCTAAAAGTGTGGGGGTGCCTTGCAAAAGTGCTAGCACCTGAATATAAAAGGAAAAAACTTGGTCCGAAGACTGTAGATGGTGTCTTCTTGGTTATGCTCAGAATAGTTCTGCATATAGGTTTCTGATTATTAAATCAGAAATTTCTGGAATAGATGTAAACACTATTGTAGAACTTCGTGATGCTACATTCTTTGAGGATATATTTCCTATGAAGACTAGAACACCTCAGTCTATCTCTAGTACTCCTACTAGAGATGACACTGCCTCCATAGAGGTCCCATTATCCTTAGTGGGTGTACCTTCCTCAAGTCACTCTAGATTAGATGAATCTAGTGAGTGTACAGAATTGAGAAGGGGCAAGAGGCAACGTGTGTCTAAAGATTTAGGCCAAGACTTTATCACCTATAATATAGAAGGTGACCCTGTGACATATAGAGATGCTATGGCTTCTCCTGAAGCTAAGCACTGGAAAGAAGCCATTAAAAATGAAATGAACTCTATTATCTCTAATGCCACTTGGGAGTTAGTAGATTTGCCTCCTGGTTGCACCACCATTGGATGTAAATGGGTGTTTAAGAGGAAGTTAAAACCTGATGGGTCAGTAGATAAATTCAAAGCCCGCCTGGTTGCTAAGGGATTCAAACAGAAGGAAGGGATTGACTATTTTGACACTTATTCCCCTGTTACTAGAATTACTACAATCCGAGTATTGATAGCACTGACATCCATATATCATCTTGAGGTCCATCAAATGGATGTCAAAACGATATTTCTTAATGGAGATCTTGAAGAAGAGATATATATGGATCAACCAGAGGGATATGTAGTTTCTGGAAGTGAGAATAAAGTCTGTAAGTTAGTAAAATCTCTTTATGGTTTGAAGCAAGCCCCAAAGCAATGACACGAAAAATTTGATAGAGCTATGCTATCATTTGGCTTTGAAATTAATGACTGTGATAAATGCGTTTATACTAAAATGAAAGGTGATAAATGTATCATCTTATGTTTATATGTAGATGATATTTTACTTTTTGGATCTAATCTTTCAATTATTAACGAGACCAAGGCTCTCTTAAGTGATAAGTTTGATATGAAGGATATGGGTTGTGCTGATGTGATTTTAGGGCTAAAGTTGACTCGCTCAACTGATGGAATAGCAATTTCTCAGGCACACTATGTTGAGAAAGTGTTAGAGAAATATGGCTATAGCCACATAAAATCTATAGTCACACCCTATGATCCTTCAAAGACTCTACACAAGAATAAGAGTGGCGTGGCTGTGTCTCAATTAAGATATTTCCAAATAATTGGTAGTCTAATGTATTTGGCAAATTGTTCTAGATTTGATATTTCGTTTGCTATAACTAAATTGAGCAGGTTTACCAACTGTTCGGACAAAAAACATTGGGATGCATTAGACAGAGTACTCAGATACCTAAAGGGTACTATATCCTTGGGCTTGTTCTATGGGAGGTTCCCTGCAGTCCTGGAGGGATATAGTGATGCCAGTTGGATAGCTGACACCGCTGAGTGTAAAGGCGTTACTGGCTATGTTTTTACACTTGGAGGCGGTGCAGTTGCTTGGAGGTCTGTTAAACAGACGATCATATCCCGTTCTACAGCTGAGGCAAAATTGTGTTCTTTGGATACCACAGTAACTGAAGCTGATTGGATTAAGGGTCTTCTTACTGAGATTCCCTTGATTGTGAAGCCAATACCTCCTATTTCAGTGAACTGTGATAATCAAACAACAATAGCTCAGATTAGAAGCTCCAAGTATAACCAGAAACAGAAGAGACATGTACGAATAAGATTGAAGTCTGTTCGTGAGCTGGTGTCTCTCGGAGTGGTGTCATTGGACTTTGTAAGTTCAAAAGACAATATTGCTGATCCACTCACAAAAGGACTTGATTATGAGAAAATCAAGAGATCCAGTAAGGGAATGGGACTGAGGCCTATTCTGGTTTCATCTATAGCGGCAACCCAACCTATCTGATTGGAGATCCCAAGAAGTAGGTTCAATGTGGTATAAACAAGCTATAAGGGTGAATCGTAAGCATAAATTGATTGAGATATAATCTCAAAGTCTCTTCCCTGGATAGATGTCATCTATCCAGTAAGGATGAGCTTAAGGCTCTTAATGAGTTCGAGGTCTTTATGACAGGATGCTTGCAGTACATCCTTGGAGAACTCACCTATGTAAGTGTAACTGTGAGGCCGCAGTGTGGGGGGTCTGGGCAACTCTCCTTAACACTTATGAAACAAGATTCGGTGGCATGACCGTAATGCACCAATCCAGAAGGATTCAACCGTCACCTGTGATGAGTTGTTGCCAATTGATTTTCACATATTAAAGGTTTAAGCTCAAGACTTAGTTCACTTCAAACCTGTGTGAATAAGATTGGTTTACTTAGGTGAAAATTCAAACCGGAAGGTATTTTCACTGAAAGCTCATTACGACAAAACCTCAAGACCTGTTTTATTATTTATTATAATTTAAAATTTGTGGGGGATTGTTGAATTTTGTTTGGAATTTCAAATTTATTGAACGAAGTTTAGTCCCACATTGCTAAGCTATCGGAGTTGGAATGCCTTATATATGAAGTCATTCCAACCATGCTTAGATGGCTTAGGGGGACCTACACGCATGCGCGGGTTGAGCCCAAACCAGGTGGTTTCAGGGGGTCTGGGCCGGAAATCCATAAATCGGGCGCGACGCACGCGATTATCGCGCGTAGGGGGGGGGGTGCAAATCCCAGCCCGTGAGCCTCGCGCTTGCGGGCGACCCGGTTTGGTTTTGCAGATTTCGGTCTGATTTTCTGAATCAATTTGGTTTGGTTTATTTTTATTTCTTATTTTATTTTTCTTTTATTTTTTTTGAGGAATTGCGCTCGACGCGATTCTTCACGCGTCGCGCTCGACGCGACTCCTCATCGGCGCAACTCATCAGAAGAGGCATTCTATTGCCTCTTCAGATCTATAAAAGGAGAAGAAGAATGAAGATTCATTCATTCACTGCTTTCTTCTCTCCTTCTCCCTCTGAGCGACCAGCGGTTTTTCTCCTTTCACTTTTCGTCTTCCTGTTTCGGTTTTGGGTTTTGAGGCTTCGCCTTGTGCGATCTGAGGTTGTCTCCGCGGGCAGCGATCGTCTTGGAGTGCACCTACGACGCTGCGTGGTTGTCAGATCTTGGGGGAATTTTGCCGGGAGTCTTTGCACTGTAGGGCGGCAATCAATTCTCTAAGGACAGTCGGCACGCCGGCGCTTCAACCGGATAACTATTCCTAACTCTGCGCTTTTCTTATCATATTCCTGCATATCTATATTTATTGTCTACTGCTTTGGTGTATGTTACATATTGTTACTTTTCTTACAGTTTCTTCACCAATGGAAGAGCTCTGTGATGGAGAAAAAATAAATGGTTTTCAAGGGTGATTCACTTTAAGGATTGTAGTCGTAAATAAGAGTTCGAGGGAGAATGATTGAACCACGTTATATTGATTTATATTTTTTGTGTTTGTGCTTTTGATTTTTATTATCTTTATATTCTACTGCATACTAACCATTGTAGAAGTGTGAACAAAGTTGAACTAGCACAAACAAGTGAGCATTTTTTCACTTGAAATATTGTGCAAACATATGTTTGAAAATCAAAACACACTACTTAGTTTATCAGGACCAAGCTAGACTTGAACAAAACCTAGTTGAGGGTTGAGCGCATCAACACTTAGTGTGGAATACTAAAAATTTAGCTCTTGGTACAGGGTGATTATAAGGTTAATAATTCAAGGGATTTAGATGTTATTTGTGAACCAAGATAACATGATGCTCTAGCCCACTAAGGGCCGGGCTGATCACCCCAGGTTCAATTTGTCTGCTGTCTGATTTATCATTATTTTTCTAGCCCACTAAGTCACTATGGAGCAGCCTATCTCCAATTGTGGAGGTTCTAACAAGTGATCTTGATCGGATCTTCAAGTCCAAGCATGTCATGAATGATTGAATGCGATCATCAATAGTTAAAATTCCAAGAGTGTCATGACCTAGATGTTTAGAAAGTGATGAAATCTTTACAAACTAAGGTTGATTAAATGTCATGCAAGATTGAAGTCTCAAAGGAATGAATTGAAAGTCTTGATATCTCAAATTTGACCAAAATTTAGGGTTGAGTGCATCAATACTTAGTGTGTAATACTTAAACATTTAGATGGCAAAAGACGATTCGCTCACCTCAGCATCCCTGCTAATCGTCTAAGGGCCAACACGAAAAAGATAAATCATGAAAGCTACTAGCCTGGATAATGCAGCTAGCACGTAGGGAGGGCGGACAAACTAGCTTTGTCAGATTTTGACTCCCAAACTTCAAGGTGGTAATACTTATGCCCTAACTATTAGTCCATCCCGTGGAGACCGAAATACTTAAACAATTAGCTCTTGGTACAAGGTGATTATAAGGTCAATAATTCAAAGGATCTAGATGTTGTTTGTGGCAAAAAGACGAAACGCTCGTCCCTAGTGCGTCCACCAATCCGTCTCAGGACCAACACGGAGGAGATAAATCACGATGACTGAAAAGGTAAGAGATTGGAAGAGAAACTTTTTACACAGAATTATTTTGATCATTGCTTTGACTTAAGCTCATCAACTTATCAACGCTTGAAGCCTTCTTGCGACGGCTCACAAAATATATTTCAAAGTCTTGCTAAACTCTTCAAGCACGTGGGAATCCTCCTAATAGTTGTGGGGTTTCATGGGCTCCTTTCCTTTCCTTTCCTTTCCTTTCATCAAGCTCATTGTTGGGCCATGCTCTTCTCCTTCTTTCATTCTCCATGTCCGTATTTACTTAAATAGCCTTAATTGAATTAAAAGAGACATTCGGAAAATCATGTTCTCCGGAGGGCATATATAAGATTATCCGCCCATTTTCTTTTATATTTGTGTTTCGCTGTCGCGGCTGCCGGCGATCTCGCTGTTCCGACACCGAAGCCGGTGAATGCGAGCCTGGTGACGGCCGCCGTCCGCCGCCATGGCGAATTACCTCGCCCAATTCCAGGCCATCAAGAACACCTCCGATCGCCTCGTCGTGGCAGGTACCCCATCTCACTCTTCCTTAACCGAATTATGAAAACCCTAGATCTGCTCAGATCTGCGTCCTTCTCTTCGTTCCTAGCACCGACTTGGAGATTAATATAGTGATCCTGCTTGAAATCTGGTAATTGGAAGAGCCACGATACGTTTGATGGGCTGTAGGCCTAGTCTGCCTATGAAATTTATGGGTTTTCTGGCGGAATCTGCTTCGATCTTTCTTCAACTAGATAATCAGTGATCATGGTTTCAGTACCTAGAGCAATCTAGCTTCGAGTTCATTGTTTCGTCTCTATTTTCTGTAGAAGTTTGATGCATAGTTGCAATCCAATATATATATTTTTTCTCTGATGCATCAAGTTTGTACTCAAATTATGTGGTTGTTCTGTCATTCTTTGGTGAAAATAAAATGAAATTACGGAGTTATTCATTGTCGGGGGAGTTCAAACTTCAAATTGCTCAAATCCAGTCTGACAATCTTTGGCCATCTCTTTTAATTACGTAGATCTGTCTAGTAGAGACTAATTATTTATCTGGAACACTTTTGGCGACATTTGTAAATTCCAAATTCATATCTTTTTACTCATGTCACTTCAATGAAAAATTTTGTGCGTGAGGTAGAAGAGTGTGCAATATTTTGCCTCTTTGCTCCCGAACCTTGTGATCCAAATTGCTGGTGAATGCTACCTTTAATCTCTAAATTGATAACATGTATTCTGTATTACTGTTGGGTATGATGAGTTAAATGCTGTGACATTACTTGTAGAGGAATGATATTTGTTCTAGATTTCTAGCTTCGATCTCTGATATTGTTGAGTTCAATCTTTCTGGTTAGCTTATTACTATGCACCTCCTTTTCCCTTAACCCCTCCAGCTTCCACTTTAATAGGTGTGTGCTGTTGGCTGGGGAGTTTGAATCAGATTTTTTTTTTTTGAACCAGTGTTTTTGAAGTTGGACCAACCAGTGAATAAATGGTCTTCGCAGTTCATGGTTTTCTGGATGAACAGGCATATACTCCAATACAATAGGGATAATCCATGATTCCCCCTGAACTGTCGCGGCCTTGGATTTCTATCGTAACCAGCCGATCACTTAGTCAGATTTTAAATACACTACCTAATACCCAAGCCAATACCTGTATTTTCTTTTGATCATTCAGCTTTCCATGTTTGCATTACATCCTTTTGGAGCCATATTGATAAAATCATCTATAAGCTTATAAGGATCTAACTGGAGTTCATGGATGTTAATAACGTGTTAGGATGTTCTTGTCCGTGTAGATCAACTTCTAATTGCAAAGTCATGGGTGCGCCTAGACACACTTAGCACATTAGAAATCTTGGCACAAATGTGAATGGTAGCTCAGATATCACACTTTTCATCTTTAATCTATAATTGGAGGTAGCCACTAGCTCCTAAGTTTTGTGTTTCATAATTTTAACTTTTAAGTTTTGAAAAGTTATACCAATAGGATTTAGTTATATTTGCCTTCTTGTTCCATGGAGCAAAGGGTCCTTTAGGATGAGTCAGAATGATTGGAAGTCAGATGCTTCCATTTTGATCTTAAGTTAATTTGTAATGTTAACTAGCTGAGTTAAATTCTTTATATTGTCAAGTTGAAGTGAATTCGGCTAAATAACTAGTGATTGATAAGTATTACACTGAAAGGAATGATCAGTGACCAGGTTGGAGTATAGAGCTGATTATTTATTTATTTATTGTTTTTCTGTCAAGAATAGGACTGTTTTGAATTTTTTTCATCAATCGTTAGTGCTTAGTAGTTGGGCACAAAGAAAAAAATGGAAATCCCAACGATTTTATATTGCCTTGTCCTGTTGTTGTACCTACAGATTCTCATGCACTTTTACTTATTTACTTTTTCTTATTGATAAAGTCTCCTGGTTTCTTAATTTCCCAGTTGAAGATGTGAGTGACTTGTGGCCTAGCGTAAAAGAAGGTTTAGAAAAACGCTTGCCTTTGAAGAAGGCCAGTTTAAATAACAAGACAAGGAATCCTGTCTATGTGGAGAATCTTCAGGCTGAGTTCATATTAACCACTGATTCAAGGTTGCGTAGCCGGTTTCCCCAAGAACAGTACCTCTATTGGTTTCGAGAACCATATGCAACTATTGTTCTAGTTAGCTGTGAGGTAATTATTCAAGTGTAGATAGCAGACGACTCCATTCTTTTTCAAATGTATAAATCAGGTTAATTATTCTTTAAATTTATGATTGTCGTGATTACAATTTTCAGGACCTTGATGAATTCAAGACGATCCTAAAGCCTAGGTTGAAGTTAATTGTGCAAAATGAGGAACGCGAATGGTTTATTGTCTTTGTATCAAAAGCACACCCCAATAATGACCAAGCAACTAAAAATGCAAAGAAGGTTTATGCAAGACTGGAGGTTGATTTTAACACCAGAAAAAGAGAAAGGTGTGTCATGGCTTTCCATATACATAGTTGACCTTATGAAAATCCATATTACAACATACAAAATGCATTTGTTGTTATATGTTGGATTCACGATTGAAGTCGTTGCTAATTTATTACATTTGATGAAGCTCCATTGTTTTTCATGAAGCTGAAGCAGAATGTCTTAGAACTTTTTTACCTATGGTTATTTGAACTACTTCATTACTGTGTTATGGGGAGATTCCTTATGTTTCTTCTCAGGTGCTGCAAATTGGACTTAAATGGAGTAGATGCAAGCTTCTGGGAGGACTTTGATTTCAAGATTGTGGAATCTATCAGAAATACATTAGACAGACGTGTTCAGTTTTATGAAGAGGAAATAAGGAAA
Source organism: Boesenbergia rotunda (assembly GCA_024364735.1). Classification (NCBI taxonomy): domain Eukaryota; kingdom Viridiplantae; phylum Streptophyta; class Magnoliopsida; order Zingiberales; family Zingiberaceae; genus Boesenbergia; species Boesenbergia rotunda. The sequence goes on from JAGFNQ010004457.1 coordinate 246,682, forward strand.
ATGAGTGAACAACGTCTAATGCCAGTCTGGAACTTCTGTAATTTCTTTATTTTGAAGGTACCACACCTGAGTCCGATCTTATTAACATCCATATGGAATACTAAACTGTTTGCTATGTTTTATTTTCCTAAAAATTCTCTCTCTCTCTCTCTCTCTCTGTGTGGAATTTCTCATTGCATCTGACCCTTATATTTATTTCTTCAGGAGAGCTTGGCTTTCATGTTTGAGATGGCCCATCTCTATGAAGATTCATTACGTGAATACGATGAACTTGAACTTTGCTATATAGAAACAGGTTATTTTTTATTTTTCTCATTTTGGCAAACTATACTTTAGCTACCCGATATGTTAAGTTTAGGAATAATATTCTTATATACATTATGCATAATAATCTTACAAGTGAATCATCATTATCAAACAATGCCGGTCCCTATTAAGATTTGAAATACCATTTCAAATCGGGTTATGCCCATAGGCCATAGCCAGAATGAGATAATTGTAATGTCATGCTAAACATACCCATTTGCTATGCTAGAGCACTAGGGTGGAGAAGAATAATCAAATAAGAGAAGTGGAAGAAGATTAACATGTTGGGTTGCAACCTTGCTACCCAACAATCCCCACTCAAACAAAGTCCTACATTGAAAACACATAAGAAAGATCATGGGCTTGGAAAGATATCTTCATTGGTACGAGGCCTTTTGGGTAAAGCCCAAAAACAAAACCATGAGGGCTTAGGCCTAAAGTGAATAATATTATACCATTGTGGAGATATCTAAATTCTTTCGGTCCTAACAATTGAAAAAATCTATCTTGTTAATTATGAATTAGATTATGTCTAACACGACTAGGATTTAGTCATGGTCTCAACTTAGATTTCCAAAATAGATCTAAGTTTGACCAGCACCTACAATCCCACTCGTCTCGTTCCTCTCTGAGTTGCTTACCTCCACTTACCATTTGTAGACTTACTTAACGTCTGATCTGTTCACCTACCAGGTCTTCCTAACGTCAATCTGGACTTCAGCTAGTTGTTATGTCTTGCTGATCCAACTGGACTTCTTGCTAGATATTAGATCATCTCTGACCTATTTGGACTTCCTGCTAGTTATCTGGTCCTCCTAGACTTCTGGTCCTCTAGACCCGTCAAATCCTTCAGTCTGCACACTTGGTAAACACATATTATATTACAACAAGACTTAACTTTGAACCTTTTGACAACATCAAAATATAGATTTGATTCTAGTACTCTCTGCACCCACATAACAAACAAAAAGGAAGAAGTGAATAGGAGTACCGGAACCTTTGTCACCTGTCTTGTAGAAGCCTTGTTGCCACCTTTGGCCGCCTTTTGCTGCATTGCTATCTTTGTGGAATGGTTGTATACTCAAGTTCAACTTTACATAGCATCGTGGGAAATTTTAGATGGCTCAGGGAAGCCTTTGTTGCATTGCCTTCATCATGGAGGATTTTGATCAATTTCATCATCTTGATTTGTTTTATATGTCAGCTAGTGGGCAAAAAAAATTATTTCACTTGTTTATCAACACAAAATGAAATTTTAATCCTTGGTCCCAACTATTTGGCTTTAGCTTGTATCAAGTTTAAATTCAGAGTTGTGCTGAATTTTCGTCCCAGATCAACGATTTTGGTATCGTATCGCATCGTTCTATGTCGTTACGGTTTTGGTACTTTTTTTAATTTTTAGATAAAGGGTAGCTCAGTGCATGAAATTTTCGTCAATGTGGGCTCACAGTAAGGGTCGAACCACATTAGGTTATTGTACGTAATCTTACCCTACATTGCAAGAGGATGTTTTAGTGACTCGAATTCACAACAATTTTATCATTGTGTCAAAATTCTCTTTCTTTTTAATTTTTAAATATAAGTGTATATTAATTAAAAATTAATTTTATTAATATTTGATTGCTATATGCTCACTATTGATGTTATATTTCAGTTATTGAGGTGTTGATTTCATATTTCGATATTTTTTTCATAAGATATTTGCTGCCTATTAAATTTTTACAACAGCTACAGAAAGGTATCAATTTAAAAATTATTTAAAAATATATAATTTTTTAAAAAATATTTAAAAGATATAAAAGTAATTCTTAAAATAATTAATTTTTTAAAATAAGTAATTTTCAATATTCAAAACTAAATCTAAAATTATAAAATTATTTGAAAGTCTAAAAGATAATTATAAAATTATTTGAATGTCTTAAATTAGTATTTGAATGTATTTGTAAATTTTTATTTTTTTAAAATTTATTTTAAATGTATAAGAATTATATTTTGAAAAAAATAGTTTACTTTAAATTCACATTCAATTTTCAACATATATTAAAAATTTTAAATTATTTTATGAAATATTTAATTAATTTTTAAAATTATTCTCTAAAATTAAAATTTAAAAAATAAAAAATTGCAGCCTTCTACAAGTGTCACGTCTCCGTGGAGGCCGCGACACCCTCTGCATCCCTACAGGGTCACGACACCCTCTGCTCTAGGTGGTAAAAATGGTAAATTGCACCTATGGCACGATACGAAATTTAAATCCATGCTTTTATTCATCTATTAAGCTTTATGCAAAATGAGAGAAAATAAGGTTGACCTTGTTTCACCTTATGCCCTAATATGATCAACTTTCTAATTATAAAATTTATTGGTGTGTACTAGGTCAACCTTATTTCTCTCATTTTATCACATGTTAGAACTACACTTAATTGCTCTTAAATGTTAGTATTTTTATTTTATCCTTTCCAATAACTTCATATCCATCTTAGATTTTTTTTTTCTTTGCTACAATAACTTTTTACTTATTTTTTCCTAATAGCTCAACAACTGATTTATATAAGGACACCACTCACACAAAACTACAAAAAGCTCCTCTCTAATTCTTCATCCCATTAATGATTAATATCCATTTCCTATTGAATAATAGATAAAGTACTTTTGAACTCTTATAGGTTTCAGATTCATCCATCCTAAGAATGCCATCATTTTTTTATTGATACTAAAACCCAAGCTTAAAATGTTGACCTGTGTTGGAGTTTCAATCTCTAACTTGGTTGTGGAAGAGAGGAAAGAAGAAGAAGAGGAAGAAGAAAATGAGTAAAGGAAGTTTACCTGGTTAGCAGAAGGAGCTCATAGCTCAAGCACAAGGTCTTGTTGGGTTGTGGAAGGTGCTTATGGTTCGGGTGGAGTGTTGTGTTTGGTCATGGAATGAATTGTTTAAGGGAAGGAGGTCCCTACTTAGGTGGATGGGTGCATTAGGTCACAAAAAAGAAGCTCATGGCTTGGGTGGAGGGTCGTTGAATGACTAAAGACACTTAGACCTCTCGCGACAAAGGTGGAAGACCCTTGCAACTTGATCAAAAGGTTTCATCCTTGCAGGAGACTCTCGAGCTTGCAAAAGATGATCTAAACAAAGGTAGAATTGCAAAAGAACTCATACCAGGGCATCAAAGTTTCTCAAGTGTTGGTTAGCAAGCAGAATGAATAATTTTGCCCGTGCTAACTGACACGATTAAACATTTGAAACCATGACTGAAACTACATTTCATATTCAGTTTTTGTCATACTTATCTTAAAAGATTAGGTTCTTAAGATTTTCTCCATCATTAAATCTTTAAATTTAATCTAATTACACTCTTGTCAATCAACATATTACCATTTGCAAATAGCATACACCAAAAAGGAATCATTGAATAAAAATAGGACAGCATATGCCATTTATACACATCATTTTTTCCTTATCATTATGTTTGTGCATTTGTACAACATTTTCATTTCTTTTTCATTTCATTGGTATGTTTGTCTATGAATTTATATTTGCATTTGTGCATCTATGTGTGATTTTGATCATGAACTTATTGGATTCAAGAGTATTTCAACTGCAATGGTTATTTAGAATTGTCTTTTATCGCTTGTTTCACGTTTTAATACTTCTTCCATAAATCACTAAATATCTGATATTTTCTATTGATGCTAAGATGCTCAATGTCCATTAGCCACACAGGTATGGTGTGCCTAATCTTTTTCAAATGGAGGGAGCTCCACCTTAATTCAACATGTTATTGGAATAGGACCCTAACTTTTGAGTGATGGGTGTGACACGGCATATTGAAATTAGGATCTTGCAAGCTCATTAGTCTCGCATGGACAAGTGCATTGATCAATTATCTTTTAAAATTAAGAGGGTTATCTCTCTTCCAAATGAATAGTCACTTTAGGATGGAATGAGCTCCAACCCAATTCATTACTGTTTTGGTGTAGTAGTTTCAGGATTCAAGGACAAAAATAACCAAGATGGAAGTCTAGTACTGTGGTGTTTCTAATCCCTTTTTCCTTCTTATTGTGAACTCTGTGGAAAGCAAAAATTCTCTCTTCCATTGTGCTTGTCTTTTCATGTGAGCTACAAGGAAGAAAGATTGGTTTATGCTAATTCTTTTTCAGAGAATAACTTCTCCTTGGATCCTTGCACTGTCGTTGCTTATTTATGTTCTGTCTTTTTCACTTTTGAGTAGCGCACTGCAAACTATTGTTTTTTTTATATCCAGTTCATTTATTCATAGCCCTGCATGATAAGTTATCTGACTTGTTCTTTGCACAAATACAGTTAGTACTCCTGGAAAACAAAGGGATTTTGGAGGATTGGAACATGGTGACGATCAGGCTGCATTATTGAAGCCTGGATTCAAACCTTTATCTCAAATTATCCAGGATGATTCATTCAGAGAATTTGAGTTCAGACAATATTTATTTGCATGCCAAGTGAAGGTTTGCACATTGAAATTTACACTTATGTGCATTTTTTGCTTCAATTTTTTTTTTCATGAATACAGAGATCATTTTCAAACTGTCCACTGATGATTGGTTGAGAAGAACTGAAGAAAAATTCCATTTTTGCATCTGTGACATTGCCAAGCATACAATTATTACTTTAGCTTGTTATGGAAATTATTCTTGGGTGTTTTCTTTTTTGTACCGAACTTACCTTTCTCTTTTAGATGATTCATCTTTTTTAGAACAACAGCTTCCTTTTCTATTGAGTTGCTATAGTCAATAGTTTTGCTGCATTGCAGTTTTATCTTGATATTCAAGTGGCTAAGATGAAAACCAGATATTTTTTCCTCTTTCCTCTTTCCAATTCTATTTCTTTTTTTATTTTTTGATAATCCAGGTATTCGGGCCTTTGGTCCAACTAGACCAATTATATTTCTCAAATATATAGCAATCTGTAGCTGTGTGATAACATCAAACAATTTAATATGATTTATCTGCTCTTTCTTTATCAATATCTTGTCGCTCCTTTGCTTTTCAGTAATTAGATATGTGATTGTCTTAGTGTGACACTTAATTTTACTAAACTTCTCTTGTTTATGTCAAGATTGTAAGTGGATTGCAGGTTTATTTGATATTAGGACTCAACTTATTTATTTTAGTGTTATATGAGCTATTGTACGCTCATCCCATTGTCTTCCTTCCATGTTGCAGCTACTGTTTAGATTAGGTCGTCCATTAGAGGTCGTGATGAGGGGCTATTCATTCATTATCAGCTTCTCAAAGACACTGGCTTTGCATGAAGTATGTGGTTCAACCAATCATATGATCTCCTTTTCATCTATCTGAAAATTTAATATCTTGTATGAAAATTAAATATTGGTTTCCATATAAAGTGTTTCTTTGTTTTTTTAGAACACCCTTCCTTTCTGTTTGCGTGAAGTGTGGGTGATAAGTGCTTGCTTAGCTATTATCAGTTCAACTTCGTCAATTTATGATGATGGACTTGCTGCACCTGATAATGAGAAGGAATTTTATCGTTTACATGGAGACCTTTATTCACTTTGTCGCATTAAGGTAAATTTTGATTTATAGAATTCGTTGACTTTGCATTTATGCTTTTTCTTGAGTCTTTATATTTTATGCTTTTTCTTGAGCCTTTATATTTTCATCCTTTGATACCTATAATTACAAATGGGTATTGGACTACAAATACAAAGAGATCTTTTGAAGCTTTTTGATGCTTTAGAAAGGCAATGCTTTCCTACCTTGGCATTGACCTTTCTTCTCTACTTTTGAAGAAAATCAAGATAGCTATCTATCCATGGGTTATATATTCAGACCGTGAAGAAACCAATTTGGAGATCTTACTTGGACCCCTGAAAGATATTATAGTTTACTTGGAGATCTTACTTCAGGTTTATTTTAGACGTGGCATATGAAATGTGCCTTTCTGTTAATGCTTTCCTGTGGTAAAATACACTTTCATTCTTTTAGCTTTTCAGAAGAATGCCTGCTGCTGTGAGCGTTGTCATTTTTTACTTATTTTTTATTTAAGTTGTCTGGATGATTTTCAATTGCTACATCAAAAGACAAAATTCTAATATTATTGTTGGTATGACAGTTCATGAGACTTGCATATTTGATCGGTTATGGAGTTGAAATAGAGAAAAGTCCGGTCAACAGGTACAAGTTCACATTATTTCTTCTTTTAATTTTCTGTTGTAGAAAAATGTTTACTTATTACAGTTATTGATAAACAAACAGTGCTTCGTTAAGCATGTTGCCCTGGCCGAAGCCATCTATTTGGCCAGCTGTTCCAGAAGATGCTTCAACTAAAGTGCTTGCAAAGGAAAAGGCATGTTTGTTTCTTTTTCTTGGTTACATATTATCATGTTTCTAAATGACTTGAATGAAACTTATATTGATTGTGAGTTAAAAAAAATTAATTCCAGACCTGAGATCTTCAGTGTCTTTTATTTCTAGAAACAGAATTTTCACTACTCATCTAATTATAACAACCAAGCCTTATCCCACTAGGTGGGGTTGGCTCACTACTCATCTAATTAAACAATAAAATTTAATTTCAATATATAAAAGATCTGAAATTTTCTAGATGATGCAAGCAGGTTTACAAAAGAAAAGAGCAATTAGCAATTAAAGGTTTATTGTTGAACATAATTTGAAATGTTGTTCCAAAATGGAGTTTGGATGGCTTGTGGGAATAATATTGTTTAAGTATTATTATGCCTTATTGGCGACACAAGGCGTTAATGGTGATGCAGAGGTGGAAGAAGGAGATGAAGAAGAAAAAGAAGATGACGAGGTAGCTACGTATCTAGAGGAGCTATTCAATCAATTGAAGGAAGTTGTTCTAGACTTTAACCCTTCCAAATTTGATCATGAATTGAAAACATGTGGTGACCTCGTGGCTCCAAACCCATGCCGGTGCTAGTCCCTGGGCGAAACAAAAAATTCATCCGTGTCAACCGGCATAACACGATATTTTATACTATGGTCTTAGAGAAATTGTTTTAGTTTCACTCACTTGTAAAAGAGTTCAAACTTGATTCCTGTAATGATTTTCTACCTAAGTAGTTTACTTTAACAAGAAAACTATAGCAATTGTATGATAAATTGAGATAAAATTTTAAATAAACTAGCTATAAAATAAAGCAAGCATTATTGGATTCCTCTTGATGTGCGCCTAACCATACCAAATGCCACTATTATATGATATTCATCTAAACAATTGACATGGGCATCATAGGAGAAATTAGTTGTGTCGTGTCATGCAGGTCAATATTAGGTTTTGGTGTTTTATGAGTAGCGCATTTTGATCATGCTTGGCATGAGATTTCAAATCGTGGTTTAATACATCCTTTTTTCCTCATCTTATTGTTGAAATTATATTACATATACTAAATTTTAGTTCTATTTAACTTAAAACCTTTAATTTCTAATGTCCTTTATTTTATTTACATTTTTGTCAATTAGGACAATATTGTTTGAGGAAAAACATAGACCGAGGAGTGTATGTTGAATAACTTGTAAGTTGTATTGATGTAAAAATATTAAAGCATACAAGTTAAAATTAGCCTTCAGTCTAAGTTTATAGTTTTAGTAAAAATATTCACTATACTGCTGGTAGCGCTTTATGTCACAACCCATCCAATTTCAAGCCCATGGGTGGCCCACCTCTTGGCATATAGTCTCTAGGTTCTTCTTGAAGATCATTTTAGATATTATTTCTTGGAATTTTTTATCATGGAAATATTTAAATATTTTGTATTCTCTTTCTAGACATATAATGTATACCGTTGGATCAAATTGATTCAACTGTTTATTTGAGAGGAGAAGACCTATAAATATGATCAAATTGATTCAACTGTTTATTTGAGAGGAGATTACCTATAAATATCTCCCTTCCCTTCACTTATGCATCATCTTCAAGAATAGTAATCTCTCTTTACTAACTAATCTCTGAACCCCTTTCCATCGCTCTTACCTTCTCTTGTAGTTTTCTTGCGAGTTAGATTTACTTAACAACTTTGCAGGAATAAGTTGTGTAAGTGTTGCATAGGTGACTAGTGCTAAATTTAATCCCACTGACAATTGGTAGTACAATCAACATCTAAATATTTTGCTTAGGAGTAATGATGTTGGACGCTTAGGCCTTGGGAAATCAATCTCGTGCACTAGAGAAGCAACATACATAAGACAAACACGACAAGGCTACGACAATGAAGGTGGATGCTCTTGAAGCACGAGTTCCTAATTTAGAGTAAGCTATCACCAAGGTGCAATCCACCATAGAGGTCATCAGTGTTAATAGCTTGGAGGATCACTTGGGTAAAGTCTAATAACCAACTGTCTAGATGGGGTAGAGATAAAGTGTGGTGAGTTAAATGTCACCACCAAGGTCATATTCGATTGTAAGAATGCTTACCCTGTTGAGTTGTAAGTCTGTCTCTCAGGAGCTTGCCAGACTTAAAGAGTGTTCGTGGAGTAGCAGCTGCAAGTATGGAAAAAAATGGAGTCATGCACACATAAGGTGCGTTATAGGCACACATGTGGGACTACCTTGGTGTGTTCAAGTGTCAGCTATCTCAATGCGAACAATAGCCATCTACAAGGGTGTCCGCTTTACCAAGGAAGTTGATAGTTTCTTGTACAATCTCGAGAGTTTTTTCAACTTCAAGGGTATATAGGATAATGCTTTAAGAATCAATGGTGCATCTATCTGCTTACAAGATGTTGCGCAGATGTGGTGGCAATAAGAATAAGGGTCTTCACTCAATAGACACTTAGAAGAACATCAACTAAGACCAACTATGGCAAATGTGGGGGAGAGAACGACATAAGGGCTATAAGTTTTGTGATGGTAAAAAGATGGTCAAGCTAAAAGCAGGTGAGCCCAATACACCCAAACTTAAAATGTTTTTTACTTCATTTATGATGGTCCACATTTGATGAGGGATTGCTCGAAGCGCAAGACCGAAAACGTCATCTCAATGTCATGATAAGCCAACATGAAGAAAGCCAACTCTATAATGGAGGGCCTCCACTTGGGATGACTTCAAATACTTAGTGCTCTTAAGGCTAAAGCTATCACTCCTTAGGCCAAGAAATGTTTATGTTTGTAAGCCCAACTATGACTGACAAAAAAGTTAAAGCGATGCTAGATATTGGGGCAACTCACAATTTTATTGTTGAAGATGAGGCTAAGTGGTTGATGTTAGGACCAGATGTAGTGATGGCTGAAGAAGCTAGAGGGGGGCGTGAATAGCATTTGCACCTATAATTAACAACTAATTCTACTCTTGCCACAAACTTGACAAGGTCACACAAAATTAGTGCAGAGGAATAAAAACAAACATAAAACAATACATAGCACAATTGTTAACAAGAAGGTTTATGTGGTTTGGAACTCACACTATGGCTTTATGACTTGGTGAATCACTCTTGTAAAGCCCATTGTTATTCTTCTTTGCGGTGAACTATGTGGTTCGCAACCTTCATTCCCAGCAGTGTCCTATGATTCGTCAATGAGTCACTCCTAGAAAGCTCACTATTATTCTTCTTCACTGTGTAGTGTGAACTACCAGAGGTGGAGAAACCTCTTATAACATACAACATACAAGTATTACAAGAGAATCAGAGGAAGGCTAACGATTACATGATGAAACCTAATAGGATTTAACCAATCACTTTTTCGCCAACTATAAGTTCTTCACCTTACTCCCCTTTTATAGCTTTCATCCTTCTTTAAATTTTACTTGTTATTTTGTTCAACTGATCTGACTTTTATTAGTCGACTGGATCCACCTATGAGTCAATCAGTCAACTATTTTTAACCTGAGTCTTCCAACGGCTACTTGAGTCGACTAGATTCCACCATTAGTCGACTGATTCACAGTAGCTCTTAGGTTATCCGACCATTGCAGCATAGTCTTATAGATCAATGGCTCCTTGCTTTCCTGCTCTAACATTAATCGACTAGATCCTATCAGGATTGACTACAGATCCATTCAGCCTCGAACAAAAACATTATGTTTGTTGGCTAATCTCCGTAAGTCGACTTGTTAATTGACTCAACACTCCAGTCGAGTTGATTCAATTCCAACAACTAGAAGTTCGTGTCTTATCATCCTTATAATCGAGTTTCGCCTAAGTTGAAGATTACCCTTGCCCCAAGAGTACAATTCTCTCTGCTCTCACAGCTTACCACTAAAACTTACCTTTTGCAGCTTAACTTCACTACTAAAGTTGTCTTCCATCAGGCTTCTTGTCCTTCAAATGCACTCGAGCCCTCGGCTCATTCCACGGGTCATCCTTTATACTCCACCTATATAGTTCTCCTTCCCTCCAGTTGTTCTTAATGTTGCGCCTGGATGCTTCTCAACCTGTGGTCCCTTAGTTGTCATCATCCTTGTTTGATCTCTACGAATCTTGAGTCACTACGCTGCCAATTCATCATCATCACTCAACCTCGTCGATTCAGAAGCTCTTCAAACTCCATATGCGTCCTGTCAAGTCTATGCACACTTCAAACACATGTGAAATCACACTCTTAGCACAAACATCAAAATGCAACACAAGGTATTCTCTGAACTCTCACAGCTTATCATAAAACTTGTCTTTTTTTTTTTTGCAGCTTGACTTCACTGTCATTTCCCATCAGACTTCTTGTCCCTCGGATCCATCAACCCGAGCCCTCAACTTGTTCTGTGTTATCCTTTGTACTCCACTGACAAAGTTCTCTCCAGCGGTTGCGCCTCAATGCTCATTGATCTGCAGTCCCTTATATGTCCTATATCATCCTTCTTTAATCTCTACAAACCTCAAGCCACTAAGCTGCCAACTTGGCCATGACAAGTCATCATCAACATCACTTGACCTCATCGAATCACGAGCTCTCCAAGCTCCATGTGTGCTTATCAAGTATGTGCATACTTCAAACACGTGAAATTACAATGTAAGGCCTAACTTAAACCCTTAGCACAAACATTAAAACCCAAGGTTGAACTTGACCACTTAGGACACTATTGCACCAATAGCTGGGTCGTGGTGGAGGTTCCCTCAAAGTAATGAATCGCCAGGGCCAAATGTTGGAATTGCCCAGTCATTTTAGGTTTATCTTGGAAAATGAAGTGGAGCCTAGATTTCTCTATCGTGTCGATGATTGACTTCCAAGTAGTGCTTTGATTTGAGTTCTTCAACGAAGTGCATGCATTTCCTCTACCAGCAACTAACTCCCTCAACATACTTGCAAGAAACAAAGCACGTGTGACTCTTATAGAGCATGCTACCAAGGTAGAGTCCAAGTCCTAACTTAAACCCTCAGCAAAGACATTAAAACCCAAGGTCGAAATTGACTACTTAGGACACAATTGCACCAACAGTTGGGTCGTGGTGGAGGTTCCCTCAAAGTTATAAATCGCCATTTAGGCCCATTGTTGGAATTCCCCAGTCGATTCAGGTTTAGCTTGGAAAATAAAGTGGAAGCCTAGATTTTGCTATCGTGTTGATGAATGACTTCCAAGTAATGCTATGATTTGAGTTCTTCAACGAAGTGCGCGCATTTCCTCTACCAGTAACTAACTCCCTCAATATACTTGCAAGAAAGAAAGCATGTGTGACTCTTACACAGCATGCTACTAAGGTAGAGTCCAAGGCATTATCAGCTCTACAATTCAAATGAGTGTTGAAGTCAAATCCAAGCTACCTTGCCACTATTTGGGAGTTGAATGATGTGGAAGCCAAGGATCCAATCCCAAAGGTCATACAAGTGGTGCCAGGAGAGTTTTCAAAAAAGCTTTTGCCAAGGTGTCTAGTAGATAATTAGATTGAGTTATAGAGCCAAGTACTAAGCCACCAACCATAGCACCTTATCGCATGACACCTCTTGAGGTAGTTGTGTTGTGCAAACAATTCAATTCTTGGACTTGCTAGACTCAAGCTATATTTGTCCTTCCAAGGTTCCCTTCGATGCCCCTGTATTGTTTCAGAAAAGGGATGGGTCTCTCCATGCGTGCATCAGCTATTGAGTGCCATAACGAATACTTCATCCCTTTGATAGTTGAATTTTTTATCAATTAGGAAAAGCTTGATACTTCTCTAAACTGGTCCTTACAGTCAGGATACTACTAAGTGTAGATTGCAGCAAGGAATGAGCCAAAGGCAACATGTGTGACAAGGTATGGTGTCTCTGAAAATTCTTGGTTATGCCCTTTAGTCTTACAAATGCACTAATAACTTTTTGTACCCTTATGAATAAGCTCTTCCACTCCTATCTTGACCGCTTGGTGGTAATCTATATTGTAATGTATAGCAGAACCCTTGAAGATCACAGACAACGCCTAAAGAAGTCTTCTAAGTGTTATGTATAAATGACTTGTGTCAAGCAGGATAAATGCTCATTTACCTAAGAAGAGGTAGACTTCCTTGGTCATAGAATTTGCAATGGGAAGCTCATGATGGTCAAGCCAAGGTAAAGACCATTCAAGACTAGGAGACACACACCAAGGTTACAATCTTTGGGTTGGTAAAGTACTATCAGTGTTTCATCAAAGGCTTTTATAGTAGTCGTGTGTTTAACATTTCTCTTCAAGAAGGATCACTCATGACAATGAACATAGAAGTGTACCAAGCATTTGAGGAGTTGAAGAAAACTATCATAGAGGAACCAATGTTATTATTGCTCGACCATACTAAGCCATTTGAGGTACACACTAACGCCTCAGAATTTGCTATTATGAAGTTTGTTATAGGAGAGGGACAACCCATTGCCTTTGAAATACGAAAGTTAAACAACATTAAGTGGCATTACATAGTGAAAGACAAGGAAATGACTGTTGTCATACACTGCCTTCAAACATGACACTATTATTTGTTGGGTTCACACATTATTGTCCTAGCAAACAACATTGTTACAAGTTAATTTGAGATTTAAAAGACGCTCGGTCTCAAGCAAGCTCAGTGGAAGGGATTCTTTGCAGATTTTGACTACCTACTTGAGTACAAGCTTAGAAAGACTAATGGTGGCTGACCCACTAAGTAGGAAAGTGGAGTTTCCAACATTGAGCATTAGTCGACCAAAGGCACACTTGTTGATCACATCAAAGAAAAATTAAGCTATAATCCTCTTGCTTAGAGTTTGCTGAAGTTGGCTAGAGAAGGGAAGACTTGATGCTTTTGGGTAGATTATGACCTACTTCTTACCACAATGATAACATTTTTGTTCCCAAACATGATAACTTGCAGAAGGAAATTATCAAGGAATGTCATAATTCTCAATGGACTAGTCATCGCCCTAGTGCTCATGGTGGACACATATTATTGGTCATGGATGTGGGATGCCATTAAGACTTGTATGTGGATTTGCCCTATTTGCCAGCAAGTCAAAGTTAAGGTTACTTGAACCCCAACCCATTCTAGAGCGGCTATGCCAAAGTGTCTTGATGGATTTCTTCATGGCCTTACCTAAGTTCAAATAGTATGAAAACACCATGGTAGCAGTTGATTGATTCAACAAATATATCACATTAGACTGCAATGTGGATGAGGCAATGTGATTGTTCCTTCGACATGTGCTGAAGCTTTAGGGAATTCCACAAAACATAGGATGAATTTGAACCAAGCTTATCAACTTGTTGGGGACGCATTTTAATTTCTCTACAAGCTTTCATCATAAAGTGATGGGTTGACTGAGCTCGTCAATGGGCTACTTGAGTTTTACTTATGGCACTATATGAGCACTCATTAACAAAATTGAGTAAAATTGTTAGATGAAACTCAATTCTACTATAAGTTAGAATGGAGTGAGGCGACAGTAAAATCCATTTAAGACTGATTGGACAATAACCTATGACACCCAATGCCATTGTCTTAACTTGTGAAGTTAGGAGCCCAACTACCTATATGCTAGCTAAGGAGTGGCATGAACAAGTCAAGATTTCAAGGATTTATTTGGACAAAAGAACCTAATTCTTGAAGAAATGGACACATGAAGAGGCGAGGCGTAGAATTCGAGAAAGGTTACAAGATATTGATGAAACTCTTACCCAATAATTTAAGTCCCAGGGAAAATGTACAAGAGGTTGGTGAGAAGATATGAAGGCCCCTTCCCAATCGTAAATGTGTGGGAAAGGTATTACCAAGTATAACTTCCACCAAAGTTCAAAATTTATCTTCTCTTTTGTGTGAGCGTTCTCAAACCTCATCACGAAGATGAAGATGACCAGAGCAAAAACAAGTCCAACTACGCACCAACAATTGTTCTCATCTCCAATGATAAACATGTACAGTACATTGTTACAAATAGGATCATTTGAAGGAGAGAGTTTCAAAGTCTATCAAATACTTGGTAAAGTGAAAGAATTTAGTAGACATTGAGACGGGTTGGGAATGAGTGGATGTGTTATGGTAATTCACTCAGCAAATTAAGTGCTATAAGGAAGAAAACACGTAGAGGGCGTCATGAGCTTAGGTGGTGGAGAATATCAGAACCCACCCAATTTCAAGGACAAAGTAGGTTCTTAATTCACCCTTTTGGCTCATATTTTTTTTTTGTCTATGCTTTTTCTTTGGTCTTCTTTAAGATCATTCTACATATTTCTTTGGAATCTTCTCATCATCAAACTATCTGAATATTTTGTAGAATCTTTCTAGACATAATATACACGAATCAAATTAATCCCAACCGTCAAACCCTCTTAATCTTCCTTAACTTCTCTTGCGGGTTTAGCTAGAGAGGCTTACTCAGCAACTTTGCAGGGATAAGCTATCTAACCGTCATGGGTGAGTGATGCTAAAATTAAGTCTGCCACATTTAGCACTATTACCTTATCATAAATTATCTCTTATCACAATAATATAATTATTAAAGATTCTTTTTTCTCTTTATACTCCATTAGAACAATTCTCTATATACTTTTTTTAGATCAATAAAAATCATTTTTTTCTCTCTCTATTTCCCATAAGTTGTCTACATCTCTAAATTAGCTTCAAACATGAAACCCAAATTAGTATTAATAATTTTTATTTTCTCTTTATTCTTCTCTCAATCCCTTTTTTCAAAGTTTCATGATATGACATAGGGATTTAATTTCTCTATAATTCAAATAACATTGTATTTCACTTCTATTTTCATAAATCGGTATTAAAAAAAAATCACATTCATGCATCTTAAATTTCAAATTTGTGTCGAATAACACAATTAACTATCTCTCATATAAACACATTCAGACCTATCTTTATTTCCTTTTAAATTGTTTTAACCTGATTAGATACACTGTCATGAACAAAACTATGATTCCTAAACTTATCAGAGTTTTTGAGTCTTCAAAACTATTTTTTTCTAGACTGTGACGACCTAGTCATGACCGGTCCCAAGCCGAGGAGGGTTGCATTAGGTTGTCAGCCAGTATAAAAAACTATGACAAATACTCAATAAATGGATCCATTAAACTATTATGCTAATGCTAGGATGTTCCTCAGAAGAAACACGTTGCAGGGTCTGGCTGTAACATCTCAGCAAGGACCGCTACATCTCCAGAACTCGAGTGTAGTGCTAAATATGCAAGGGTTCGCGTTGCAGGTTCCGACTGTAACGTCTCGGTAAGGACCGCTACATCTCCATGAGAACTTGGGTGTAGTGTTAAATAGGCAAGAGTTCTCACACCATAGGTGGGATAAAATAAATATTATAGGAAAAGTAATAGTCTAAGATTTGGAATATGGAATATAAGAACTCTCACTGGTAAAACAATGGAGGTAGTAGATATGATTATTAGGAGAAAAAATAGTATTTTGTGTGTGCAAGAGACAAAATAGGTAGGCGAGAAGGAAAAAATGATAGAGAACTCGGATTTTAAGTTATGGTACATAGGAAAGAATAAATAAGAAATAAAGTGGGTATTTTTGTATATAGTTCTTTAAAAGATGAAGTTGTTAGAGTAGTTAGAAAGGAGATAGAATTATAGCTCTCAAGATAGTAGTGGCGAAAGAAATTGTGAACGTAATTAGCATATATGCACCTCACGTAGGATTAAATAAAGAATCTAAATCAAGATTTTGGGGCGATTTAGATGAGATATTACAAAATATTCCGCCAAATGAAATGATTTTAATAGGAAACGATCTAAATGGATATGTTGGAGTGAAAAATAAAGAATATGAGAGGGTACATGGGGGTTATGGGTTTGAAACAAGAAATGAAGAAGGAAAAATTATATTGGATTTTGTGATAGCATATAACCTTATACTAGTTAATACATTTTTTAAGAAAAAAGAAGAACACTTGGTTACATTCAAAAGTGGGAATAATAAATCGCAAATTGACTTTTTTATGGTTAGGAAGAAAGATAGGAAGATTTGTAAAGATTATAAAGTCATCCCTGGAGAAAGCTTAACTACCCAACATAAATTAGTAGTGTTGGATATATGTTTTAATCATAATATAAATAGAGGAAAAATACACAACTCTTAGAATCAAGTGGTGGAAGTTAAAGGATGGGAAGCAAACTATATTGAAGGAGAAGGTAGGAATACGAGCATTAGATGAAATATACAATAACTCTAATACGACATGGGATAAGATGGTATCAAAGTTGAAAATAGTAGCTAAGGGTGTACTCGGTGAGTCAAAGGGGCATGCACCACAAAGTATGGAATCTTGGTGGTGGAATGAGAAAGTATAAGAGAAAGTGAACGAAAAACGAATAGCCTATAAGAAATTATATATTTGTAAGAACAAGGAAAACTTAAAAAAAAATGCAATAGCCAAGAAAGAGGCTAAGAAATCAGTGAATGAAGCAAAAGATAAAACTTTTGAACGATTATATCAAAACTTGGATACAAAAGAAGGGAAAGAGACATTTATAAAATAGCTAAAGCGAGAGAGAAGAAATCAAGAGACCTTAGCCAAATAAGATGTATTAAAGATAAATGCATTAAAGTACTAGTAAATGATAGCGAAATAAAAGAGCGGTGGAGGATTTACTTTCATCAACTTTTTAATAAAGGTTTAGGGACTAACTTAACTTAGGCAATTTAAGTAGTTCAAATGAGTATAGAAATTTTAATTTTTATTGTAAATTCAAACTTCAAAATTAGAACAAGTTTTGAAAGGGATGCAAAATGGAAAAGCTATGGGACCAGATGATATCCCAATAGAAGGTTTGGAAGTGCTTAGGGAAACAAGGTATTGAATGACATACAAAATTATTTAATATGATATTAAAAACAAAAAAAATACCTAACCAATGGAGGGTAAGTACGTTAGTTCCCTTATATAAGAACAAAGGAGACGTACAAAATTGTGCAAATTATAGGGGTATTAAACTAATGAGTCATACCATGAAACTTTGGGAAAGAGTAATAGAAAAAAGATTAAGGAAGGAGACCACGGTAACCAAAAATCAATTTGGGTTCATGCCTGGAAGGTCGACAATAGAAGTTATACATCTTCTTAAATAATTAATTGAAAAGTATCGGGAACAAAAGAAAAAACTACACATGGTATTCTTTGATTTAGAAAAAGTTTATGATAGGGTCCCAAGAGAAATTATATGGAAAATTCTAAAAAAGAGAGACGTTAGCGTAACATATAATGAACTAATTAAGGATATGTACGAAAATGTAACGACCAGAGTGAAGACTTCAGGCGGATTAACTGAAACATTTCCAATAAGGATAGGGTTTCATCAAGGATCATCTCTAAGTCCTTATCTTTTTACACTAATCATGGATGAACTCACTGGACACATTCAAGATACAATACCATGGTGCATGTTGTTTGCAGATGATATTGTTTTGATAGACGAGACACGTGAAGGAGTAAATGCTAAACTAGAATCTTGGCGGGAAACACTAGAAGTGAAAGGTTTTAGGCTTAGTAGAGCAAAGACAAAATATATGGAATTTAAGTTTAACAATATTTAACGTAATGAGATAATTGTTAAGATAGGAGATGACGAGTTGTCTAAAACCGAGAGCTTTAAGTATTTAGGATCATTTTTGCAAAGTGATGAAGGGATTGAGAGAGATGACTTACATAGAATACAAGCAAGATGATTGAAATGAAGGTTAACATCGGGTGTTTTATATGATCGTAAAGTATCTCTAAAATTTAAAGGGAAGTTCTACAAAACGGTAGTTAAACCTGCTATGTTATATGGTACTGAATGTTGAGCTATGACTCGAGCACATGAGCAAAAGATGAAAGTTGCAGAGATGAGGATGTTAAGGTGGATGTGTGGACATACGAGGATGGACAGAATAAGGAACGAGAGCATTAGAGAGAAAGTCGGAGTTGCATCTATTGAGGAAAAACTTCGAGAGACACGTTTGAGATGGTATAGACATATACTTAGACAGCCAATAAATGTCCGTGTTAGGCGATGTGAAACTATGATAAATACGCACATTAAACGAGAGAGAGGAAGGTCAAAAAAGATTTGGTCGGCAACAATAAAACAAGATAAATTTTATTTAAATATAGATGATGATATAATAGGGGACATAGTTTAATGACGTAGAAGGATCTATATAGCTAACCCCACCTAGTGGGATAAGACTTGGTTGTTGTTGTTGTTGTTTTAATTAATCTTTTTTCATTCATTAATTGTTTTAACAACATGAACCTTGTGTTTCAGATTGGCCCCCTTTAATTCAGTTTCCAATACATTATTTCATAGCATTTTTTTGTGACAGATGATTCTTCAAGCAAACCCTAGAATGAAGCACTTTAATATTCAGAGAAAACAATTGCCGCTAGAACCTTCTTCACTTCTACGAGAGGCTAATAGACGAAGGGCTTCCCTTTCTGTTGGAAACTTATCTGAGTTAATTGATTACCGTCAAATAGATGGGTAATGGATGCAAACAAGGAAGAAATATTGGCTATCGCATTGGTTCTGTTTTCCATTCTAAGGGGCAAATGTGTACTATGTTTATTTATTTTTTTATAATTTCTTATGTGGCAGTTCAGGTATAGATGGACACCAAAAATTTTCTCCAAGTACAACAAATTCTATGTCACGAACATACTCCGGACCAAATTTGGAAAGTTCTTTGTCCCTTGATCGCCCTATGAGGATATCGGAAGTCCACGTTGCAGCTGAGCATGCACTCGGTAATACCGTTACAGATCCAGATTTGTTAAAATCCTTATCTTCTTTGGAAGAATTCGAAGTAAGTTTATTTCTGTTTTTTGTCAAAAGTGAAACATGTTCTCTAAAGTTTCAATTCCTTATTCTAAAATAATAAGGTTCTTGAAGCTGAAGGATACATCTTCTTTGGCTATTAGAAGATTCCCTCATTACATCTGCTTCTTGATAACTTTTAGGATGTCCAAACCAATCAAATTTCCCCCCTTTTTTTTCGGGTTTTCTGGCTATATTGTACTATTAACTTTATAAGTATTCATATGATTTCACCCAGGAAAATAATTGTTGACTAGAGCTATTATTTTTCAAGTCCACAGTTTTCTGTTCATTCAACAGACAGATTAACTTGGTCATACCCATTCACCAATTAGAATATGTATGATATCTATCTGCTGACCTTGGGCCAGGCTTTGGCGTTCGTCACCTCCTTTAGTTTGTTTTCATATATTTTAATCATATGTAGCCACTATATATAATATCATGTTTTGACAGTTTTTCTTTGCTTTTTTTCTTCTGGTAGCAAAAGTATATGGAACTAACAAAAGGAGCTGCTGATAATTACCATCATTCCTGGTGGAAGAGGCATGGTGTTGCCCTTGATGGAGAAATTGCAGCTTTATGCTTTAAACATGGAAATTATGATTTAGCTGCAAAGTCCTATGAGAAGGTTTGTGCTCTATATGCCGGGGAGGGGTGGCAGGACCTCTTGGCTGAAGTCTTGCCAAACCTTGCAGAGTGTCAGAAGATACTTAATGACCAAGCTGGATACCTCTCATCTTGTGTTCGCTTGTTGTCTCTGGAGGATGGTTTATTCTTGGCTAAAGAACGACAAGCTTTTCAGTTAGAGGTTGTTCGTCTTGCTCATAGTGAAATGAAACATCCAGTGCCCCTTGATGTTTCATCGCTGATCACATTTTCAGGAAATCCTGGTCCACCACTTCAGTTATGTGATGGGGACCCTGGTACACTTCCAGTAACTGTTTGGAGTGGCTTTCCTGATGATATTACTTTGGAGTCTCTTAGCTTGACACTTACAAATACTCTTAATACAGATGAAGGTGTCAAGGTTAGTACAAGGAACATCATGCAATAAGCTAGTTACAAGTTTTTCGTTATGTTTTGTTTTATCTTTTTAATGTTTTATTCATGATCGCATACCATAATTTCTTCTCTGGTTCATTAAGTTTATCTATCATCCGATATAGTATTTTTCACGTGGATATTAAATCTTTGTATGTGTTTTTATAGTAGATTAAATGAAGAATATGCCAAGATATTTTTATTAGCATTGGCCAGACACTTCGTATTTTCTTTTCATGTTTTAAATTTTTCTTTTTTTTTTCTGAAAATAACTGCATCTTATATAGGCAAAAGAGCAGATTCCTAAATTGATATTTTGTCTTATGCAGACAATAAATAGTTCAGATGCCCATATTCTCAAACCTGGTAGGAATGTCATCAAACTTGATGTGCCTCCACAAAAGCCAGGTTCCTATGTTCTTGGAGTTCTTACAGGACAAATTGGCAACTTGAGGTTTAGATCCCATAACTTTTCAAAAGGTGGGCCGCAAGATAATGATGATTTTATGAGCTATGAGAAACCAACCAGACCTGTTCTGAAGGTAAAAGTTTTGGTTGCTAAAGCTCAGCATTGTTCATATACATGTTTGTTTGGATTTAGGATTTCAGAGTAGGTTTTCTTTTCTTTGGTTATTTAGCATCCCCTATGAAACAGTGTTGCCAGGTTCCACTGAGTTAAGAGCAAAATGGAAGGAAAAGAAAAGAAATAAAAGAGAGTCAATAATGTCATACTTCAATAAGCGTGGCAACACTCATGGATTCTGTCTTCTTTCAGGTGCTCAAGCCAAGAACTCTAGTGGATATTTCTGCTGCAGTATCATCAGCTTTGTTAATGAATGAACTCCAATGGCTTGGACTTATAGTGAAGCCAATAAACTACTCTCTCAAGGGTTCTCTTTTAAGCATAGACACTGGTCCTGGGTTGATGATCGATGAGTCTCATACAGTTGATATTAATGAGTATGCAAAGACAATGGAGGATAAAGTTCATGCACATGATTCCAACACTATTACAAAGAATAACACTCATCCTCTAGAACCTAGACAGCTTAATATTGAAAATGGTAAAATAGCATTGCCAGATTGGGCTAGTGACACAAGTACAACCTTATGGTTTCCAGTCCATGCTATTGATGACAGGATGGCGAGAGCATGCATCTGCAGGTTCAGTCATTTCCTTTCCATACAGTAGCATTGTGGAAACCTGATAATATATCACATGAACAGTTTTCATGTGCAGATAGCCCTCACAGGCAGAACATGGTTGATGGCATGAGAACAATTGCCTTGAAACTTGAATTTGGAGCCTTCCGAAACCAAATATTTGAAAGGCAATTTTCCTTCTCTACTCATGTACATAATCTGTCAACTTTTTTGTGATTAGCTAATTTTACTTAACCATATTTCCCTTTGCACCAGGACCATTGCAGTGCATTTCACTGACCCATTCTATGTCACTACAAGGGTTGCCAATAAATGCAATGATGGCACTTTACTTTTGCAGGTTTGACTATCCATATCTAAATGATGTTAATTTAACAAGCGAGAACTACCCTGGCATGAATGGTTATTATTAAATGTCATTCAGCATGAACCTCTCTTATAAAGGGTTCCCTCTTCTCGCCCATGTATTTTTGTTGTGAAAATAGACATCACTCCTGCAAATTTTCTGAAAACTTGTAAAATTATTTACTGGAAAGAAAACAATTTTTCTCTTGAGCATGTCTGTAACTCTGAGATTATCTTTGAATGACTACTTGAATTTGTGTCTTACCAAATTTATCTGCTTATCTAGGTGTCGATACACTCCCAAGTAAAAGCTACTTTGTGCTTATATGATGCGTGGTTAGACCTTCAAGCTGGATTTGTGCATGTGAGAAAGGAAAATGGGAGACCTGTTTCAAGTTTTTTCCCTCTTGTCATTTCTCCATCTTCTACTGCAGGAATCTTATTTAGTATTTGTATAGATAATATGGCTATTGGAGGTACATTTGTTTTCACTGATTTAGAGTGCTTATCCTTACTGCATAGGCCGTCTTTTTTCCTCCCTTTTCTTCCTTGTTTAATGCAGTTGGCAATCTTATCTTTTGATTGTGGCATTCTTCTGAACTGAACTCTTCTTCACACAATATATTATATAATATATGCAGCCTAATGTGTGGAATTTAGTTTATGTTGTGAAGAGAGAAAGAGTCCTTTTTATTTTTCTTATAGTTCCTTTTGTATTTTATACATAGTTCCACTACCATTTTTTGGGTTGTGGAGTGTTCATATCTAAATAATACATATGGCACGTAACGGCAAATGCATTGGAAGAATTTTTGCATGTAACTTAAAACTGGAGGATAATTCAAAGTTGGCTGAGCAGCAGCTGTAAGGTAGTTTTATAGCCTGTATTTGGAGTCACCTTTCCTCATTTTGTCTTCTTATATGAGAGAACAGTTTTATGTCATGCCTAGTCTCTGTATCAAGATCTTTAGCAACCGAACCTAACCCACTTATTAGTTGTGACTAGTCAAAACTAAACGACTGGTTTATATTGTTTGTTTCCTAGCAGGATATATACATCATAGTAATATTTTTTTTTTCAATTACATTCTAGATCTTTAGCAATTGAACCTAACCCATTTGTTAGTTGTGACTGATTAAAACTGAATAACTGGTTTAAAGAGGTTGCTCCCTAATGGGATGTATCAAACATCATAGTTAATACATATAATATTTCCAATTGCATTCCTGATCTGCAATAGGAAACTCCACATCTGCACCCTGGTGAGCCAAAAAGTGAAAAGAGATAAAGGCCCCCCACCCCCTGGCGCTTCAATGCGATTTTGGATGTCTCGTGATAGTCAAACTAGGACATAAATAGAGATTTTATTATGTACATATTTGAACACTGATATAGAGAGGTGTGCTAACTTCCTACCATTGTGAGTACCAGACTATTACTAGCAGGACATGTTATGTCAGAAAGCATACGCAAAGCAAACTATTAATGTAAATCTGATCTAGGCTCTGGCTCATGCATATTGGTGACAGTCGCATCTTACAAATTCATTTATTTTTTATCCTTGAATTTTTTTCATGCACATCGTTTTAACATGTGTAACTTTCTCTGTATACAAACTAATTTAAATAATGTCGTTAGTTTGTATAGTGATTATTTCTCTCAAAATTTCAGGTTATAAACTTCTTTGCCTTGATTTTAGAACTTATCTATCTAATATTATTGTTGCTAGCAGATCAAAATGAGGTTCTCCTGGCAGAGAGTATTTTGAATGTTATGTATGGAATTTCTGGTGACAGAAGTAATGGTGCACATTCGCCTACATCATTGAAGCTTGGAAGCAGTGACAAATTATTTTTTAAGGTTGCTATTGCTTTACAGAGGCCCATTCTTGATCCATGTGTCGCAGTTGGGTTTGTTCCTTTTTCTTCTAATTGTCTAAGAGTTGGACAACTGATTAATATGAAATGGAGAGTTGAAAGGCTGAAAGATCTGGAAGCTAGCCCATCATCCTCATGTAAAGTAAGCTCTTTGAATCATTCATTAATATGTTCTCGAATAATCTCTCATGGATAATTTAAGTCCAATTTGAGGTTTTGAAATAGATTGATGATGCTTATTAAATAATGAGCCACTTCATTCACATTTTCTTATAGAAATGTTCAAGATATATAAATTAAGTCCGACACAATGTGCATGTAAATAAATGTGTTTTATAATTTTTATGAAAAAAATCTATGTTTGTATAATTTCATCAATAGCACCTGCTTTAGGATCGTCAACTATTCAGAAACATGTTATACTGCTAGATTGCAAATGTTTGACTATAACTCATACTCTAGGATTCTGTACGGATCAACCCTACTATGCTCCATTTGATTGATGAACATATGAGATTTTTGTTCAACTATGGATCATATAATTTGTAGATTCACAGATAATTCATGCTACAGGATGAGGTGCTTTATGAAGTTGACGCCAATCCAGAAATCTGGATGATTGCTGGGAGGACCATGGGACATGCACTGTTGTCGAATGCGCGAGGTCTTTCCTATCTCATTCATCTTATGCTTCTCCTTCAATTTGTTGGTCTCCGGCAAACATGGCTAACCTATGCAAGCAATGCAGGTTCAAGAACAGAAATCACGGTGACATGCATGCCACTGGTTTCTGGGCATGTTCGTCCCCCCCAGCTGGGTTTACCGGGAATGGACGATGCAAACATCAGCTGCAATCCACCAGGGCCTCACTTGGTGTGTGTACTGCCTCCCACCTTGAGCTCTTCTTACTGTATTCCTGCATGATTTCACTAGGAATTTGTGACTTGTATACACGTAGCTAATTACTCCGTGCAATTTTGGGTTGTAAAATTGGGTTCCAACAGAACATATAGCAACTTTGTAGGGTTTTTGCTTGTACCATTGTTCTTGTACATGTAAATTGTATGCCAATAAGGATATCTGTGGATGTGTCGTGGCCCGTGGGACACCAGCCTAAATTTCTATCACATCGCTGGATTTTGCTACAAGATCACGTTTCTTCTTTCTGATCATCCAAGTTACTATAAAATTTCTAGCATATTATAACAGTTCGTTTGCTTAGTGTGATTTTGTCAAATATAGTGCTTGGTACTCTGGTTAAAGATTGATTCATGTGATAATTATTAAACATAAGATATTATTTTGTTTCACACTTAATCTACAAGTCACATAATTCATGGGGATAGTGTTTTGATCGATAATCTTAATAGACTCCAATTTAACTTCGATTAGTAGTACAATGACACCAAACTAATCGATCATGGTCTGCAGAGGTTAAACTCATGAATTCCATAAAATAATATTGGAAAAAGTATTCAAAATCAATGCCACAATAGGATCCAAAACCATAACACATTGCACTAAGATGAATACATCTATAATTGAGTATCAAAACAAGTTTGAGGATCTACGCGTGCATGGTAATCTCAAATTGGACTCTAATGAAACTCTCATCAGTTCCATAATGAACTTAAGTAGAACACCATAGACAAGATACATCGTTTGACCCTAAGTTGATAGAAGTTTTGTCCTAAGTCGGGGTGATAAAAATACTTGTTTGCACTACGTTTTGCTCTCGTTCTATTTCTCACTCCACTAGCGTCAACAGAGTTGACTGTCTTTTATAGTCTTCGAAGGCGACATTCAACATCTATTATTATCAAATATTGGTCTCACTATCTCATTTTATTCTAAATTATTATTCAACGACTATTACTATTTAATAAACTAGATGAAGCCCAACCTAACAAAAAAAACGGTGAGAATAATAGTAAATAGCAGATGCAATGAATAATGAGAATAATAGTAATACGATTTACTATTGTTAGTTAGTTGAAGAAAGGGGGAAAATACCATGAAGATGGTGCCGAAATACTAGCATCGTTGATGAAAAAACTTAGAATAGTTGGCCGTGAAAGAATGATTTTACTATTATTATGTAGTTGTATTTACTAGAAAGAAAGAAAACAAATCATATGAAGAGGAAGAAGAAAAGAGAGCTGCTGTTGGAGAAGAAGAAAGAGAAAAGAAAAAAATTACGTTACAATTGAGAAGGAAAAAAAACCAAGGACAAGAAGAATAAGTCGGCGCCTGAAGGCTAAGGATGTGAAGTGATGAGAGTGAGTTATGCAAAAGAGAATAAAAAAAATAGATTTAAAAAAAAATCCCTAATTCATTTAAAATCAATTGAATCTAATTAAATTTGATTCGGTACCAAATGAGATTCAAATCAACACCAGTTTAGATCAATATACTTGATCCTGCCATATAGTTGGCACCATACGGGCAGTCAACATGGCAAACGACCTAGCCAGTTTCAAGGTCCACGTCATTGTACGACAGCCAACTCGACAAACATCCTGGCCGGGCCCAGGCTCTTCGACCGGCCGGTCGGACTCAAGGCGGCCGGTTAGAATAAATATAGCGGTTCATCCGGCCGGTCAAACCCGTCCGACCACAGTAAGGCTTACACGCCTCGTTCAGCCGGATGCATCCGCCCGACAGTCCTTTATGCTCGTGCCTGATACCCATCCGGGCGAGCCGTCCGGATGTCCACTCGGGCACTCTCTCGGAATCACCCTGAGAAAAGGACAAAATATACCTGCACCAGCTGCAGGTAACAGGCTGTCACCCCTCGTACGAACTGACACTCTTTGACAGGCGCCGACTTACAGAAACCTGTCTTTGTCCTCACATAAGACAAATAGTAGACGACAAAGAAGGATGGTTACAGTCGACACAACCATACCGTATCTTCTGACCCTGTCAGAAGATCCTGACACAGGCCATACTCATACCGACATCACCATACCATATCTTCTGACCCTGTCAGAAGATCCGGACACAAGCCATGCTTGGTCCTTTTCCCCGGCTATATAAGCCACTCCACTCCTTATTATCAGGTACGCATACATACACGCGGGAAGCCTCTCATTTTTCAGTGCTCCATTATTTTGTTCATCGGAGTACTGACTTGACCGTCGGAGTGCCTGGCCGGGACTCTTCCCGGCAGGTTTCTAACGGTCATTTCCCGGCAGGTTTCTAACGGTCATCTTCCTCAGCAGGTTCACCTCCAGTCGGTTGGCCCGGCACCAGGCGACATCCACTTCCATTCGGCCGGAGGACACCCCCCACGACGCTGCCATTCTGCGCGAGGACGCCCCGTCAGCATCCACGTCACGCATCACTACACCGTCATTCCGGTTGCGGCTCCACTACGCTCGACGACAGGATCAATACTCTTTACCTTAGCGTCTACATGATAGATTTTGTTCAATGCAAATCTGATTTTATCTTTATTTCATATCCAATTATTTAACTTTTTTATTAAAAAAATCTAATACTTATATATTCGTACATGACTCCCAATAATAATTTTAAAAAAATTTACCCTAGGCTATATAGCTCCGTCTCCCATAAGGTTAGACTTGCACAATTAAACTAAATAAAACTCTATTTTTAATTATTTCAATTTGCCAAGACTTGATTTTTGCTTAACTAAGAATCAAAACTTCCTAGGACTTTCAAATAGAGTCTTTGTGTTTTTGAGTTGAACTTAGTAATTTTGTATTTTTAAATTGGAATTATTTTGAGTGATCTAAATTATCATTTTTAACTAAAAGGCGATTTATTTTCAATTTAGAAATACTTGAACACAATAATTGAGAGCAGAGAGTTTTGATATAATTTTCTAGTTGAGATAATTTGACTTAGGTCATCAAACAGTTTGTTTTAAATCATTTAATGTTTATTTAACTCAAAAATATTTAACATACGAAGTCTTCGGTATGTTTTGTATTATAGGGACTCTTTTGAAAAAAAAATGTTACGTTTTAACGGTTCATTTAAAACGATAAATTTTCCCTTACAATTCACTACTTAAAAAAATGAATAAATTTTGATTATTCGAATAATGGGCAAAAAAACAAAAGAATGTTTTGTAAGTGTTCTATTATAAACATCCTTAGCACCCGGGGTTATAGTACAGCGGAAAGACGATTAGTTGTTATCCCATACATTCACGATTTAATTCCTAGCTACAACATATTTTGTAGGAATTGGGACCGGATCAATTATTCGAGATTGAAAAAATCTCTTTAATCATCTATTATAAACATCCTTAAATTAATTGCTAGGCTCTTATTCATCCTCCTAAAAAACTAGACCAAAACTATTCCAAAACTCTCTCTCTCTCTCTCACACACACACATACACATATATGGCATAATTTTTTAAAGACGGATCTAGTCGGAATGTGGGACCATAGCTGGGCGGTCCTTTTGGATAGTGTCTGACCTGGACTCAAGCGGCCGGTCAATAACTGGGCGGGGTTCATGCCTAAAACTACCCCACCAATCGGTGTCCCATGGCCAGCAAGATGGGTCGCCTAAGAGGTAGGTCGTCATTGCCTCGCGAGTGCCTTAGCCAAGGCTGGGGCAGTAAGATTGGTTCGGACTGGGCCGGTCACCCCCCCCCCCCCCCCCCATCGGATGGCCCAACCGACTGAACCCTAACCAGTCGCTAGACTTCCTGTCACGGAGTTGCCGGAGCATCCAGGTTGAGCCTTCAAAGAACATAAGCATGGTCCTGAGTGGTCGAGTGGCCGATCGGACAATCGGGTCAGCCAGGATCTCGACTCCGTACTATGATTCAAACTCTATGCCAAATGTGGCCCTAGTAGGATGTGACTCAACGAAATACGGTGGGTGAAGAGCATACAGGATGATTACAGTGACTTATCCTAAGAGTGACCCACACCGATTGACGGGGATAACATGATTGATGAGTGTTTGTGACCGCCATCCCTAATATAACCTCGGTCTGACACTGTCGAACGCCTAAGAAAATCTCGTAAAGATCCTAACATCAATGCGATAGGACGTCTTGGCCAGATGGATCCGCTAGCGGTGCCTATAAAAGGGGTTCCCCTCCTCCATAAGAGTGGATCTCGGCGAGAATTGAGCTCTGGGTTTGCTCCTTACCCGCCAAGGATCTCGCTTCATCGTCGGAGCACCTACGCTAGGGACCCCCTTCCTTTTTCTTTTGGTCCACCTCCGATGGTTCTCTCTTGCTCCACGTGTGGTGCTCCAAAGTTTCACAAAACTCACTCACTGTCTGATCGGAAGCCGATTAGCCTTCGGCTGTCCATTCCCATGCCACATCATCTCGTAGCAGCTTTCTCTGCTTCGCAACATGATCAAAGACTACTATAAATTATATAAAATAAAAAATTTATTAAAAATATAAAATATATGAATTTATACAACCAAAAATAACATACACAACATATAAGAATTTATACATACACAATCAAATTAATTAATCAAGCAATATAAGCACATTTCCAATTACAACAATTATATATATTAATTCTTTAGCTTTAATACTATATAACTCAAACCAACTCTAAATACTAAATTTTAAATTCTAAACCCAAAGTTCTAAAAAAATATATACTTGATGCTCTATATATATATATATATAGTATTGATATCTTAGGTGCCAAATTTGGGCGCCTATCACGAGCGACAATCACAGTCTGGGGCACTCGGTCGAACTCAACGGGGCCATGCGAGTACATATAAGTTTACAAATATCCCCACTTTTGGACCATGAGGAGCATCGTGCTACTATCTTCAGAGTTTGGGAGGGGCAGCTTTTTTTTCCGATGGGTTCAATTGTACCTGAACGTGGTCCCAGAACTATTCCAGGCGCCTCATGTTTTGGCTGTGAGGATCGCCCATGCGGGCGCCCAAATTGGACACCCAAGATATCTTTACACTACATGTGTGTGTGTGATAGTCTGCACACACCCCCATGGGCGGCAGGCGGCAGCGTCCCTCACAGCCAACTTGATTGAGACACCTAGAAGTAATCTGGACGCCCTGATATGTGAGGAGCTAGCGCCCACGCCTATCGCCCATGAGCGAGTATATATATATATATATATATATATATATATATATATATATATATATATATATATATATATATATATGAGTTTTAGCCTGCACATTATATGTGCGTAGCTTACGAGAGAGTCTTTCTACATGCGAGACGTTTCAGTTCAATTGAGGATATAATTATGATGCACAACGTGAGCGTCAAATGTAATTTTATTTTCTTTAATTTTTTAATTATTTTTTTAAGTTCTTAGTTATATCAATCAGATTTTGTCTTTAGTGTTTAGAGGTTGGGTTATAGTATTAAATATAAAAAATTTTCAAAATGAATTTTTTGAAATGTTCACGGATTTTGGGACGTAAGGAGTGCCACATATCAAATTCTCTATATATAAAGCTTTTTTTTAGCCTACACAACTTACATTGGCGGCAGATGTGGGCAACTCTCACAATCAGTGATTTCACTGATTTTTTTAATTTATTTTTTAAGATTTTGATTATGTAAAAAAAAATTATCTTTACGATTTAGAGGTTTAATTATAGTATTAGATAAAAAAGAAATTCAAATCAAAAAAATTTGAAGATATGTAAGGTAAAATGTGTGTATATATATATATATATATATATATATATATATATATATATATATATATATATATATATATATATATATATATATATATATATATACACACGCTAAAGATATTATCACTTAAACTCGTGTGGATCAACTATCAAGATATTTGATTTTTTTATTTTTTAGCTTGTAATTGCAGTTTAAGATTTGATTTTTTTATTTTTTAGCTTGTAATTGCAGTTTAAGATTTTATCTTTAAGGTTTAATGATTAGGTTATAATGTTAAGTATAAAAAAATTCAATGTTAAAGTTTGCATGGTTAGATCCTTAGCATAACAAACTCCCACACACTCACACACACACCCACACGCACGCGCGCGCGCGCGCGGCTAGTGCAAACTAAGTATATTTATTTGTTTTTTATTTTTTTAACTTGTGGTTACGTCATTTACGATTTTATCATTATAATTTAGCGGTTAGGTTATATTGTTAAGTATAAAATAATTCAAATCGAAAAAATGGTAAAAATTTGTATGGAGTTTATGCAGTAAAATCTTTGGCATACAAAACCCCTATATATATAAAGTCTAAACTTTCGAGGTTACAAGGAAAACTTTCGATTGTTAAAGCAAATAAATTATATCATCGATTCGTTACTTATCATCACCACCGTATAATCATCACCATATATCTCACCCGATGTGTCTAATAAAAAAAAACGAGCCGATGATCAGTTAATTAGGTTATCTAGTATTTTTTTTAAAAAAAACTAACTTTTGGAGCTTATAATGAACTTATCATATTTTTTAAATCTCTTAATTAAGTTATTTGGTATTTTTAAATAACAAGCAGTATTGTTTACACTTTCAAACTACTAGAAAATTTTACATTTTGCCAGCAAGTTTTTGCATATGCATATATATTGAACTCTTCGTATAGATTGAGAATTATGAATTATTTATATAGACAACAGAAATTTTGAAAGGGAATAAGTGTAGCTCGGCATGAAAGCTCCAGGAGTAATTTTAAATTACCAATGAACATTTTACAAAAAGATGAAAATTGATGCACAAATCATCCGAAGATTGCCAAAACATTTCCAAAAGTTTACTAATTGTGACAATTGAGTTTCTGGAAGAAAACTCAGAGTATTTTCAAACCAAATAACTATTCTAACATGATAACATCAATGGCACATCACTTCTGGTCGTAATTGGGTAAAAAGCTTTTAAGTTTACATACACGGAACAGTTCGTTCGTTGCAATCAATACAGTGCTCTCAATCGCTTGGCCAAAGGTAACCAAACTCAAGTCAGGCACAAGAAAACCACAAAAGATGGTTTCATCTTGTTCATTTAATGAAAGCTCTACTCTACACTTCGTTCATTTACAAAACATTTATTATATTAGTCATATCTCATAATTGTTGCTTTGCATTATGAATGCATCCGAGCTAAACATATGGGCGCACGGACTAAGTTTTCAGGCCTACCACCATTAGTAGGTTGTGCGAAAGGCCTCCATCCACTTGATTCAACATGAAAAGGAGACACTAAAGGATATGGAATGAATCGTTCACATTCCCAAGTGTAGAATTGACGTCTGGGAATGATCTCATCGCCGCCGCCCATCGAATTCTGACCTGACATAGGAGGAAAAAAGTATCGAGCATGATCCGGAAGAGGTTGTGCAGATACTCTGATGCTCCTTGAACCTTCAACTTGTGGCATAGGCGGCGCCATGGATCCTGGGGCATTTTGCAAATTGTGATAGTAATCTTGCCGATTAATGTTGACCAGAGCTCTTGGATACAATGGAACCAAAGATTGAATAGTAGAGTTGGAGACTCCAGGCCTATAATAGGATAAAACAAAAATAATCACAATTATGAAATGACCAATACATTTGACATAAACTAATTAAACTAAGAATTTCGCATACAATTGATTTTCTTCAGATGACAGAATGTTCCATAAATTTCAGATATTAAATATTGATTATTAGAATAGAGAAGGTAATATATTAAACTAAGAATGAGTAATATCAATTTTATATGTATATACTCACACACTAAATACGTTGAGATTAAATGATAATAAAATAAAAAATGAATGAGAAAAACAGGTAATGGTTATTGTAGACCATTGATATCAAGTTAAATACTACTACTACTACTAATAATAATAATAACAATAATAATAATAATAATAAAAAGATGGAAGTCACATGGAATGGCAAGCTCAATGGAATAAGGGTTGCTAACCCTGGACTGGACTAACAGAAAGAATTATGATTATCTTCTGATATCAAATGAACCAACATTTACAAAAGCCTGAGAAACATAGTGAGATTGATTGGGCCACTTTTTTAAAAAGCCACCTAACAAGAAGACCACCTATCAATTAGGCAAAGTGATCACTCGTAGAAATTGCCTAGGTAGTGACTACTGCCTTTCAAAACAATGATAAAAATTATAACATATAATAAATTCCACATAACACGAATAAGATAAATTCACCAAGTTTTTAGACATAATAAAATCATGTTCTAAAATTTCATACATAGAAGATAAAAAAAAATGAAGCGTCCCAAGATGTGTCATATTTTGATTAAAAACACAATCAGTTTCTCTCAGCTTGGTTGTTTTTTATGTTTACATGAAAGGGAGCGAATGTATTGCTAATGACAAAAAACTGTATAGGATTCACCCCTTCACTTCTCGACCCCAATGAACTAACCCCCCACCACTATCAGATATACATAAAAATAAATGATTGATTTTTTTTTAAACATTCAAAAAGAATTGAACCCAAGGTTCAAAATCTCGAAACTTGTCAAAGTTTTGACCATAGGCTGGAACGATATTGTTTTGATATTGTGCAGATGATTCAATGCATGATGTCGATAATAGATTGAAGTTGAAAGAAGAGATGAAACATAGGTGTATGTATCGAACATGGTTTTAAATCTTGTACTATGCCGGATGAAATAGTCGAAACATATTATTTCGGTAAATTACCGAAACTAGATACCACTCAATACCGAGAATGTATCTCTCCCTTGCTTCATCTCTTTCCTCCTTCAATCTTCAACCTCCAATCTATCACCAACACCATGAATCGGAACATCGACACGATACTAGAACAATATCTTTCTAATCAAAAACTGACACCATGATACGGCTCATGATTTTGATCTTTAATGCCTAATAGTGTGAATTATCGGAACGATACATTTCAACTGTTTTGCCCGATACAGTATCATATTTCAAACCATGATTGGACCTACACCCTTATTCCACTGAGCTTTTCTTCCTTAACAGAATCGTGTGTTATGCTTTTGCCCCCTTATTCCACCAAAAATGATTGGTGGCTACAAATGAATCAAGGCAAAGAGATTGAACCAAAATTAACATAACATCTGTGGTCTATACTTTTACACGATTTGGGTAGTCCTAACTTTACCAAAATGCAACCACAGTATACCATAGATAGATAGATATGAATACTCTAAGATGATAGTCATTTCTTTCAATACAGCCCCCAAAGTTCCAGCCTCCCAAACAGCATAGTTTTACATACAATACTACTCTCAAGATACAGACCGGGAACAAGCAAACCACTTTTTCCAGTAATTTGGACAAGGTAGCATCATTAATGTTATAATCATATAGCCAGAAAAGCAATCTAGCTTGATTAATTAACCTAAATTGTAGATAGCATTAGTTCATTACAAATAGGCAAATAAATTAGGGAGGGATGAAGGAAGATAAAAATAACTAGAAATATATAGAAGGATTAATGACAATTATGAAATGGAATTTGTCATCTCCTAATTAACCATGACAATTCAAATGACTGAGGCTAACAATACTAACTTCAAACCCACCTTGCATTAAAAAGCATGAAGGCTGCAACTATCGATGCATATGGATTGTCATCTTCATAGTTACCCCTCCAATGCACAGAAATCTTTTGAAGGTGTCTGATGCCTTGGTAAAAACCGTGGAAGTTGTTACCAAGGCTCCCTTCAAAAAAAAAAGTATGAAAACCATTTTTTCAAACAAAAATATCACTAATAGATCATGCACTCAATCAGCCATAACCAATCATATTGGTTTTAATACAAAACTTATAAAATACAAATTAGTTATTTTTAGAAACTCTGCAACATGATGTATAGATAGTTATAGTTTCCAGAAAAAAAAAATTATGACAAGATACTGCTAAAATTTAATCCTGCCAGTGTTATTTTTGAATCTTGTCTTTGTAATTTGTGGGATAAGGCTTGGTTGTTGTCGTCATGGTCGTTGTTGTCTTTGTAATTTGTGATTCAAGTAGTGTGTGTCAGGTTACCTAAATGTATCCACAAGATGATTTTGTTTATATAAGCTGGTCTTTTACTAATAGTTCAAGTTTTTGAAATAAGCAATAGTCAAGCAACTTCATCATATCATCAGAATGCTCAAAGTTCAAATCCTGCCCACGTAAAAAAAGGAAATTTCATAATTTGTGTGCTAGGTTTGGATCAATCAAGTGAACTATACTCGCCAAAATATAGAAATTAAGATCATAAAACCATATGTTAATCATCTTCCTGATAGCTCAAGCTTTTGGGATACTGATTAGCCAATCAACTTTTAACACTTTGCATGTCTCTGTGTATTATATATCTTGGTTTCTTGTAATTCACCCCTTATGTTTTGCATTTAAGATTCATGATTCTGATCCTTGGATTTAAAGATAAGCGACAGTCATAGGTGAAGCCATTGGGATGCCACATTTGTACAGAGAAGAGGCAAAGAAACAGGGGGAGACGCCTTTTTAGACACCACATTCAAGTGGAGTTTTAAAATTTAAGCCATCCATAAATATTAAGTAATATGAAATAGATGAATCAAGGCCTTATTCCATCATGCTTGAGTGCTTAATTAGTTCAACTGTTAAATTTGCATAGATTACTAACTCGAAGACTAACTGCAAAGTTTGAAGTAATCGACCAATACAAGACAGAAAACATTCACATACATAATGAGCAATTTACTGTTATTCTTTGCCTAAAACAATTTCTCCTAAAAAAAATTCTAATTGAACTATTGAGTTCCACATCTGCTAAACTAATTAGCAGCGCTGCTGACAATGACTGCTAACCAGTAGACGCCAATCCACAAGCGTGCACGACTACAAGACGTTGCCTAATCATTCTGCATGTAAGACTGACACTTGCCAATGTAGCCAGCCTACGATTGAGGTGATGAAAACCAATATGATTGCTGAAATTTCCTAGAAATCATCCCATAGACCATATGTCTCAGCCAAAAATAGTCATCGTCCATCAAAGACCTAATCCAAAAATCCACAATAGATTAATCATCCACCAAAGACATCATCTTTAACAAACTCATTGCTCACCAATAAATCATTCACATGTAGATTGTCTGGTATTATGTTAGGTTGTCCTAAGATAATGTGTCTAACTACTGCCCTCTTAGATGTGTAACAACATAATGTGTCTAAACTACCTGCCCTCTTAGATGTGTACCAACACCAAGCATAATAAATAATTGCATTGCATTACAATATAAAAACAATTTAATCAACTTACAGCTCTACACTAGCTCATACAAAACCACATGAAATGATATTAATATGTACTTGCAAATCAACAAAAAAAAATTCTTTGTACAATTATTCCTACGAAGAGTTGCGTGTACAATGGTCAAGCATTATAAAATCTACGTCACTATAATCTAACTGCATAAACATATATCATAATATTCCACAAATATGCAAAATATTGAAAATCAACAATACTACAAAGGTAGCTGAACAACCCGAGCAAATAGAATAAGAAGGTAAGCTGAGATTCAATAAGATACAACATCACCACGACTAAATGATTACACTACTATCTATGGTGATCATTGATACTCCATAATTAAAACAATTGTAACTTTAATCATTAATTCAATTTCAAATTTGAATAACTTATCCTCAAACATAACGTTGACTAATTCTTTAGGCACTGCAAGTAACACGCCAATCCAAAGTCCTTTCAATATCCACACAATTTAATCTCATTAAAAAACAATCATTTACAAGTTCAAAACAATTATCCTTAAAGATCAGTATCAAAACACTATTACAATCCTAGAATCTCAGACTCATCCTGCAATCAGTAATTCATATCAATCAATACATGATCCCAACATTACCTCTCATGTCCACCTTAATCTCAATCACATCTCCCAATAAAATAGTCAACCAACATGATCATTATAATGTCATCAACCTCAATTGCTTGTCACTAAAACAAATTGTCTATCTACATCATCAATCTCATCTATGCACTAGAACACGGCAAATTCAATCCAATCGACATATATCATCAATACTTATGGCCATACTCCCCACTCAGATCCCACCTCTTAATTTAATGACTAAAATTCCAATAATCATATACAAAGATAGAAGAACTATCACAATCTACAACGTCCAACCATTATGAAAACTACATAGGATAAGACTTAAGAGTCAAACCTTAATTGGTTGGCTCACTTACAAAGATCATGAATAGTCTACCTTGATTGGTTGGCTCACTTACAAAGATCATCATCTCAATGGGCGCACCACCACTGATTGCTCTAAGATCCAAACTAATGAATAATACACAAATAGCACACCATTTAAAACAATGCAACCACAATTAAATTACTAAATACAAGCGATCTGCTAAGGTGGATGCACTGCAATAAGGCTACTGCAAGGTTAAGGAGAGGGCTACCGCTAATGGACCTTTTAGCGAGGAAATAACAAGGTCAGTGAAAGAGCCCATTGTTGTCCTGGTCTATGCAAAGGGGAAGGAGGGATGTCATCTGCTTGATTTGTGTGTAAGAGCAATGTTGATTCGAGGAACAAAATAAGTGAGTTTAAGGCTCAAAACATGATAACAACAGTAGACGGGGGAGGGCAAGTGTACTCATGGGAGAGAGAACCGATCAATATAGGTGGAGTGCAAGCTGTGGAGTTGCACATGAGAGAGCATTGGAGATGAGAGGAGACACTAAGGTAGTGTGTGAGCATCAAGGGAGGAGTGAGTGCAAGTGAGAATGGTAGGGGGTTATGAATACACATAGAGAACAGGGAGGAGAGGAAGATGGTGCCAGAGATGGGTTGCAGATGGCGAGAGAGCACGCATATGGACATCAAGCGATCACGACAGGAAGGGGGGATGGTGAGAGCTCAATGATCACATAATGCACAAGAAAGTGAAGAGCGGAGAGAGTTCTAAGTAAACCAAAGTCACCAACTTCGTCTAAACAAAACTGAACTGATTTAGCTTAGGTCAACATTGGTTATGCCAAAACTTACAAATTGAGTAAAATTGACTTCAGTTCGAACACCAAAGCAAACTCAAGTCCACTAAGTATAATCCCGATTAGCCAATCTAACTTGTTTCTGAATCTAAATTGGATTCAAATACAACAAATCAGATATTCTGGTTCATCCTTAAATCAAAAAATTCAGCCAAAAACATACTCCAAACAATTGAAGATAATGATTTTTTTTAACTTTATAATTGAAGATTATGATTCTATTTTAACTTCATAATTGAAATTATTCTTTTTGACTTTCAGAGATATATAAAAAGAACCAGAAATAACAACAATTAGAATGACAAACTTACTCATAAGGCAATGGAATTGTTGCTAATCTACCAATTGGGCACCAATGAACTCCAATTGGCTGCATAAATGAATGAGAATTAATTGGATTATAATTGTTGCAAGTAGTTAAAATCTAAGGACAAGAATCTTCTAGAACATATAAACTGGCAAGGTGACAAACAAAATGGAGCAAACAGAAAAACACCTGCTATTAAACTCCACTAGAAACATAACTTCATGAATTACTTCAACAGGAGTTACATTACATGCTAGTAAGGTTCATTAAAAACATCTTACTGACAAAAATATACATATATCAATCAAAGAATATAACCACGTTAAAAGGAATCGGAAAAGGGCGAATATAGAGGTAAGAGATACAACCATAGTAGCCCAAACATAACAGAATGACAAAAGAACTGGGGCTAATGCAGGAAAAGAGATTTATATTGCATAATGTTGTTAAAAATGCCCATGCATTCACATTTGTACCCACATATGCAGTGCTTCACTGCCACATGTGCCTGCATGTAATGCCATCTTATGTCCATATCTAATTTGGCCCAACAAACTAAGTTTGCTAATTAAACCTATCGTTCAAAATCTCGTATTGTGTTGGGCAACGCGGACGAAGCGTATCCTTCTAATAAATTAGCAAAACTCAGTACTACTCCATACCAAGACGATGTGTTGTTGTGTTAATCATATTGACAAGGATCATTTCATATCAACACACAACATCCCTTAGCATACTAATATTAAGATAATATTGTTATTCTTTTTTAGTAGTTTGTCCATATAAGATAATGTCAAAATTGTAGCATTCTAGATAGAAAGCAAACATCCAACTTAATTTGTCACTGGCACCATATTTATATGGAGAGTATCTAGACTTAATCAAATTCCTACAACCAAGAGATACATCATATCCCTATAATTAAGGTAAATTATATCCCTATATTTCATATTTTATTTATATAATCTATAACACTTCCCCTGGAGGATAAATATTGATCATGTTACAAAGATAATCAACCCGAACCTCATTCATAGCTTTGGTTAAAATGTCTCCCAACTGTTCTCCTATCTTCACATACCCTGCAAAGATCAAAACTTTGAATCTTTTCACAGACATAATGGCAGTCAATTTCAATATGCTTAGTTCGCTCACGAAATATAGATTGGAAGTAATAAGTAGAGTTGCTTGATTATCACATCACAATTTGGTTGAGACTGAAGTTTTCCGCCCTACTTCAGTCATTCTGATTC
Organism: Boesenbergia rotunda; assembly: GCA_024364735.1. NCBI lineage: Eukaryota > Viridiplantae > Streptophyta > Magnoliopsida > Zingiberales > Zingiberaceae > Boesenbergia > Boesenbergia rotunda. The sequence goes on from JAGFNQ010004457.1 coordinate 286,183, forward strand.
TCACACACAGCATTTGTCATAATTCTATATTCTAATTTTGCACTAAACATGAGACAACATTCGGCTTCTATTTTTTCATATTTTTCCATAAAACTAGATTTCCACCAATAGACACAATAACCGAATGAGAATTTTCGATTATCCTTGGATTCTGCCTTGTGAAAAAAGGCTCGACCTTAGTATGGCCGCGATTGTTATATAAGATAGCTCATCCAATCCTTTCAAATAGCAGAAAATTTATTCTATATAACCGAATATTTGAACGAGTCATAGTGAGATCATTTAACTTTGCAACCTCTTTTGTGAGTTACGGACTAGGAATAATTGGAGCATTACATGGTTGAACTCCTAATTTTCTCAATGTTGTAAATGACGGTAGTGACTGCCTACTTGATTTTTTTTCTATTTTTATACATAATACTAATAAAAATTATTAACCATATTAATAACTAAATATAAAATATATTAACTAAAAATAAAAAAGTTAACCTAAATATTTTTTTAAAAAACACTTTTATATATATATATATATATATATATATATATATATATATAGGATAATTTTATTAGAATTTAATTAAGCTTATTTAAATTATCTTAATCATAGCTACGAGTTGATTAAAATTATTAATCTAAAGTATTTGATCAAACTCTAAGTAAAAAAAAAACCTAAGTTTTGAAGTTTTGGCTTCCTGGTTCGAAAGCCTCATGCGACGAATGCTTTGCCGAACCCGGGCATCGTGCGTCGGGCGTCGGGCATTGAGCGGGGACGCCTCATCAACCCGCGCGACAAGTCCACACTATTCGCAGGGCTCATGCGACAGGTTTGGACCCATCGCCGGACCAGCGACGCATCCCAACTAGTGGCTGCGCCGGTGGACAACAACAGCGATGGTGGCAACAGTTGCGGCGATTCGAGGTAGAAGGAGGTGAGCTTTTTTTAAATCAAAGCGAAGGATTTTTTTTAACCTACCGTTGCTTTGACCGCCTTAAAAGGATGCCTTCGACAAAAGTGCAGCGGGTGATGTCCACCTCCTGCCTAGGCAACTGCCTCAAGCGCCATTTAGAACACTAAATTTTCTTGTCTCAAGCAATAAGTCAAGTACATATTTCTCTGAGATAAGAAGATTCCTTTCTTACTTCTTGTTACCTCAACGCTCAAGAAATATTTTAAAATCCCTAAATCCTTTGTGTGAAACTAACAGTGAAGAAAGAATTTAAGCCACAAAATACCAGCAATATCATTCCCAAAAATGACAATATCATCCACACATACAACTATATGTAGAACACAGAATGATCAGACTTATATTTCTTCATTCCAAACTTCTCAATCACTTCACTAAATTTGTTAAACCAAGCACACCGACTTTGTTTAAAACCATATAAGGATTTACGAAGGCGAAAAACTTTCTCATCCACCGCCCCTAGCAATAAAGTTTAACGATTGCTCCATATAAATTTCCTCCTAAAGGTCACCATGAAAAAAAACATTTTTGATATCTAGCCAACCAATTATGAGTGGCTGCCATGAAAATAATAACCAAGCGAAGAAAGTTTAGCAGCAGGAGAAAAAAGTATCAAAATAATTCATTCCATAAATTTGGGCATAGCCTTTAGCAACAAGATGGGCTTTCATTTGAGCAATAAACCCATTAGGATTGACTTTAACTGTAAACACCCATTTGAATCCATTTGTCTTCTTCCCTACGACAATTTGACTAAGGTCCAAGTACGGTTGTCATCCAGAACATTCATCTCTTCGATCATAACATTATGCCAACCAGGATGAGATAGAGCTTCAAAAATAGCTTTAAGAATTGAGAGATGCAATAAAAGAATAGGAAGATGATGATAAGTGGTTATAAGACACCAAAAAAAAACATTAGATAAATTCGTTGACATTTGCCTTTCCGAAGAACAATTAGTAGACCATCACTTGAAACTGAATTTACGAAGAAACTAGCATAGGACATGGATCAGAAGGAATATGTGGCCAAGAATAAACCTATTGTACGGGAGGCTTAACAAGAACCAATTTAGTAAGATCAAAGATGATGTGACGGTATAAAATAATAAATTATCATCCTACCCGTGACTAGGGCGATCTATAGAGAGAAAGAAAGGTGTGGTCTCAAGAAAAGTGACATAAGTGAACACCGAATACTTGTTAAGATTAAGGCAGTACATCTATAACATTTTTGAACCAGAAAATACCCAAGAAAAACACACTTCAAAGATTTTGGATCAAGTTTTATGACTTAAGAACGAATATCCCAAACAAAGCAAGTAGCCAGGTACAACTAAATGTTCTAGATTCAATAGGAAACAATCACTTATTTGGAAAGAGAACATGACAAGGAGTCTCACCATGGAGAATGGATGATGACATACAATTAATTAGAAAGCAAACTGTAGAAACTACATCAGTCCAAAACCGTTTAGAAACCTACATTTAAAATAATAAAACTCTAACAGTTTCAAGAGAAGGTGTCTATTCTCTCTCAGCAACCCCATTTTGAGATGGTGTCTATACAAGAGATTTGATTGAAAATGTCATATTGACTCATGTAAGTTTGAAAAAAATCCGATAAATATTCTGTGGTGTTATCACTTGTAATATTTGTACAGGAACAATAAATTGAGTTTTACTCTCAGCAAAAAAGGCAGAGAAATGAAAGAATAACTCTTAACAATTTTTCATCAAATATAACCGTGTCATAAGAGAATAATTATCTACAAAAGTAACAAATACTTAAACCCAAGTTGAGACATAATACGACAAGGCCCTCAAACATCATAATGAATCAATTCAAAAGGAGCACTAGCTCATTTATTGACTCTTGGACTTGAAGTAAGACGATGGTGTTTAGCAAATTGACATGACTCACTATCTAATGAGGATCGACTATAAAATTGAGGACAAAGATTCTTCAATAATGGGAGACGGATAACCCAACTAACAATGTGCTTCGAATGGGGTGATTATTCCAGAACAGGTGATGGATTTTGGTACCTATGCATCAAGGATGTAGAGGCCCTAAATTCATGTCATTTATCAATAATCTTCTTTGTCGTAAGATCTTGAAAAAAAAACAATAATCAAGAAACAATTAGGCATGACAGCTAAGAGTATGAGTAAGCTTGCTAATAGAAATTAAATTAAAAGATACCTGAGATAAGCTTAAGACAAAGTGTAATGGAATTGAAGGAGTTGGGTAATTGTGTCAGAACCAAAAACATAAGAGGTTGACTCATCTACTAAAGTAATAATAGAAGTAGAGGAATGTGACTGAAAAGTAGAGTGTTAGACCTGTAGGAGAGCTAGAGGGGGAGGGGGTGATTAGCTCCGATTTGCTCGATGAAGATTTGTCGCTGCGGAAGACTCCAAGCAATGCTAATACTCAAAGATTTACTTGGTGTCCATCTCCTTGAGGTGACTAATCCAAGGATCCGCTCTCCTCACTCTCTCAAACACTATGAAAGACTCCTTCGTGGAGGTGGTGAAATCTCGTACATGCTCTCAAGAAGATACAACAAGATTACAAGCAAATACAAAGAATATCTTACAAGATTTACAATAATGAGCTCTCTTTGTTTTTTTTTTTTTCTTCTAGCTTGGAATCGCCTCTAGAACCTTGGAAATGCAACAACACTATGCTCCAAGACTTCCCTTGAAATGGCGATGTAGAAGGAGGAAGAGCGTGGAAAGAATGCCAAAGAGCTACCGCTTCAAACCTGCGTGAAAACCCTATATACCCGCGACCTAGGGTTCCCTAATTGATCACCTAATTAATTACCACGTCAGACTTAGTCGTTCAACGGTTATTTTTTTAAGCTTAATCGATTAATCAATCGATTACTGAATCGATTCAGCACCTCTCTGTGCCTCGCGCAATTCCACTATAATCGATTGAGTAATCGATTACCATCCTCCTTAATCAATTGCTCAATCGATTTAGAGGAGGCTGAATCGATTGCCCAATCAATTCAGCCTGCCTCTGTTCTCGCAAACCAACTCTCCCAATTGATTACCTAATCGATTCACTCCTTCCTTAATCGATCACCCAATCAATTAAGAAGGCTTCTGTTCGCGAGAAACCAACGCCAATCGATTACTCAATCGATTGACCTCAACCCTAACTTGTGTGCACAAGTCTAGGGTTTCCTTGCCTAACCCCGGTCAAACGTGACCTATTAGGACTTCCTCACTAAGTGTCCGATTAAACCTTTGACCGACTTGGATTTTCACTCGCCTAGTTCTCAACTAGGACTTAACCTAGTTCCCAACCAGATTTGTCTAACCCTCGAGTTAGGTCTAATATCTCGATTAGACTTCCACCTTGCCAACGTGCGATCTCCCCGATCCACATGGACTTCACCTAGTCCCACTAGATGTGTCTAGTTCCACTAGGACTTTTCCCGTGCCAGCGTACAATTTCCTCAATCCACCTGGACTTCACCTAGTCCCACTACGACTTTTCCCATGCCAGCGTGCGATCTCCCTAATCCACCTGGACTTCACCTAGTCCCACTAGATGTGCCTAGTCCCACTAGAACTTTTCCCAGTCAAGTCTCCAGTCAACCTTGACCCACTTGCCTCACACACTATTCAAACATCATTATCAAATATCGAAACTTAAGCTTACTAAGCTTACCAAACATAAACTCACCCGAGCCTAGTCAAACTAGGTCAACCCTGACCTAACAAAATTATACCAACATAGAGAACAAATTAGAATTACATATCATATGATATGTGACATCAGAATCAATGACCCATTTGGAGGATGAGAAACAAGACATGTATTTAGTTTACCTGACTCGACGATGTAAGTAATTGGTGTGGATGAAGATTTTAACGATTTTTTGTTCAACCGTATCACCAAAGAGCAACAAGAACAAAAGAAAACAAAGCACGAAATCTAGAATACCAAAGAAACTCTGAAACCTATTGCACAAAAAAGTCTCACACGCGAACATAAAAAAGTCTCGCACTTGAACAGATGTTAACTCAATCAAGTATGCGAAGATGTTGGATGGAGTAGGGTGAACTAAATAGTGACAATTGAAGATATTTTCGATAACGAACACACTTTCGCATACCAACTCTTGGAACTGGACGAGAAAACTCGTAACGACGCATGTGGATCACGTGTCAATGACTGAATTTGGGCAATGACAGATTGGCAATTGATGGTTCCTCCTAGGCCAACGGCGGCTAATGCAAGAGAAGAGTTGTCACCATCGATAAATAATGAAAGAGAAGAGGAGACTAGGGATTGAAATGACAGCCAGGGTTTGAGATGACTGTTAGGGTTTTCTCTAATACAATATTAAGAAATTTTGGAAGATTTTTTTTTAATTTATTCATCAATCTTATACATATATAGAATATCTAAACTTAAACAAATCCCTACAATCAAGGTAAATCATATCCCTACAATTAAGGTAAATCATATCCCTATATTTCCTATTTTTATTTATATAATCTGTAACAATGGTCTCAACCATCATATCTTTTGTCTATCTAATCATTTCATATACTTGTCAAGAAATAGAAATCCTTAGAGCGGGATTTCCAAGTTAAAAACATGTTGATAAAAAAAAAAGGAACTCTAGTATTATATTTGTCCTGCAAGAACCTTCTCTCATAAAAAGAGATACGAACCTATGATTAGCAACCTTATATTGGTAATTATGTTCAGAAGCTTAATCTTTAGTTCGAGGTCAGTTGTTGCTCACTTCTTAAAGCCAGCTTTAATGTTTTCTACGGATGCAATTATGCATTTTCATAGCTAGATGAAAACATGAATTTATCGGTTGCTCAAAAGAGAGCTTCAATTTATCTGCGCACCCTTGTAAATCACTCTTGATGGCAAAGATCCTTGAAATTTTTTATTGTCTAACTGTGCTAAAAAAACATTAACAATGCACTTATTCAGTTCTTGTACAGTAGTGTTAATATCTCTGATGTTTAACCAGAGCAATACAGAAAAAAGAGAGTGATTCTGCACTCATTCGATATTGTAGGAATAAAATTGCATGACTTTTTTTTATTACTATCCTGAGTTGTGAAGATCACGAAAGTGAAAAAGTCAATACTCAGAAACAATTAGTTATACCATCGATGGATAAAAAAAGGAAATAGGTTGATATGACATGTAAATGTTGAAAAATGACTATTAAATTCTATAACTAGACAAATACTATTAATCGTGGTTTAAAATATCAAGGATAAAGAGTAACTAAATACGACAACATTGATATTTAATTAACCTGAGAACAAAAATAAATGGTGTAGCTGGCATAAACCCCAATGACATCCATGTATGTGAAAGCATAATAGTTGGAGTCTTGGATATGTGCCTATTTTTGTAAAAATAAAATAATAACTTTAAAAAATGGCGTGAAAGCCATCGCACAAACTGATAGACAATTGATGACACAATGAATATTGATGCATCAACATGCATAAAAATGGGATACACTACAATACATGCTACAATTGATTTTTTTTTAAACAAGAACTTAATTGCAATACATGGATACAAAGAGTAGGACACACCAATCCTCAGCGTACCATTTCTAGGTGATGAAAATTGGATAGTTCTCCATCATGTATCCTCTCACCCATCCTAACATCAGGTGGCGGGTGAGGACCATTTGCATACAGCCAACATCCTTTCTCAACTTCTCGGCAATTTGGGCATTCCATAACTCCTTTAACATTGAATGCAGAACCAATGCAATCTGAAATGGTATGTATAGAGGTGTCAAGGAAACATGTTTTGAGGTTTTGCTCAAAAGATTTTTAATCAATGTGCTTTCATCAAAATTTAAAAAAAAAAAAAACTAGTTACAAAATAAAAGGCTGAACAAGGTATAAGATGTAGGTGTACAAACTGAAGCCAAGGAAAAAGACTTACAACTGTTGACATTGAACCAAACACAAAGGTGAAAAAATAGAAGACTTCAAGGTAGTAACGATCTAGTACTACATATAATGAGAAAAAATAATAAGATAGTAATTCCCAGTTGACTGCAGAACAACGAAATAGTTTCCCTTCTTTTTCAAAAAAAAAAATCTACTAACTAAACACTGATATCAAATTATTATTATTACTCCTAATTGAGCAAAGTTATTCATAATATGTATATCTGTACACAATGTGAAGAAGATTGCGACATCTAATCATGGGCTTGTTGTATATAGGTCAAGTGAGAATACAGATTATAGATATTGGAATGTTATTATTCTGTATAGGTCAAACGACAAGACAGATTATAGAAATTGGAACATATTAGCTCATTGTATGATCCAGACAATAATTATGATGTGAGATGTTTAAATAATTATTTTTTTTCTCTTTGGTCTCTTGATGTATAATATCCTTAAGATAAAATAACATATCAGGGTATTAAAGGTTTCAGATCATGGCGCGTTTGGTAGGACTTGTAGTTAAGTTAATTAAATCCTAGTTCATCCACATCAGTTTCTCTCTGTTCAACCATGAACAAACGTCATAGCGTGTAAGAAGATCGTCTTTTTCCCGAAATACAACAGTATTTTACAGGCTTAATATCCAACGCAATCTGGTAAGGGTGAAACAGATCAAGAGTGACAGACAAGGAAACCAACCGAGATGGAACTGATGCCGGCATATCAGTCTGGCCGTGGCACGTCCCCCGCCGCCCGTCACAGCCTCAAGGCACACAGAGCAAGTGACGAGCTCTTTCCCGTCACCGACGCCCTTCTCCGCTTCCCCAGGGCCCATCTGCTCATGCCCTAAACGCCAAAAACGCAGAAGTCGAATCCGCCACGGAGAACAACTACGACAGGAGCCGAGGGAACGCCAGTCCCTCGTCGATCCCACCGAAACCGATGCCCCTCCAAACCGCGGGATTCGGATTGCGAAATGCCCCCGATATCGACCTAGGATTCGAGGAAAGCACGAAGGACGTCGCTTTCTATTTGCAGGGATGGGTTGGGACGAGGCCCTTGGGGAAGGAAGCGGCCCCGACCGCGACGGCCTCACTTGGAGTTCTATGCGAGCGTTTTAACTGACGTCAATATACGAGGAGATTCGTGCTGCGGTGTGGGCTAGGCGAACCAGCTGCTTGCTTGCTGTACGCATAGCGAATGGGTGCGGAAGGGCGGATGTGGATTGGAGTAGGCGGGACCGCCGGGGGCATGGTTGGTGAGGTGCTTCATCATGCAGACTCAGAACCGCGCCCACTTGTTTGTCTTACGTGTCTGTCATCTTATTGGTCCAGTAGGTGGAGCCCGTGTGGGTCCATGTTCCAAACATATCAATGAGGCGGTAGCATTAAGCTTAAGTAATTTTTAAAAAAGATAAATTATTTTATCACGTACCAACCATATCATATGGATTAGTAGTCCTATTAATTTATCTCATTCATATTAATCCTGAGATGGATTGACAGAAACGAATCACCTTTTACCCTCCTGAATGATTAATTTTAAAATAAAACATAATAACTTTCATTTTAGATGATCTAATCAACTCTTAATTAAACACTCATAAATTATGAGAGATATTTCATCCTATTATTATAACGATTTTTTACATATAAAAGATGGCTTTGTAAGCTCACAGATCAATAATAAGATTGTGGATAGCATACTCATAGGTGAAGAGGACCTTATGAGTTTAAAGATGACTAATAAGCTTAAGCAGCGTTCTCATAGATAGCGAACGTGCAACTAGACCATAAGCTTGTGGGACGACATGAGCTCAAACAACATTTTCATTTTACAATTTGAGAAGAAAGAAAGAAGTCTTTCATATAATTTTAACTAACAATTCAATTTTAGAATAATTTTTCCTCCAATAAAAAATGAATAATATTTTGATTCACCAGAAAAAGTATTCATAATAAGAGGAAATATTTTTCTTAAATATTTAAAGTCCTCATTTCTACCTTATCATTCAAATATTTCACTCTTCAATATTTCAAATCTCACAATCAAATATTTCACCAATCAATACTTATAAGTTTCACCCAGGGCTGGCTTAAGGCATAGGCCATTAAGGCCTATGCCTAGGGCCCCAATAAAATTAGGATCCATTATCAGTAATAATTTTTTTATATATATCTACTGAACAGCGCATCACGCCCGCACGCTTTACGTCTTACCTCCCAACTACTATGTGATTCCACTGCATCACGCCAACCTGTCGTTGTGCGATTTCCGCTACAATCTGCATCACGCCAGCCTGGGAATAGGATGAGTTGTATGCTATGGGATAATAGAATGTGCATGGGAAAGTGAAGCCATGCATGAGAAATCATTTCCAAAACTCAAGTCTACATGAAAAAGTGATACGACATTTAATCATTGAAAATAACAATCAAATAATAATTAATTTCATATTAATTATAATTATTATATTACCATAAAATTTTATTTAAAACTATAATATGCATCCCATTTTATACTCGACTGAATCTTCTCAAGAGCCATTGAGCCAACCAGCATCAATATTCAATACCGACTACTAAGTACTATGTAGTTTTTTCCTCATCAGTGATTTTCTAAGAAGGCTTCCTTCTCCTCAGGGCCCAGTTTTCTCTCGTTTGGTATTCGGTAATATTTTTTTGCTCTTTTCTACTTCCAATCTTCTTTAACATAGTTTTTATTATTTTGTATAAATAATAAATTCTAGATGGAATGCATAGATTTTTTTTCTATGCAATTAAATTATTACCATTACAAATTTAATTTATGGACTTAAAAAAACATAAAACATGATTCATAAAATTTTAATACCTTTACCGATTTTTGCTCTCATCCGGCCAATCTTATTTTTTAGCTTTTCTATTTAGCATAATGAATACTGCTTCAATAATAACTCATGGTGTATTATCTTTTTATCCAGGTTCTATTTCTACTTGGAAAATTATCGACCAAGTAGAGACTTATATTTTATCTGGGTCTTATTTACGTTCAACAATTTCTCAAGAAAGATTACATAATCTAGCAATTTTATCAATTGAAAACAATTATTATCAAAACTTGAATATAAAAATTTAATTAATAATTTTGTATCTCAAAAAGCTAGGAAACTAAATTTTATATAAAAATTTATTTTTAAATTAATATTTTATTTTTTAAAAAAATTTTAAACTCGCCATTATCAGTCCCAAGTCCGAATGAAAAAGGGTGAGGGAAAATTTTAATTTTTTTTAAAAAAAATTAAAAGTCTACAAAATAATTTAGCCTAGGGCCTTGTAGAACCTTGAGACGGCCCTGGTTTCACCGATCAAATATCTCACTCTCTAGTATCCTCGATTAGACAATCAAATATCTTACCAACTAAATATTTATGTGTTTCACGATGATTTCATTAATTTACATCTAATTTTATATTTAAATAAAATTAATTATATTCTATTTTTTTAATTTAATATATTTCATCTATTATTTATCTATAATATTTTTTGCATATTATATTTAATATAATATAATAATTATTTTAATATTTTATTTTGGGAACGTTGATTGAATTTTAAAAAATAACAAAAAAATTTTAAAAAAATTGAAAAAAAAAATATTACCATTGCCTACCTTTTGGTGGGAGGTGGTGGGCCGAGTGCATGCCACTGAAACATAAATCATGGGACCTAAATTTATATCTGATAATTTTTAATACCTTCTAAATATCCTTTTTCAACTGAGAATATTTGAGAGGTGGATATTTAAAAAAATATTCTCTCTAAATATCTATCGTTCTAATATGCTATCTTTTTTCGATCACGTAAAAGAGTATAATGACGACAAAAAAAATGAATCAATAATATTAACTAGAAATGGTACTTTAAATTATAAAGGTAAATAACAAAACAAATTATAAACACTTACAAAATAGATACTACTCTTCATGTCTCAAATTTAATATTAAATTAATAATTTTATTACTAGACTTGAAAAGATTTTATAGTCCTAAAATTGACGTTTACCTTTTTTCATGTTAAATTTTAAAAATAACAATTTTAATATCATACAATAAAGATGTCTCAAGTTTATTTTAAAAAATATTATAATTGAGCACTATAACTTAATTGGGAAGATGAACCCTAAGGGTTTCCGATTTTTAATTTTTTAAACTTAAATACTAAACCCTAGGAGTTTTCAATTTTTATTTTTTTTAGCTCGAATAGTATAACCCAATTGGAAAGGTGAACCCTATGGATTTTCAATTTGTAATTTTTTTAGCTTGAACATATAACTCAATTGGGAAGGCAATATTGGTGCAATCTTTATTAGGTCAAAGTTGACCTAATTTGACTAGGCTCGGGTGAACTTGGGTTTCGATGTTTGACAATGATATTAGAACTGTGTGAGTCAAGTGGGTCAAGGTTGACTGGAGACTTGACTGAAAAAAATTCTAGTGGGACTAGGCACACCTAGTGAGACTAAGTGAAATCCAGGTGGATCGGGAAGATAACACACTGGCAAGGAAAAAGTCCTAATGAGACTAGGTGATATCCAAATAGATCCGAGAGATCGCATGTTGGCAAGGTGGAAGTCTATCGAGAGATTAGACCTAACTTGAAAGTTAGGCAAATCTAGTTGGGAACTATTTTAAGTCCTAGTTGAGAACTAGGCAAGGGAAAATCCAAGTTGGTCAAAGATTTGATCAGACACTTGGTGAAGAAGTCCTAACAGGTCACGGTTGACCATGGTTATGTAAGGAACCCTAGACTTGAGCTAATCAAGTTAGGGTTGGGCAATCGATTGGGTAATCGATTGGGAGCTATTGCTTGCGAGAACAGAAAGACCTTTAATCGATTGGGTGATCGATTAAGGAGTCTACCAATCGATTTGGTGATCGATTGGCATAGGATCATTGGTAGAACAGAAGTCTGCTGAATTGATTGGGTAATCGATTCAACATCCTCTTATTTGATTGGGTAATCGATTATGGCGGTATTGCGCGAGAGCACAGAAATGTGCTGAATCGATTCAGCAATTGATTAAGATTGGCTAATCGATTAAACTTCAAAAAATAGTCATTGAACGGCTAAGTCTGACGTGGTAATTGATTGGGTGATCGATTAAGGAACTCTAGCTCGCCTACCAGTCCTAACAAATGGTATCAGAGCGAGGTTGCTCTTCTTTGGACTCATTGCCAAAAGAGCAAAAGCTAGAGGAAGAAGAAGGAATTTGAAGAAACCCTAATTTCAAGAAGTTATCATCAAGAGGGTTCAACTTCAATAATGGAGTTCGACTACGACATTCGGGCACCTCCACCGTTCGACTAAGCAAATTTCGATATTTGGAAAATAAAGATTGAAAATTTTCTCATGATGGAGATAGAGCAATAGTTTGCTCTAATAGAGGGCTTTGAAGCTCCAACAAATAACAAAAGGAAGCTCCTCAAGAAAAGCAAATGGAATGAAGAGTAAATCAAGAGATGTGAGGCCAATGACAAAGTGACCAAATTGTTGGTCAATCTATTGTCAAGCACCATTTTCGACGCAAGGAATTTTGGTGCAAATTGGTAAAGTTTCATGAAGATCCCTCCACTTTGCCAAATCAAGACAAATTTAAAGAAGAAGATTCATCGGAGGAAGAGGATTTGGAAGTTAAGAGATGTTCAACATCCGAGCATGAAATTCAAGAGGCCTCCACCTCAAGGATTAAGGGGGGAGCAAAACTCATTGATGCTAAAACAAGAAGAAGCCTCTCTCTACATCCGAATCAAATAAAGAAGAGTCAAGTATCACCTCTCCAAGTAAAGGTATAGAAATTTTAATTTATAAAAATAAAAATCATATCATTTGCTTTGAGTGTAGGAAAGAGGACACTACAACAGTAAATGTCCCAAATTAGTCAAGAAGAAGGTACAAATGACACCCGAGACAAAAGAAAAAGCACAAGAAGTATTTCCTGTGATACGCAAAGGAAAGGAGCACAACGTGTGTTTCCTATGTAAGCAAAAGGGGCACTATCGAAATCAATATTCAAAAGGGAAGCTTCAAAGAAAAGTTAACAAAGAGAGCTCAAACCAAGGGGGAGCTTCCAAGAATACACCTAAGGTACCATTATTTAATGGTATTTCTTTTCATTATGATAATATGCATACTAGAAATAATTTCTATTATTTAAATGTTATTTATCATGAAAATATGAAGTATGAACAACCTAAGGAGAAATATAGAGTCTTCCATGTTAGATCGTGTACGGTTGCTAGAGGAGGGGTGAATAGCAATTTTCGGCTTTCTTCTTCCTACGTTGTTAGTTGCGCAAGCGGAAATACAAAAAAAAACAATAAACAACAAGAAAGCAATGCTAACAAGAACGATTTACTTGGTATCCACCCCTAAGGGTGACTAATCCAAGAATCCTTCGGTGGATCACTCCCCGGATGACCTCCGGCTAGCTCTTGTCGCTCCTTGTGGGTGGAGAAACCTCACTACAACACCTCGACGGTACTTGAGCACTTAGACTACTATTTGGCTCTTACCCAAAGCCAAATTCGTCAAAACTTTCAGCCAACATGAAGTCCTTTTAAATAGAACTACGGCTGAAAACCCTCGCCAGGGCAGTCGACTGGTCCCACTGAAAATCGACCGTTGCAACCCCAACGTTCGAATTTTCAGCCAACTCACCAGCCGCTACCAGTCGACTACTCCCAGGGCAGTCGAATGGTCCAGAGCTGACTGTCTTCTGTGAGTTTTATCAGTCGACTGCCCCAAGGATAGTCGACTGGTCCACTCACAAACTTAAGGTTTCCCTTCCCGAGTACACTTCTCTCAGCACTCGAACCCTAGGATTTCCCGAGTACAATCACATAGCACTCGTACCCTCACGACTCAACTGACTCCTCATCAGCAGCCTCGACTATTGCCTTCGCGCCCTCTTCATCTTCGGTCCTCGTCTCTCGGATGCACACAAGCCTCCAGCTTGTCTCCATGTCATCCTTCACGTATGCCTCGAAGTCCGCGCCCCTCGGCTCATCGTCCCTGCTATACCAAGGTCCCTCGGGTGCACACAAGTCTCCAGCTTGTCTCCATGTCACCCTTCACCGTACCAAAGTCGTCCAACTAAGTCCATATGTATAACCTATACATCCTGCACACTCAAATACACATATTAAATCACAAGGGAAAGTCTAACGTAAACCCTTTGCCCAAACATCAAAACACATGGTCACTCCGGACCATAGATTGCCCCAACAATCTCCCCCTTTTTGATGTTTGGCAATACGTTTAAGTTAGGGAAACCAAATAGTAGTCAATGGTAATAACAATGCTAAATAAACATTTGGACTTACACTGCCAAGACTCCATCTTCGACTTACACTGCCAATGCATATGCAATGCAAACATGTATAGATCCTATCCCTAGGCATCTCACACATAACCCTCCAAGTTAGGATTTTTTCAACAACGGACTTTTTAAGAACCTATCCCAAGGTTCCCCCACACCTAACCCTCTAAGTTAGGAATTTTCGAAACGGGCTTTTTAAAACCTATCCCAAGGCTCCCCACACTTATCCCTCCAAGTTTGGATTTTTCACCAAAACGGGCTTTTTAAAGTTTCTCCAAAGCTCCCCCTACATTGGACTTATAAAGGCTTTTTAAGAACCCCTGCAAGGTTCCCCTTACGCCAAGAATGGAGCAACCATGCTCCCCCTTAATCTCAGCTCCCTCTAAACCTAGGGTTTCTTGCAAAGACGTGTTTGGTTTCCCAAATTAAACCTAACACTTCTCCCCCTTTGCCTAACATCAAAAAGACTCTAACAATATCCCAATTATTGGATCTTTTAATCCCTAATGATCCTAAACACAGTGTACTAGCCCCCCCTCATACACTCGTTTTCCATCATTTGGACACAAACCAGCCGCTGGATACCCAATCCAACTCTGGCCAGTCGACTGCCCCCCATGGTAGTCGACTGATACTCTGAATATCAGTTTTTCAGCATTTCTGACTCCAAATTCAGAAACGCACAACTAATTCCACAAACCTCCAAAATTTTTCAAATTTTGTGGAGAAGTTTGTAGTGCCCATACCTGCTTGGGAAAAATACATTCAACAATGTATCTATCATCATTCCCAAGTTTGACATAAAACGCAAAATTTTCTATGAAAATCAAGGCAAACAAGAGGCAACCTCCCCCTTGACCTATGGCTTCTCCCAATTTTCATTTTTCCAAGGTTAAGTTCTACCCAACTTAACATCATACATCCTTTCATCAAGTTAAACCTAACTTGACACCCCAAGTTCTTTCCCCTTTGATACTATCAAAGAATTGCCCCAAGCAACCTTACCCCTAGTGCCAAAAAGAACTCCCGGAAAAATCTAAAAATTTGCAAACACACTTGTTAGGATATACCCTATCCTAGAAAAATATGATTCCATGAAAATATCAAGTGTGCTTGACTTTTGGTACATCCTCTAATCTCCTCAAAAGATGGTCATTTTGTATCAACTTGGAAATCTATTTGTAATTCCATGTTTCTACCAAGGCTAACCATTATATTTTGACACATGGAATTGTCCTCAACTCTTCCCTTTTCATCTCTCACTCCTAGATGCCTATGTGAGATATCCATATCCTCTCATGTATTAAGAACTTATCATTCAATAGTAATTTATGAACTCTTAACCAATATAAGCAAGTCATGAGGTTTTAATCAATGAAATCATGACATAAACTCTCATTAACCTTTCCTATGTTTCCAATTTTGTAATTTCTGATCATCTAATAGGTCTTTTCTACCTAAACCTTCGGATCAGTCGACTGCCCCCAGGGTAGTCGACTGGCAAAACGAACAGAAGGTTTCTGGGCTGAGACCAGGGGCAGTCGACTGATACCTGAATTTCAGGTTTTCAGTCCAATTTCAGTAATGCCTAGTTAATTCTACAAATCTTCAAAAAAATTAAAATTTCGTGGGGAGATTTGTGGAGCCTATACCTACTTGGGAAAAATATGTCTCCAAATAAATGTACTCCAGATCCCAAGATTTGCACGAAACTCAACTCTTCCTAAATTATATCATTTAACATTATCCAAAAGTCCTAATTTAGGCCTCTCCTTAATGTATCCTCTTATTCCTGACCATAATACATGTATATCATTGAGTTATATGGAATTTACACACTAAACCCTAATTTTTACCAAATATATTCCATTTTCATCTTTTTCTTCATAATTTTCCTTTCAATGTGTCAATTCTCTAGGATTAAGACTTACCTTAGTCTTCCAACTCTTTTTGGCACATTTCCTAGTCCACCTAGACTTCCTAGAGAACACATATTAGATCACAAGGGAAAGTCTAACTTAAACCCTTTGCCCAAACATCAAAACACATGGTCACTCCGGACCATAGATTGCCCCAACATTCCATGCTAGGACTACCACACATAAAAATAAAGAAAAAATCTAAGTCATTCAATGGTAGACCTACCAGTCTAAGGCCAAGAGGTAGTATGGCCAAGGCTTTCATATAAAATTAAGTCTTGAGGAAGTAATGATTGAGAATAAAGTTTTGAGGTCAAAACTTGAGAAATTAGAGAAATCTCTTAAAAGAATAGAAAATCTTCTTAAGGGATTAAAACCTATGATTAGAAAATCAAAGACCCTCTAAGGGCAAGAAGGGTTTGGGATACAAACCTAAAGTCAAGGATGGTGAGCCGTCATATCATAGAGTTCCATATAGGTATGGAACCAAATCTAGGTCTAGGAATGAAGTCAAGGTCACAAGGAAAGTCATCCATTGAGTTGACCAAGACAAGAACAACATGACTAAGACTTCGGAGAAGCCTAGAAAAGTCATTAGGAAAGTATTAAGGGAAATTATTCCTAGTGAATACCTAAAGCATCCAAGGAGCACCAATAGGTTTTGGGTTCCTAAGAGTGTATTCGCCACACCCTAGATAGGTTTGGAGTGTGTCAACTCTAATTGGAAGGGTAGTTAACTCAACCTTGATGTAGTGGCACTTTGAGACATTTTAAAGGATTTGTTATCCTTGAAAATGAAGAGGTTATTTATTTACTCTCGAGGAATAAAATTATGTCAAACTATGTTATTGGAAGATTGAACTTAATAAAGTTAGCACAAATAGGTTAGAATCCAAAGATATGCCAAGTTGGGAGTTTTGGCATTTTCTTGAAAAATAAGGGGTAAAATTAGGATTATCAATGGCTTAGAGATGAGTTATTGATACTTATATAGAAAATCTAAGTATTTTCTTTTATGCTAATATGTCATGATTTATGTGCCCTACCATATGCCATGACATCACAGTTCACCATTCATAATTTATTATGAAAATATCATATGTCATGTCATATATGCATCATTTACTGATAACAAATTTTTCTTTTAAAAATAACCATATGATGCATGTCATGATCATTATCATGCATTATTTAATTTAAATTTGTGAAATTAAAGACATTGGCAGTAATTGACATCCTAGGTGGATGATCAAAGTTTATATAATGTCTAGGTAGAAATGCATGAACCCTAATTTAGGGAGAATATGATTTTCACATCTCACTAAGACCATAAGTTGACTTGTATGTGTTTTGAGACACATTAGATACAAGGGAGATGTTAGATTGATGAATATAACTCAAGGTGTTGATAAAGTGCATCTTATTGAGTTTTAGGTTCATCAAAGCAAGAATTTAAGTGAACCCCCAATCATTGGAAAAGCTAATGTATAAGTCATGTGCATTTAACCCAAATAACATGGTTGGAAATTATTTTTGAAAAATATTTCAAAACTATTTTGAAAAACCTTGAAGAAGACTATCTTTTGATAGCACTCATCATTGATAAAATAGATACAAATAGAGTGAAGTATTAAAGTATTTTAATGGTTTTCAATTTTGTGTTAATCTTTAAAAATGGAAGCTATTTTCATTTAAAAAAACTATTTTTCCATGATAGTATATGTCATAAATAATCTCTATATAAAATTTCATAATTTTTCAAATTTTGTAAATTATTTAGGAGTTTCTGAAATTCGGTCTAAAACTGTTTTCAAAAATCAGAAACTTCCAATCGATTAGGTGATCGATTAAGACATACACCAACCAATTGGTCAATCGATTGGTGAAGTTTTTCCACGAGCACAGAAGCTCGCGTAATCGATCCGTTGATTGATTAAGGGTAGCTATAATCGATCGGGTGATCAATTAAGGCACAACTTAATTGATTGGGACCAAACACCAATCAATTAGTACGACTGAAATTGTCTGATTTCAGTCCTTTAACCCAATATTGAGTAACCTAACAATCCTTAACCCTTTGGAATACTTTTATAAGTATATTTGGGTAAATTTCATTATGAAATCAAAAAGGGAGATGGTTTTGGTGAAAAATATGGGGTTAAAAAGAAGTTTTGATTCAAGTTTTAAATTTCAAACCTCATAACCTCAAGTTGAGATTTCCTAAAGGCTTAGGAACTCAAAATCGTTGTTGGTGCAATGATAGAAGTTTAAAGCATGTTTTAAGGGGAGGTCTTCCTTAAAAGCATATGTTTTAATTTTCCTTTGGGTGAATGAGAAGATGAAGATTGGGAATCTTCATTGTTATGAATGCTCAAGGTTGAGTATGTGTAACAATGAAAGATATAGGGCTTTCATTAGATATCTTTGGACTCTCGGGGAGAGTTTTTTATTGTGTCAAAGGGAGAGAAATGGTAAGGCTAATATGGATTAGTATTACTCAAACATATTGTCAAATATCAAAAAGGGAGAGATTGTTGGTGCAATCTTCATTAGGTCAGGGTTGACCTAGTTTGACTAGGCTCGGGTGAGAGCTTAGATTTCAATGTTTGACAATGATGTTTGAACTGTATGTGAGTTAAGTGAGTCAAGGTTGACTGGAGACATGACTGAGAAAAGTTCTAGTGGGACTATGCACACCTAGTGGACTAGGTGAAGTCCAGGTGGATCGGGGAGATCACACGCTGGCAAGGAAAAAGTCCTAGTGGGACTAGGTGATGACCAAGTGGATCGGAGAGATCGCATGTTGGCAAGGTAGAAGTCTACCGAGAGATTAAACCTAACTCAAAGGTTAGACAAACCTAGTTGGAACTAGGTTAAGTCATAGTTGGGAACTAGGCAAGGGAAAGTCCAAGTTGGTCAAAGATTTGATCGGACACTTGGTGAGGAAGTCCAAACAGGTCACGATTGACCATGGTTAGGCAAGGGAACCCTAGGCTTGAGCTAAGCAAATTAGGGTTAGGCAATCGATTAGGTAATCGATTGGGAGCTATTGCTTGCGAGAACAGAAAAACCCTTAATAGATTGGGTGATCGATTAAGGGGTCTGTCAATCGATTAGGTGATCGATTGACACAGGGTTATCGGGAGAACAGAAGCCTACTGAATCGATTGGATAATTGATTCAGCATCCTCTTAATCGATTGGGCAATCAATTAAGGAGAACCGTAATCGATTGGGCAATCGATTACGGTGGTATTACGCGAGACCATAGAAAGGTGCTGAATCGATTCAGCAATCGATTAAGATCGTCTTAATCATTTGGCTAATCAATTAAGCTTCAAAAAATAGTCGTTGAACTACTAAGTCTGACGTGGTAATCGATTTGGTGATCGATTAAGGGAACCCTAGGTCACGGGTATATAGGGTTTTCGTACAGGATCGAAGCGCACCTCTTTGACATTCTTCGCACGCTCTTCCACCTTCTTCATCGTCATTTCAAGTGAGGCCTTGGAGCTTAATGCTACTGCATTTTCAAGGATCAAGAGGCGATTCCAAGATTGAAGAAAGCAAGAAAAACAAAGAGAACTCATTTGTGTAAATCTTGAAATCTTTCATAGTAGATGTGAGAGTGAGGGAGAGCGGATTCTTAGATTAGTCGCCTAAAGGAGGTGGATACCAAGTAAATTCATAGTGTTAGTGTTCATCGACAAGCAAATTAGCAGAACACTAGAATAAAATAAAAATAAAGTGTTAACTTTGGAGGGAATTTTTTTTAAAAAAATTAATATCTAAAATGTTAAAAATAAGTTAAGTTTGATATTCAAAATATTTTTTTCTCTTTAAAAAAAATACAGTAAAGCTATATTAAATAACCAATTTTTTCTTTTCAGTTTACATAGAAAAAAAATTATGAAGATGCCTACCCTTGAAATAAATAAATAAAAAGTATATGAAAACATTGGGTTAAATGTTTCTTTAGATAATTTATTTGTAAAAAAAATTAATGAATTTAAAATAATGTCTCAATAAATTATCTCGACTTATTTCCATTACTCATTGTTAAGACATTAACTCGAGACAAATAAAAATTGTTATGGCAAGTCGAAATTAGTAGTTGTTATGAATTGAATTATTTTAATGCTGATTCATTTCATTAACCCTATAAAATAATATTGAAACATTCAAAAATACAAAATAATAAAAGGAAAAGAAACTGAAAATGATCAACTTTGGCCAATAATTGAATTCCATCCACAGTTTGAATCTGAACCGAACTTGATCCGGAACCTTAACAAAATTAATGCTACTAAAAATCTAAAACATCATTTTATAAAGTAACAAAGCTAAAATAAATAAATAAATAAACAAAGTGAACTTTAATTGCTTTATATCCTACAACATATCTTTGCCGCGGACCGCACCGTGGACCGTGTGTGCGATTGCACAAAAAAATTTTTTTTTTTTTTTTTAAGTTATTGGTTACGCTCATCAGATTTACCTTTAGGAGAGATTCAATGGTTGAGTTATAATATTAAATATATAAAAAAATACAAATTAAAAAATTAATTAAGATTTATATTGAGTTTGCACAGTAAAATCCATAACATAACAGAACTCTTATATCCTAAACGGATAAGTAAGCAATTTAGATAAATTTATTATTTTAAAAAAAATTACGTTTAGAAATTTATGAATATTTCTTTAGATGTTAAAATATAAATAATAATCATAACCACAGAAAACCTGAACTCAAACTGTGACCTACAATTCTAACCTGCGAATCATAATCATAAGTAGCTTAAACAGCCGATTTTGCACCCAACTGAAGGTTTTGAAAAGTCAAACCGGATTGGTTGAAATATTTAAAAAATAACTCACAATACTCCTTTCACATTGTTGTCGCCTTCATTTAACTACTTTGGATACTGATAGAAGTTACTAAATAATTCTTTTATCGAAAGCAGTGGCTAAATCTGACGACTGCAATTTAAGATGCCCTCCTACAAAACAGTAAATTGCATAGTTTTTTACATAGCTCATTTGAATTACAGGATTCTTATACAGCTTATTTTCATAATAATTTATTGATAGAATTTTTTGTATAACCTGGTTTTCTATGAATTCCACTTAGATTTTGCTTTGGGGAATTACAGTTGAACTACTATAAAAAGAGGTGATCACTCGTGAAATTTTACTCTTCGTGAACTTGTAGAATGAATGGATATAAAGAACATGAAAATCCTGGATTCCTCTAAAAAGAACAAAACTCACTAACAGAGCATAAGAAGCGTACCTTTGTCGTTGATGCAATGAACAAATTTTACAAACAGCATATTATCAAAAATATGTCATTGAGATTGGCTGGGGCTGAGTTCAGCAAAGGGTTCACAATCGCATCATCAACCTGCGAGAACCATATGCCTGCTCGAACACCGACATGAATTGCAAAATAATTTACACAGGTCTGTATTTGTGGCTAAGCTAATTGGACAGGGGGGCCACATAGAAACACCAAGAAAGAATACAGTTGAATGGAAGCTACATCAATGGCTTATGCAGCGTGACCGCAAGGCATTTAGAAAAGCTCCTCAGAGTTGAATTTGTTCCAAGCTTCCTGTTGCATGACAAGAACAAGAACATGGATGAGTGACAAGTTTCAGTAGAAAAGACTAGCATTACCTTTCAGCATTTTTCTCAACAAATTTAGCTCTAGAGTTAAGCTAGTCCAAATCATATCAGTAGACAAAGTAAAATAATAATAATAATAATCCAATAATTGAACTAGGCTGACCTAGTGTGATCAGCACTTACCAAATTTGGATGTCTGCCCATTTAACAAAAAAAAAATGACCTGCCCTGGATGATGAACAATTCCTGGTCACACCAGCAGAGATCCATGGTAGCATTTAAAGCAGCGCATAATTTAGAGTAGCTCATTTCTCATCTTTGAGTGTGTCCGTATCCGTACAAAATAAAAACTAATCATACTGTTAGAATATTATAAATATATTTAGGGATAATTTGATGTATTCTAATTTATATTTTACCTAAAATATAAATTAGTCCTTAGAATAGAATCCTTATTTATTTCCTAAAATAGAATTCTAATTATTTCTTAGAATAGGTCCAAACTTTGAATATAGGGCTTATATCTTGTAATATTGGATGTAAAGGAATTCCTTTACATGGTGTTAAAGCACGAGGATTAAGTTTTTTCCTTTACCCTAAAATTCTCTTTTGTCCTAAATCTTGGCCGATCCGTTTCTTTTTTTCCCTCTCCTCACCACCTGCTCGCACAAGGCAGCCCTTTCTTTTCTTTCTTGGCTCGCGACCTCCATCTTCAAGTACGTTGAAGGCTTCTTCCTGTAAACCGTCGCACGTCGTGTGATGTTCTCCACAGTGTGCTTTCCTCCGTCGGAACGCCAGAAAGCTCCTCCGTCGTGTGCGTATTCCGGCGCCTATTCCTGACGCTGACAACCTCTCAACAACCCAAAACTGATCAATGGCTACCTCTGGCACTCCAAAGTCGGATATCTCAATCTTCACCAACCACATCACTGCACTGCTCTCTTCCGAGCAGTTGGATGGTAAGAACTACTCTTCTTGGGCCTCTCACATTAAGCTTTGGCTTGCTGGACAGTGTTATGAGACACATCTCACCCAAACTGAAGAGGATGCTCAAGTCGTCGATCGTCCTCTTTGGAAAAAGATTAATGCTCAATTGTGTTGTATTATCCGAGCCACAATTCATCCATCTCTTAGGGATGTCTTCCGAACTCACAAAACCTGCAAAGTTGTTTGGACACAGGCTGAACAACTCTTTACAAACACCTCTCGGCGACTCTATCAAGTTTGTGAAGATCTCATAAACATCCTAGATGCCCATTAGATTAAGGATTCTATATCAACTTATCTGGGTTTGATCTCTAGCCTTCTTTGTGACTTCAATGAACTGCTTCCACCTGCGGCCACTCCTGTTGCAAAGCTTGAAAATCGGAAGAAATTTTTTATGCCTCTGGCTTTATATGGTCTGCCTACAGATTATTTTCATGTTCGTGATCAAATTCTGGGCAGCCCCACAAAAACTACCATGGACAGTACCAGGGTGACTCTCCTTCGTGTCACTGTCAAAGTCTTGACGTTATCTCCTTCCGTTCCTGTTGACTCATCAGCTTTGGTCTCTCGAAGCAACACCAGACCTCCACCCCGTAAGGGTAGCAAAAGATGTCCTTGGTGTGATCACTGCCACCGACCAGGACACATGATTGATAAATGTTGGAGTCTACATGGTCGACGCTCTCGTTCTGCTTAGATCGTCCAGAGTTCTGTCGCTTTTTCAGCTTCCACTTCACGATTGCCATTGGATCCGACCCCACCGCCTTCCTATGACGACTTTCTGAAATGGTATGAGGATCGACAGACTTCTAATTTCACTGTTGTCGTTGCACACGCTTATAATTCCTTTGCTGTCATATCTCGATCTTCGGATCCCTAGATTCTTGATTCTAGGGCCACCAATCATATCATGGTAATAAATCTCTTTTTTCTTCTCTCACTACTTCCGATTATTTACCCTTTTGTCACCATGGCAAATGGTTTTCAAACTCAATCCTAGAATGTTGGTATTGTTCATGCTTTTTCGTCTCTCCTATTCATAGTGTTCTTTATGTTCCCGGAGCTCCCTTTAATTTGTTATCAATAAGTCAACTTACTCAGTCTCTTGATTGTGTCATCTATTTCACTAAAATTTCTGTTTCCTTACATGACCGGAGTATGGGGAAGATGATTAGCTTCGGATGTGAGTCTCATGGCCTATATCGACTTCGCCGACCCTCTCTTGTTGGTTCGGTGGCGACATCTCCTCTTCTTATTCATGCTCAGTTAGGACATCCAGGTCTTGATAAGTTGAAACAATTACATCCTAGCCTTTCTCACTTAGAGTCTTTGGCTTGTGAGTAATGTCAATTAGAAAAACATGTTCGTAGTTCTTTTTCTCCCCGCACTGTGAGTTGGGCTACGTCCCCTTTCGCTTTGGTTCATTGTGATGTCTGGGGTCCGAGTCGTATTTCTTCTACATTGGGATCTCGATAATTTGTTACTTTTCTAGACGATTTTTCTTGTTGTACTTGGTTATATTTGATGAAGGATCGTTCAAAATTATTTTCTATTTTTCAATCTTGTTTCCATGAAATCAAAATTCAATTTGATATTTCTCTTCGAACCTTGCAAAGTGATAATGCACGTGAGTATCTATCTACTCCGTTTCGGGCCTTCTTGGCATCTCATGGTATGTTGCATAGGGCGTCTTGTCCTCATACCCCCTAACAGAATGGAGTTGCAGAACACAAGAATCGTCATCTTCTCAAGACCACGCGGACTCTTCTTTTCACTCTCATGTTCCTCATCGGTTTTGGGGTGACGTCGTACTTACTGCGTGTTATCTCATCAATCGTAAGCTTTTCTCCACTCTACAAGGTAAAATACCTCATTATGTACTTTATCCTCATCAGTCTCTTCATCCTTTACCACCTAGGGTCTTTAGTACTATATGTTTTGCTCATGCTCTTGACCCGACATTGACAAACTCTCTCCCCGATCTCATAAATATGTCTTCCTTGGGTACCCACGGTCCCAGAAAGGGTACAAGTGTTATTCCCCTACTCTCCGTCAATACTTCATATTTGTTGATGTCACGTTCTTTGATTCAGTTCTATTTTTTGGGCCTAACGCATCTCCATCCGAGTTTTCTCCTTCTACGCCTACGTCAGTGACTATCTTTTACCCTCCGGAGGACTTTTTATCACCTCCAACCCCATCTCCTCGTTCATTGCGAGTTTATCAACGTCATCCTCGTCGTGCTTTGCCGCCGCCCAGCGCTGACACTGCCGTGGACACATCTTTGGAGCCAAGTCATTCACCTCTTCCTCCGGTCTCATCTCCTGAGTCTGATACTCTTATTGCACTTCAAAAAGGTATGTGTTTCACTCATAATCCTTCTCATTATGTTTCTTTGAGTTATCGTCTTTCTCCTTCCTATTATTTTGTCTTTCCTCTTTGTCGTCTATTTCTCTTCCAAAGACTACAGGTGATGTCTTTGCCCATCCGGAATGGAAACAGGCTATGCTCGACGAAATGTATGGCTTACAAAGCAGTGGAACTTGGGGCCTCGTTCCTCTACAACCAGGAAAATCAATTGTTGGTTGTCGATGGGACCTCGTTTCATAGCCAGTCAAGAGCTTATATGGCTCAAACAGTTGCTTCAGGAACTAAGATTTGGAAAGATTACGCAAATGTTACTTATATGTGACAACTAAGCCGTCATGCATATCGCCTCAAATCCAGTTTTTCATGAGAGGACAAAGCGTATTGAAGTCGACTCTCACTTTGTCAGAGAGAAAGTTGTATCTGGAGAAATATCTACTAGTTATGTCAACTCACATGATCAACTAGCAGATATATTCACTAAGTTACTTAGAGGGCCCCGAATTGACTACATATATAACAAGATGGGTGCATATGATTTATATTCTCCAACTTGAGGGGGAGTGTTAGAATATTGTAAATATAACTAGGGATAATTTGATGTATCCTAATTTGTATTTTATCTAAAATATAAATTAGTCCTTAGAATATAATCCTAATTTATTTCCTAGAATAGAGTTCTAATTATTTCTTAGAATAGATTCTAACTTTGTATATAAATAGAGCTTATATCTTGTAATATTGGATGAAAAGGAATTCTTTTACACATATAATAGACTATACAAGATGAAGGTTTGATTGCAAGGACTCCAACGAAACATTTTTTCAGGAAATTGCTTAGATGGAGTTGCATGCATATTTCCCAAGTTCCTATGTTGTTTGCAGTTTAACAAACTAGGTAAGCACACAAAGAAACATTTTGAGATCTTGATTGGGATGATGAGAATATTCACAGAAAGGGATTTGCAAGGCTGGTACAATCTTAAGTTGAACAGCCTAGCATTGATTTTGATATTACAATCTATCAAAAAGCTTCAAATGGGTCAACAAATCATATTTATCCCACAACCCATTCAACAACAACAAATTTTATCTGCCAGGTGGGTTTGGCTTATCCCACAAGTTAAATTTTGATCAAATTCCATTGTTCATAACATTTATGAAATTATACATAATGCATATATTACCATTTGATCAATTTATGTTGCTCCTGGAAAATAAAGAGTTGTTGAGTTCTAATAAAGGTTTAAAATTTCAAGCAATGCTGAAGTTTCGATTTATGACTAGAACGATATGGTTTTAGTGTGTATCGGCACAATTTTGATATTTTTTAAATATAAATATATTAATTAAAAATAGTTTTATTAATATTTGATTGTTATAGACATGGAAGGATTAAGTAGGTTTAAACTAGATTTAATTTAAATATATTTGGATTAGTTTAAAACTAAATAAATTTAGATATATAATAATTTAATTCATAGCAGTATATTTTATAAGATTAAAAATTATATTTATATATAATTTTTTATTTTTTCTAAGAATCTGGATTTTTTTCCCTATTTACCTCATGAACTGATAGGGGAAAAATTATCCATCATTAAAGAGGTAAAGAAGATTATTTTCTCTCTGTTAACCCTGATGGACGGATGAAGAAAAAAAAGTTAACGGTGCGATGTATGGACAGAAAAAAGTTAACAATATGGGAGGAAAAAAATTAACGATGTAGGACAGATGAAGGAAGGAAAAAAATTTAATGTAGAAGGAAAAAAATAGCAATGTAAGAGGGGAAAAAATTAACAGAAGGGAACAAAAGAGATGTAAAGGAATAAGATAGGTAAACAATTGCTATTAAAAATAAAAAAAAATTTAAAAAAAAAATCTTGCCTACCTCGTGGAGCCCACAAGGTCATGGTGGGTCACTGCTGCCTCTGCGACCTCGCACAACGGTAGCGAAGCCACCATAAGTCATAAATCCATGCCATGTTGGTCGGTGGGTGAAACGACCCATGCAGACCAGCATGGCTGGGAACTATATACCATGTTTCTAGCAATCCATTTTATCTTATGTTTATGTGAATCTCAGAAGAGAAATGATGAAGAAAAGAGAAAAATAAAAGAGTAATAGTGCATATTTTCAATTAAGATGCATCTTGTCTTCACACTAATTTATTAAAATATAGCCCACAACATAACCTGCTCAGTGAAGTATCAAATTCCAAAGCTTCTTTAAATTTTCTCAAACTCTCTGGGCTTTAACTATGCGTATTGCCAAAAATAGACTTCGATAGGACAGAAAAAAAATCCAGCCAAACCGTTGATCATTGCCTAGTGAAGACATGCATCATCATATAACAGGTAGGGAGTCCAAGGAAACCGGTAACGTAGCATAGGATATCATAACATATAGGATATCATACATAACATTACAGGATAAGGCACCTTTTAAACTTCCTCCGAAAAAAGTTAAGAATAAAACAAACATTCTGGACACATGATTAGTGATTATCCCCCCTCAAGTAGAAATGAATAAAAGAATAAGGAAAAGAAGATAGGTAAAGTTTATTCATGGTACACTAATTAAAATTTTATTCTTCATGAAATTTAGATGGACACAAGGAGAATTAAATAGAAACGTATTTGATTCACATGAATTAAATAAAGAGTTCAATAATTATAGTCAGATAAATTTATTCATAGGTTAACCAAAGAATAAATTTTCATATAAATATACTAAGTAATGTTTAACTAATTAACAGCTACTAATAAGGTTATAAGAGTTTTAGAACACTATAAAGTAAAAAAAAAATTGCCTTTAGTTCTAGAAGAATAGATGACAAAAATAAGTGCAATAATTTATAATCTTGCATCATAGAATAAATGAAAAGGTTCAGAATGAAGAGATTGATATTGTTGATGTTCTGTGGACTTTAGTGCAAATAACATTGGAAAGGTTATAACTGAAAAGTCAATTATTTGTAAGTCCAAAATGAGGAGAATTTGAGCAGATAATTGGGTAGCTGCAATTGAAGCCGAAAAGGTTGTAAACAAAGCAAAGTTCGATGGCAACTTGGGACTAAGGAGAAGAATATTCAATTGAATCCAAAAGGGAGCAAATGAGATGTAATTAAACCAAAGTATATATACCCCTAATTTCTTCCTAGTCAATTCAATCACAAGAAAAACTATTTTATTTCTTGTCTATTCTGTTATGTGAACCAAACATATTTTAAGACCATCTTTTACATATGTACAAGTTGAACTTAAAAAATTGTTCCAGATAAATAGCATGAATAAGGAAGAGAAAATTTATAAACTAAAAATTTTAAGTAGAATTAAAATGAAATGTAACATCAATAAAATAAGAAAAGAAGTTTGGGTATAATTAAGATGGGTGCTAAGAAAATTCTTGCAAATATTTTTTGATAGCTTGGATGTATTTTCAGCAGAGAAATATGAATATTTCATTAAAAGAATAGCATATGAGTATGATAAGGCTAGTCATGTATATAGGTCAACGTGTTGGGTATTTAGGAAACACAAAAAATTAATCTAGCATATAAGAAAATACTCGGATGTATATACTGGCCTACTAACAAAGACAAAAGAATTAATAACTTTAATGGGTATATAATTTCTTGTTTACTGTTAGTTATTCCATGTATACCCTATCTTTTCAGAAATCTTCAGTTTAGCTCATCACATGGCTTATTTAGTGTGGAAAAATGAGAGGTAAATGAAATAACAATAATCGACAAGGGGTAAGCATATAATGGACCCTTGGTCAGAAAAGGCATTTGATGGAGTAAAGATTTCTGAAAAAGTGGGAGCACATTGAATACCAATAAAATAGAGGGAGTGTACATAATTCACACAACTTAAATTCTTGTCTAAAATATCAATTTATAAACTATTTCCTTATAACCAGTTAGATACAAACAAAAATAGAACCTTTCAGAAATAAATTTGTTGTGCGAATTTCAAATCTTATGTTATTTTTGCTTGGTTTAATTACTATATTTTACTTTTACTATTTCTAGCAAACCAAATCCAGTTTTGCCTAATGCTCAAAAGAATGGATCAATCGAGGGGCAGATTATATGAGTCAAGATGTTATCCACCGTTTATAGATATAAAATTACCCAAATGATGGATTGTCAATCCATCAACAGATTGATTTTTGGCCAAAATTTGATCCTCCCAAATCAGACAAAAAGCCCCTTTCCTTCCTCCCAATTCGTGAAATATTATCTTTGCCCAACGTCCTCCTTACTCTTCTGCATTCCCTCCCTCCCAAACCTGCCATCTACTAGAAAGCCCACTACCTGCCTCGCATCCTTCAGCCGCCTCTCCTTCCTCTTCTGCTTCTCCCAAGCATGTCACTCAATCAACCAAGCCCATTCTTCTATTGCTTCTCCAAGCCCGTTGCTCGTGAGCCCGTCAACAACCCCCACCTGTGAGCTTGTTTTTCTTCTACTTCTCCTCCCGAATTCACATTTTACAAGCATGTTCCTCTTCTGCTTCTCCTCATAATCTTATTGGCCGACTATGAACCTGTTCCTCTTTTGCCTTTCCTCCTCCAGAGCCTACCACCCGCAAGCTCACTATCGGCCAATTGTCGAGGTGTGACAACCATCAAGACCCCAACGTGGAGG
Source organism: Boesenbergia rotunda (assembly GCA_024364735.1). Classification (NCBI taxonomy): domain Eukaryota; kingdom Viridiplantae; phylum Streptophyta; class Magnoliopsida; order Zingiberales; family Zingiberaceae; genus Boesenbergia; species Boesenbergia rotunda. The sequence continues at coordinate 316,040 of JAGFNQ010004457.1, forward strand.
AGGCTAGAGTGGAAAATAAAGGTTTGTGAGGATCAAGAAGATCAAAGGGCAAAATATAGGATTAATTGGAGCTCATTAAGTAGACTCGGTGGCTATGATTGAGTGGGTTCAAACCAAATTCAATTTTGATTTAGTTTATCCAATTTAAAATTGAACTATATTTATATATAAGATAGTTTGGTTCATTTGTAATTAAGAGTTATAGTATTTTTAAAAGTTAGGAAATATATTTAATTGCATCTATTGAGGGAAAAACTTGAGAGACGCGTTTAAAATGGTACTGACATGTACTTAGACAACCAATAAAGGCTCTAGTTAAACGATGTGAAACTATGACAAATATACACATCAAAAAGGAAGAGGAATACCAAAAAATGATTTGGTTAGCAACAGTAAAACAAGATAAAATTTATTTAAGTATAGATGATAATATAGTAGAGGATAGAGCCCAATGGTGTAAAAGGATCCATATAGCCAACCCCACCTAGTGAGAGAAAGTCGGAGTTGCATCTATTGAGAGAAAACTCCAAGAGACAAGTTTAAGATGGTATGAACATGTATTAAGACGACCAATAAATGCTCCAGTTAGTACGCACATCAAACGAGAAAGACCAAAATAGACTTGATTAGCAACAATAAAACAAAATAAAATTTATTTAAGTATAGATGATGATATAGTAGGAGATAGAGCCTAATAACATAAAAGAAATCATATAACCGACCCTACCTAATGAGATAAGACTTGGTTGTTGTTGCACCTTTTCTCTTTCTCCTCTCTCGATCTTTCTTCTCTTGCAACTAATTCCCCTCTCCTAATCCCTCTTCTCTCTTGTGCTTGTTGCCAATTGCCATAGTTGGCTGCCAACATGCTTGTTGCCATACCTGCTTATTCGCCATCATGCTCATCGTCACGCTAGACCTTATCCCCATTCTCTATAATTTATATATAAGATAGTTTGGTTCATTTGTACTTAATTAGAAGTTGTAGTATTTTTAAAAATTAGGAAATATATTTAATTTCCTTTCCTCTCTCAATCCTTCTTCTCTTACAACCAATTCCCCACTCCCAATCCCTCTTTCCTCTTGTGCTCGTTGGTCGTTTGCAATCATGCTTGCCGCCACTCCCGCTTGAATGATATCATGCTTGCCGCACACTAAACCTTCTCCTAATTCTCTCTGTATTATCTTTGCATTGATCTTCTCTCTCTCTATTTCCACCGTGATGCAATGGGTGCCAAGTCGACTGCAATTTCTTTGTTTCCTCGCGAGCCAATGTGGTGTCATGCATCTTGAGCTAGTCAATCGGCAGAACACTAAATTCCACCCATGACAACGGGCACGGCTTGGCACCTCAAACCATGATCACAATACAATGCAAAAATAATAAAAATATATTTGTTAAAACAAGTATTCAATAAGATAAATATGAGATTATTTAATTATCAATTAGGTGATCCTAACTAAAATATATATGCTATAAATTTATTATAATGATAAATTTGTCCATCTACATATTCCTACGTGGAAAGAGCAGTTTGGACTTTTTATAAACAAAAAACAGATTGGCTTTTGGTAACCTGTCCAGATCATTGGTTTTCAACAAAATCTGACAGGTCAGTTGAACTTTTTTTTTCCATTTCTAGTCGATAATCTGCTTCACGCCAATGGAGATTCTGGTCCTGAATTTTTTTCAATTTGGCCAGCTAGCCAAGGTCGATGTTGGTAACTACACCACGAACACGTCAACCTCCCTGTATTTAAAAAAAAAAAAAAACCAGTCACTCCTTCCTCCATCATTTGATATCACCCGCTCCTTTCCTTGCACCTCATCCCCCAATACTGCTCCTATCACACTACACCTTACCGCATCAAAATCACACCCAATCCTCAGGAAATCTCCTCACCCACATTCTTCAATCTGAATCCCTTATGATATCGCCCTTCACCTCCCATCTCTCCTATGTCCAGCATCAATTCCCTCCCTTTCGTGAAACCCACTGGTGTTCTCAATGCACACCACAAATCCATTGCTACCCATGTCCACATCTTCAAATCAGAATGTGATCCCACCACCTGCAAGGGATCGTCTGCTACAAATGTCACCTTGAAAATCTGTAACTTCTACCTCCGCCTTCATCACAGATCAAACTGTTGCATCATGTAATCTCGGTGCACTAACTAGATAAACCTCACATAACAACATCACAAAATATCAGGAGGGATCCGGTCCTAAGAAAAAAATGAAATCCAGTACTCCAGATTCAACCTAATAAACATTGCAAACAGATTGCCAAGCACGAGATTGAATACAAGAGTTATCTCAAGAAGAGAGATAAATTCCTGGTACTAGATCTAGTACAAAAAATCTCAAATTTACAAGAGAAGAGAAAGTTATGGCCAATGGGTAGGTACGAAGACAAGGATTACGTTGGTTAAAACCATGATTGATTTGGAGTTGATTTGGCCAAGTTATGGCCAAACCAAATTTAAGGTTTAAACAGGTTCAATCGGTTTAAACCTTCGCTTTCCTTTTTTTTCTCCCTATGCATGCAGCAGCCACCAGCTGTGTCGTACACTGCCGCCATGCCTTAGCCCATACCTCTCTTTCATTTTTCCCTTCCTCTTCTTCCTTATTTCCTTCTCCTTCTCTTCCCCAACGGCAGTAAACTTGTAGTTTTTTCCTCTCCTCTTCTCAAGCACGTGAGCTCTCTTTTCTTCTCCAGCAAGCAAGAAACGCAGCATTAGCTACTGCCCTCTTCTAGCAACATGAGCAGCTCTTGCATCTTCTTTCTCTTCTCGTGTTTTCTAGGATTTTGTTGGCACCGCAAGAATAACCCTATTTTGCCGTGCCTTGCTCTCTTTGAGTTGTTGTCGAGCTCACCGAAGCTAGTCGAGATTTTTAACGAAGAAGGTAGAGCTCTCCTCTTTTGCTTCTTCCTCCCTATCTTCTCTCTCTCTATTTTTCTCAAAAGCAACTGTCTTCCTTCTATTTTTTCCAACAAACAGCCTTTTACAAGCAGCTCTTTTTCCCCTTTGTCCAACCACAATGATGATGATGACGACGATGACAACAACAACAACAAGAGAAGTAACTTGTTCCTTTCTTCTTTCATATTTCATTAATCGAAGGAGAGTTGTAAGTGTATATTTTATTTTATTAGGTTGTTAGTTAGGATGGTTATTTAATACGTAGGAATGCTAAATATTATGAGGAAGCAAGATCACAAATAATTTTTTAACTTTGAGTCATAGATAAGCTTCGGGGATCAACGAATCATTGTTTCAACTAGAACCAAGGGTTAAGGTCGAAATTTTCGAATTTAAGCTCGTTTTCGGCTCCTTAAATTCAAAATTTAAGCTTTTGGATTGTGAAAATCGGCGTACACTAATGTTTGGAATTTTTGAAATTTTCAGCTTATATTTGTATGTATTTTCGAGTTTTTAGAGTTGGATAATTTGATTTTGTGTTGTATTAATTTTTTTAATTCATTAAATACGCCCCGCCCCGCCCCGCCCTCCCCTTAAAAATCCTAGCTATGCCACTGCATAAAATTTTGGCATGCAAGACCCAAAATTATACCACCGTTGTTGGGGAAAGAATTAAGTTTGTTTTCAGAAGACCACAATAGCCATAAAAGATAAAACCAATACAAGAGTTAGGGCCATCTCTGTAATTGAAGTAGTAGTTTTGATGGTGAATTAGATTCAAGTATATTCATTGGTTACCAAAATGAAGTTATTATGAAATCCTAGCAAAATGTTAGTACTTGATGAATATTATGAAATCATCCCTCTTTTAAAATTATTACCACTTAAAATATTATGAATATTACCAAAATGAATTTTTTCAAATTTGGTGCAAATGACAAGATTCTAAAAAACTTGATGAATCTAGACTTATCCTAGCTTGATTCTTTGAGGTCTTACATAGAAAAGTTAGAACTTCATCCCTCTTTTACTGAGAGATAAGGACCGCTTATTCAACTTTTCCATTACATTACTTGTTAGACTCAACTCCTCACCCATCTTCTAAAAATCAATAGTTAGGGACCCAACTAAACTTATAAGAATTGAATTTGTAAATATTAACTCTTTATTTAAAAAAGTTATTAACAATTAATGTTATTAGACAATCTATATTAAAAATATAATTTTATTATTTTTATATTTTATTTTAATTATTTATTATTATTATATTAATAAATAAAGTTAAAACATAAAATTGCACAAGCTTTAACATTTTTCTAAAATTTAGCACATCCTTTAATTTTTACTTAACCAAGCACAACTTACACGTTTCATATTAAAATCTAGCATCCAAAAAATATTCATTATATTTCCATTAGAAAGATGATGTAATATCTATGGCATTTTCCAACTTAGCAAAATATATATTAAAATGCTTATATAGATTAAAAATCCACGATCATTATAATTACATTATTACCACTTCTACCACCTTGCTTCTTCGTTCATCCCTAGCTACGGCGTATTTTGCAGGAATTTTTCCTCCAAATGGGACGCGGACCCTGGGACGATGGGCTTCTAGACCGCCCACCACGAGCGCTTCCCGATTTACCCTAGTGACCGGTGGGAAATTTCCGTGGGGTCGGACCGGTCACCCTAGGTTCGTCTGCTACCTGGTCCAACATTTTCTTCGTTCATCCCAATCTCCCTTGCATCGCTGCTAGCATTGAGCGCCTCAATGCTTAGTCTAACTTTTTAATGTTAATTAACTTTATGTAATTCCATCAACAAAATTGCCCAATTCTTCAGCTCGATGGCCTTCCAAACTCTCAACCTACCTCGACGCTACCCACGCCAACCAACATCGAGTTTCCTCTATTGTTCTTAGAGGGCAAGTATCTCCTTTATCTTTCAACAATTATCGTGGCCACCATCGAAGTGGAGCTCCTTGGCCACCATTGTGGGGAAGGGGAGAAAGAGTCCCCCAAGGATGAGTGTTGTTTCGAGTCAATCACTGACAGAGAAATTGCATAGAAACAGAGAACATATGGCAGCACAAAGAAAGCCAAGGATGGGTGTCGGAGGTAAAAGCATAGCAAGTTTGATATCTACGTTGCATAAGCCAATATTGTCAATGCTCTAGCAGTAGTGATTGTTTAGGTGGAAAAGAGTCTAGGTTCAACTTTTGGTTTGCCTATGAGTGCTTAATCACTGCAATTAGGGAGTTCAAAACTGACAGCTTGTTGCACTCCACCACTTGCTGCTGACTTGTTGATAATAGACAATCAAGCGCTTCCCGATTTACCCTGGCGGCCGGTGGGAAACTTCCATGGAACCGGGCCAGTCGCCCGAGGTTCGACATTACCTAACCTCGTTAATCATTTTTCTAATGCCTTAAAATGTAGTACAGTACACCAAGCTTCATCCACACAATTAAAGACTAAATGATAAGATTGAAGACTAAATGATAAGCTTCATACACACCAAGACCTCTGCCCACTCTTATGATAAAAGAGGATGAAGACTAAATGATAAGCATAAAGCGTGAGACAATATGGATGTAGTGAAACTGTGAGGATTGAGAAGATGAGGAAGAAAGATGATCGGCCACTTCACCCTCTGCTTTATCATAGCAGCTTTACGCAACTCAACACTACCACCATCATCTCCAATCACGCCACTGATTGTTATAGTTGTAACACCAACATCCTCCCTATGTCCCTTTTGACCTAGTGGAGTGCGTTGTCAAGCCTTACTTGTTCAAGATCCAAAGATCCATCCCGACTCAATTGGCGCCAATAGCAACAATGATCTGCCTTCACCGTCAAAGGGAACGAGGCAGCAAGAGAAGCAAAAAGAGCCATGCAGAAGTCCTAGAAGGGGTATACATGGGTGTAATCTAAGTCTAGGTTGTGTAGCCGATGGAGGATGACAACGCAAGGGGGAGATGGGGGTGTAGCTTGTAGGGGAAATGGAGATTAGCAACAATAGTGAGCTTGTGAGGGAAATTGGCAACAACTGATGGCAAGGATGAGCATGAGAGGGGAGGAGCAATGGCAGTGAGGCGAGAGAGATAGAAATCAATAACAACAACAAAGTGGAAAGGGTAGAGATTATTTTCCATGTTGGAATCCAAGTGTGCCTTTTGAAAGTTGAGAAGATAAAAGATGAATGCCACATTAGCTTCTTAATGGCGAACAAATAAAAAAATAATGGATGTCATATCTTTATATGAAATATGTGTTGTGCTAGATTTAAGAAAAAAGGTTGTGCTATATTATTAATTAATCCTAACAAACAACAAATATGACATTATTTCTATATTGCATTATTAATAATTGGATTAATGACTATGATGAATTCCTCTAGGATTTTAAAACATTTCTTGTAATCTCATATAAAAAATTACTTTATTATTCGTTTCATATATTTTATTTTTTCCATCAATTTCAATTTCACCAATGCTACTGATCTGATATAACCAAGACTTAGATACTTATGACTATTTGATCTCGATTTCAATATAGAATTTGACAATTATGATTGTTAAAGCAAGAGCTATATATTTAAATCACCTAAAACAAGTTTGTAAACCTTGATATGAGGAAGAGTGTTAAGATCATAAGAGAACAAAGGAACCATTAAATAGGGAAAAAGATTAAGGAGCACTTTTTGGCTAGTATGTTTGGAGTTCAGATCCATTGCTTTTTTAAGATTTCAGCATAAAAACTTGGTTGATCTTGCCAAATTCCCACCAACCTGAAACAAAACTGAAGCTCTTAGCAATAAAGTAAGCCCCATGGTCTCCTCACTCAAACTCAATTGGGCAAAAATGTAAGTTTTTTATGATAAAATATATATTTCTAAAATATATTTGTGTGAAATTTGATTCACATCTGACTCAATTAAATTTGGAAAATTTTCAATTAAAGATTTTTTGAGAAAATTAAGTCCAAGTTTGAAATTTTATTACACTTGCAAATTGAATTATATAGAGCTATATCTTAAAAAAAATAATCTAATATAATCAGTGTATACCAATTGCAATCATCCAGTATTTTTTTAATTTAATAAAATAAATTTTTATCTTAATTAAAGCATTGTGTCGAAACCTAGTTATTTATTAACACTAGGGCCAAAGCTTAGAGAAGACTTAAAGGAGAAGTTCAATATGATCTTACCAAACGTTAGACTTCCTCACACGATTTCTCTTAGTCTCTCTTGAAATCACAAAAATTAAAATATTAAAAAATCACTGGTATTAAATACTAAAAATTTATAATTTAAATTATCTTTTAAATTTTAAATAACTAATTAAGTAAATAGAATTATTATTTTGAGTTTTGGAATCAAGTGGAAGTCAATTTACGGTTAAATGGAGCTCAAAGAGTACATAGTGATTATGATTAGGTGTATTCAACGAGATTCAATTTAGATTTAATTTAATCAGTTTAAGATTACACTAAATTTATATATATAAGATAGTTTGATTCATTCATATTTAATTAAGATAACAGTATTTTCAAAAATTAGGAAGTTCATCTAGTTATTTTTTCTCTCTCCCCTCTCCTAATCCATCTCTCACCACGACCTACTAGTTCTGCTTGCTGTCACAACCAAGCATACTGTCACGCCCATTGTTTGCCATCGTGCTTGCTATCGCACCAGTTGTGCCCATCAATTGCTCTCTCCATATGTTTCTCTTCTCTCTATACTATTATCTCAAACGCGATCATCTCTCTCTTATCATCGAGCCGATGTGGTGTAGAAGCATCTTAGTGTCAGTCAACTACAATTTCTTTGTCCTGCAACAAGTTGGTGTGTCTCGGTGTCGGATGGGATGCAAAATGGTAAACTGCACCCATGACAATCAGCATAGCTTAGCACCTAAAATCATGGTGTAGAACAACTCCAAAGTTCTACTAAACTATACAGTATTTGTTTGGACACTAGGAGCTTAGACCATTGATTAGTGGTAGATCTCTCTAAGTTCATTTAAGTACCAAGAGTTGCAGTACAACTATTTATCATACAAAAAGGGGATAGAGCACCTAATGGCATAACAAAAGTAGTCCTGTTGTACCTATGGACTAATGCTACAAATACACCATTTTATTTCTTTTTCCCTTTTTGCCTCTTTTTTGTGCATTTGGTAGGCAAAGAAAACTTAAGATAAAGAATGAGCAACAATTAGTGTTCCACCTAAACTATTTCACCAGAATTGTGTTTGATAGTTGCGAGCTCCTGATGGAAAAATTTACTACTAGGTACATACCTTGAGTAGATCAAACACCTTCTCAGCAATATACTTTTGCTGAAGGGTTGCACCCTTTTGTTGAACTTTATCAGGATGAATGCATAAAGTTGCTTTTCTATAGACTTTTTTCACAGCAGCAGCAGTGATTAAATCAGTCAAAGAGACGGACTGCCAGCCACATTCAGGCCAAAGTACCTGCCAACCATTTGGAAAATCAACGAGATAAAATCAATGACAATTATATCCCAGCACCAATCACAATACAAGATTTTTTCTAAATGCTATATGAATTAATAGCAATACCAACAGTAAAAAAAACATTAAGCTAGCCATAATTTTGATGTTCAAATGCACAAAACTTTAAATGTTGTTGGCAATAAAATTCAAATAGATAAGAGTTCAAACACTAAAAGCACTAATGTCGTTTACATTGTCCAAACCATGAAAATACACGTGGAGAACTAGAAAAAGAAAACATGCGATAACATTAGTAGCCAATTGAGAGTCGTATCATTGCTTTTCAAGGCATTAGGCATTGCAAGGTCATAGAACCCAGGTGCAAGTTGCATACTCAGGAAAATTGAGGCATATAATGCTACAATTGATCTACCTGTGCAACACATACAACCAAGATTTGAATTCTCAATCCTAGTTCAATCCCAGGCTGAAATGAGATATACTAGGTGTGCTAGGTGCTAGTGTCAATGGATGTCAACTATTAGAAGAAGAGAGGGGGGAAGAAAGAGAAGCTTCGCATAAAGACATCAACTGCAAAAACTTTGCTACATAGAAGGTGCAGACCCTAAACTCATGGACAAACGAAACACCTCTATAAGGCATAATCGCCTGGCCTTACTAGGTTTAGCATGGACAAAATGCCTCTCCTTTCAAAATATCTCACACCATCACCAACTTGTGTTCATGAGCACCTCACTTCATGGAAACTTCATTGACCTTTAAGAAAGACTGAATGCATCAGATGTGATGTTTTAGTCCTGAAACACATTGCGCCATTGTTGACCGGCATTCCCAAACACCTTGCCTCAATCAACCAGCTCACCTCGTGGAAACTTCGCCAACCTCCAAGGAAGACTCCAACTGCATTGAATGTGATATTCTAATTGTATTCGGTTGTTCTGCATGCTGATCGGCCAACAACATGAAAAGGATCACCTATGCTAATTGGCACAGGATGAGATATTAATGAATACATGGAACCACATAGAAGGATAAGAGTTAACCACAGCATGCTCACTTCTGTTGTGATTGTCATTATTAGATCAATTGCTTAACAAATCTAACACTTTTAGAATTAAAATTCATCCCATTTTATTTGAAATCATAAAAAACTTATTGTGTTATTTGAAGTCATAACAAACCTAGCACACAAATATATATATATATATATATATATATATGAAAAAATTATTATTTGATGAAGTGTCCAATTGTTAAATTATTTTCCTATTATATATATCATTTTCCCATATTGGTATTCTGTCATATGCCATAATGTATATTCCAATAGAGTATTCCATAAAGTATATTTTTCCACATGGATTATCATCTTTTTTTCAATTATATTTTCTTGGAAAATGTTTTATGACATACCAAAAATACCTCATACCACCATGACATGTAGTAAGAAAATAATTTGGCACCTGGACATGTCACCAATTAATAATTTTTACACGAACAATTAACAATGAAAAATTTTTGTTATAATTTCTGATAATAAGTGATAGAGTTGTTATGATCTGTTACAACACATAAAGATTTGTTATTTAGATAGTATATGATATATTTATTAATTTTAAAAGAATGACATAGACTTCTTAAAGCTTGTAAACTAAGTATATATTTAGAAATTAATTCATAGTGTTCATTTCAGATGTCAAACAAATCAATATGAAAAACGGATCAATTCTTCAATAAAATACCATAAACAATGCTAACTCACTTAACAACTCAAGTTCAACCACCATCACACAATGGCATTCAAGTATATTCTGGAAAATAAAAAAAATATTTTATATTTTATATTAGGTAAGCTAGAAATAAATAAAGCATGCCAAGATATATTCAATTTTACATATTTAATCCTCTCACACATATTATACTTTCTCACATATTCTACTTTCAATATGTTTATATCAATTAGAAATTGAATTGACAGTGATTTTACTCATTTTTACTTCAATGTGGGGGCATAAATTCATATAAGTTTTCCTTGTATGATCTTCTTTCACTTAAATTATTTACTTATAAAAATAAAATTATAGAAATTAGATAATCAAATGAATTTGAATTTTAGAGAAACGAGTTACTAAAGATATATCAATCTTTATTTGAATTCATCTTATTGATGTATGCCAAAACGTATCAAATGTTGACACAACACAACACTCATCAGCCTGCTCAGCATATGCTAACCAAGAGAGATTTACCCATTTCAATTGGTATCGACTTTGGTCGGAACGACACATGTCAATTATGGTGCCTCATGGTATATGATTCCGTAGAGTTCAATAGCAGGATAAGATTTATGAGTTGTTAAGAATATGTTTTCTGATTATTCTTAGTGGACATTCAACTTCAAGAAATATGACAAGTAGAAAACAAACTTTCTTTTCACATAAAAATTATGAGTTTCTAACTACTGCCTCACCCAGAAAGAGTTAGAAAGAAAGCAAAATGCTCATTTATGTATTGTTGTTGAAATTGATTTAATAAAATACAATAACAGTGGCAACAAATCTTAAGCATTAGAGAAGCCTTTAACTGAAACGGCAGATGATCATAATACAATCATCAACTTCAAAATGTTCAAATTGATATATTATTTGGAAAAGGCATCATAATTCCTATGAGGATAAAGAAGGCAACAACATTGTGTGATGTTGCACTATGGTAGCGTCAAATACTGATGGTAAATTCAGCATAAAAAAGTGTTAACTTACATATTGCATGGTCGACAGCAAGGCACGCAAGTTGCCTTCTTTACCCAAAGCCCACCGTTTTATCTCAATGTCCAGGGTTTCAGCAATTCTCTGAAATCAAATATGAACAACTATTAGATAGTAAATAATGTCCCCAGATGATGAATTTTGAACAAGAGAAGGCATACTACTGCTGAAGCATTTTAGAGAAATATCAAAGCAACTAGTTGTCATGACAGAGATCAGAGAACAATAAAGCATACATGTCTTTCTGCTTGCTCCCTTTGAGTTTGCATATCCCGCTCATTCTTCACTGCCAGGGCTTTTGCCTGCACAGAATAAATAAATGCAAGATGAAATAAAGAGTTTGGGTGCTGTTCTTATTTTACATATGAACCAAATAAAATATCAGTACCGCCCGCTCAAGTGTCCTTTGATGGCGTTCTAACCTAGCTCTTCTTCTCTCTTCACTTTCCCCTTCAATTTCTTGAAATTCTCCGGATGATGGAGCACCTTTTGATAAAAAGAAAAATGTACGGGGAAGCAAGGAGGGGAAAAGGAAAGAGAAGGGAAGAGATACAATACTTAGTCAAAGCCAGCTATGAAATGAAAAGATCTATTTGACAAAACATACAATGAAAATGAACCTACACTAATTAAAATTGTTACCTCCAAAAATGGAAGCTAGGTCATCTGTAAAATTTGCTGTAGATGATGACTTTCTAACGGTGGTGCTAGTACCAGATGGTTTCCGGGTGCCATCAAAAACACCTCTATTTTGAGCTTGACCATCAAACATTGTTTCCTGAAATATCCAAGTACAATGGTAATGCTTCTGAAATCAAAATAAATTCCCCATAATAATGAGATTGGCCCTAACCGTTGAAGTAGATCTTTCTTTTGGCGCACTAGTAGCTCGAGTGCTCATACCAAAAAAGGACTCGAGATCATCCTCAGGCATCTGATGTTTTTCTCTTGCAGCTGCAGCAGCCTTTTCTCGGGCTTCTGCAGCAGCTCTTTCTCGTGCTTCTGCAGCCGCTCTTTCTACTGCAGCCCTTTCTGCTCTTCGCCGAGCTTCTGATGCAGCTCTCTCCACAGCAGCTTTTTCTCGTGCCTCAGCTGCAGATTTTTCTCTGACTTCTGCAGCAGCCTTTTCCCTAGCTGCAGCAGCCTTCTCTTTGGCTTCTACAGCAGCGCGCTCAGCTCTTTCTCGGGCCTCTCTTTCAGCTCTTTCACGTGCTTCAGCAGCTGCTCTCTGGACTGCAGCTCGCTCAGCCCGTTGTCGCGCTTCAGCATTTGCCTTCCCAACAGCTGCTCTCTCAGCTTTCATCCGAGCTTCAGCAGCAGCTCTTTCCCTAGCCTCTCTTGTAGCCCTCTCCACGGCTTGCCTGGCTCTTTCTCTTTCCCTTTCTAATTCCTGTTGTCTTTCCATCTCAAGTCGCTTTCTCTCCTTCTCCTGATACTCTCGTTCCCTCTGTTCCTGTTCCCAGATGAATCTTTCATCGTTATCATCCAAATCCTCTTGATGTGTGGCCTCTTTTATTTTGTAAGCTTTTGCATCACGTTCTCTCTCCCTCACCTCTTTAGCATGCCTGAATTTTGCTTCAGCCCTATCCATGGCCACCTTCATGGCGGCTGCAGAAGCTGCAGCAGCTGAATACGTCTCAAATTCTTCACCTTTAAATAAATCTGAATGATTTTGATCATATGTCTGAGGCTTGCCCATTGCAAAATCTTCAAGTTCATCAAATGGAGATGAAACAGCATTCTTAGCTGATTCATTGTAAGTATAATTATTAGATGATTGATACAACGATTCATCATCCTTTCTTGTGACAGTACTACTAAAAGGTGCTTGTTTAACGGCGAGTGGAGGTGGGTGCCTAGAAGGTGGTGGAGCTGTAGTAGGTTCAGTGAAGAGGGGGATTTCATCAACAGTAAGCCAAACATCATCTGCTGTGTCCAGTTGTTCATTGAACTTTGGAGACTGATGATCTGAGATATTTTGTCCAATAGTTGCAGAACTATGCAAATCACTCCTACCTACAGATCCTTGAGAATCGGATTGCTTGTTACTCTGCAACTTTGGCAAGAGATCATCAAAGGGATCCACTGGAGATTGAGGTGATTCTTGTCTGTGTCCAATTGTAATGTTCTCAGTTTTCTTGAGAGGGCTCTTGTCTCTTCTACCTTCATTTATTTCAGTATTAAAGAAGGAATCTGATTCTGAGACTCCATTAAAACCATTTTTATTCTTGGTCACTTCTGTGTTGCCAGAAGAGGCACCAACGCCAGTGCTCCCAAGATTTACTGATTCACTGATGTTTTCCAGAGGATCAGTGAACAAACCAGAAGAGGAATAAGTGGAGGGGGATTCTGATTCTAACACAACAAAGGGATCTTTTATAGTACTGACAGATGGCTTAGCTGGTGGAACAGTCGGTTCCTGTTTGTTAGCCTCTGGAAACTCTCTGCAAAAGCCATTGCATTTTGGAAAAGTGAAAAATAATGCCAACTAACATATAGAAAAGGAAAGTTTGGTATGGAAGTATGGAATATGTAGCAGAAGGCAATTGTTAGCTAGACTCTTTCCTGGACCCCTAAAGGTATTGCTACCATCTTGAGAGACTACTTTCAGCATTATTAACTGACTCTCACTTAACATCCAGCTTATCCAAACTATTTAGAATTCAGAAATATCTTGCAATCCAGCAATCAAAAAGGTTTTACATCAGTTTAATGGTAAGAAATGTTATTTATCATATGGTATGGTCATTCCAGCATGAATAGTCTTGAAAGTTCTAATCTAGATAATGTCTTAGTTATTCATCTCTGAAAAGACCATGATTTGTACCTTGGAGATCACGCAGCTCCACCAATCCTACATCAGTTTAAGCATGTGCAACCACATGTAGGGCCACTGTCCATGCTAATAAATAGTTGCTTTTGAGAAGGAAAATTGAACTAGGTTATGAGAATAGAAACCCCGTATTGAAGTAATAAATTGATAGGAACTGTCAGTGTCTTAGACATTCAAACCATCATTTGACTTTGAGATTAGAATTTAGGATGTACAGTATATAGTCTGACAGTAACGATCAATCTATGATGTACACATTTCCAACTGACATTATTTCTTTTATTTTTTCAATAAAAAATAGATGAGAGACAATCATACTATTAAGAAAGACTTATTTCTCCCTATTTGTACTGGTTTGGGCAATACCCGAGGACCAGATTTTAAGAAGAAAAACTATCAACCGGCTTATACTCATTGTTCGCACACCCAGATTCTATTTTCACATCAATCCATCACTGTTCATCCTTTTTCTTAGCAATGAATAGATATCTTTATCTTGTACAACTTAATAGCTTTTTTCCCTCTTCTTAGAGCACATTGATTTGACCCCCATAAACAAGCCAATAATATGTTGCCACCAGAAGTAGAAATCAGAATTTCTTCCCAAAAAAACTTCTGATTGTTCTAGAGCAACTTGAAAGAGATTCTTTATCTGAAAAGAATTTTGCTCAGATTCAGATGTAGATACCTATTTACAAGTTTTCGCTGCTCAATCACGTATAATGGAATCATCAAAGGTTTAATCTTTTCTAAGTTTGTTTGTAACTCAATAGAGACTCGGGAACCAAAGAATGTATGCGAACGAGATATCTAGCAACCAGAACGAATAGAATTGAATAGAGGAGCTTTTGAGTTTTTCTTTTAATCTCAAATGTGTCCATATCAATTGAATAGGTAACTCATTATTTCGATGAAAGGTATCTTCGGACCAAGGTTCAAAATCTCAAGCCATGGAGATATATTATGTTGATGTTCCGATGTGTGCTATCGATGGTAAATTCAAAGTGGAAGGAGGAAAGAGATGAAAGAAGAAAAAGGAAAATATAAGGCAACTATATAGTTCAATATTTGCTTTCCATTTGGAATACTACAATTTTAGCATTATCTTATATAAAGACAAACTACAAAATACAACAATAACAAAACCTTTATCCCACTAGGTGAGATCGGCAATATAAATCCTCCTATGTCATTGGGTTCTATCCCCTACTATATCATCATCTATATTGAATAAATTTTATCCTATTTTAGTTTTAACTGTCTTCTTTGGTCTTCCTCTTCCTCATTTAATTTGTGCATTTATCAAAGTTTCACATCTCCTAACTAGAACATTTATTTGTTGACTAAGTACATCTATAAACTATCTTAAACGCGTCTCTCGAAATTTTTCCTTAATAGACATAACTCTGACTTTCTCTCTAATGTTCTCATTTTATATCTTGTCCATCCTCGTATATTCGCACGTCCACCTTTAACATTTTCATCCATGCGACTTTCATCTTCTACTTGTGTACTCGAGTCATAGCCCAAGATTCAGTTCCATATAACATGGCAAGTCTAATCATCGTTTTGTAATACTTCCCTTATAAGTTCTAGAGTTATTATACAATCACAAAGAACACCAAACGCTCACTTCCATTTCAACCATCCTGTTTATATTCCATATAAGTCAATATCTCTAACTCCATCTTTTCATAAAAATGATCTTAAATACTTAATGCTCCTAGTCACATAACCCGTTATCTCCTATCTTAATAATTATCTTATTACATCTATTATTGTTACACGTAAATTTCATATATTCTATCTTCACTCTACTAAGCCTAAAACATTTCACTTTCAATGTTTCCCACTAAGATTCGAACTTAGCATTCATTCCTTCACGTGTCTCAACTACTAAAACAACATGCACCATGGTAACGTGTGTTAGATGTGTCCAGTAAGTTCATCCATTATAAGTATAAAAAAAATAAACTACAAAATAAGAAAAAAAACAACATTATCTCAATTTTAGTATGTTAAAGGGTGTCGAGTGTTGACATGAAATCATATTCATCGACATAATTAACACAACGACCAATTCACCGAAGTAGTATTGAGTTTCAATCATTTTTGGAATGCTACTTTTCAACCTATTCACTCGGTATGGTACGAGATTTTAAATCATTCTTCAAACAAAAGAAGATTATGTAAACACTCACTTGAAATATCATTTATCACACTCACAATCTTACTTTTTGGAGTCCACTATCGGAGAATCTTTTAAGGACTTAATATCCTTAATATTGGCAATAGTTCTATAAAATTCCTTGAGAGTGGTGAAATTTAGATATTTTTACCTTGTCAAAGTAAGGAACCATGACATACATTTAGAAGAGATTCCATTTGAAAGATTAAAAGGAGCAATATCTTGATTTTATACATTTGCACTTTCTCAACGTATTTCTTTAGAGAACTTCATTTTTTTTTCCTCTTTATGAAGGATAATCATTGAGAGCATGAAGTGAGAATTAAATCCATGTTTGAATTGAAATTAAGATACTTATGTAACTTCTTCCTTCTCAGTCAAGTAAATTCCTATCAAAAAGAGGTTGACAATTTTGTACTTCCAGAATTAACTAGATTCTTTGTTAGAGGTGTTCTAGAAATGTATATGATCGAGTAAATAGCTATATGAATGAATGGCTTGAATCGAATTGAAAAATGAAAAAAATTAAGTTATGCATTTTTTTGTTTACACTTTGTGTAAAATCGTTAGCTATAAATATCTTACATATCTATGACTCGACTGGAAAAATAATTGCTTCCCCAAAATATGTTTTTAACACGAGGCATGAAGAAAATAATTTGCTGCAAATGAACAAAATAGTGACGAATTGTCTATATGATATATAGGATCAAAAGTAATGATGCTGGTCTTTTTCACATAAAAATGAAATATTTTGTTTCAATAAAACCAGAAATGAGTTGGATCATTAAAAAATCGAAGTTGATTTGCTTTATAAAAAAGAAGATAGTAATGAACTTCTATGAAAATAGTTTCATGGGATTCAGCTAGTTGCCTCGATCACGGAATATCATTGATAACAAAGAATTTGTATTATCAAAGAATTTCATGCGATTATTTCTAGTATTAATATGTAATAGATCAAATACTACTTGAAAATGGTTCTTTTATTTAGAAAGCAAATGTTCCAAATGCTTCTAGAAATTCTTGCTCCCATTGGACCATTCATATCTATATACATCAAGATCCTAATTCTTGGATCTCCTAGTTACAAAAATAAGAAAATTAATTTATAAATCTTTCGCATTCAATAAATGTTGGTTGATAGTATATATCATTATAGTTATACGATTCAAAGTATCATTTCCTATTTGATCCCTTTGAATTTCATATGCAAAGTAGTGATCAGATATATTCATTAAAAAGAATCATGCTTCTTATGTATCCATAGATTTGAATCAGATTTCGGATCAGTCTATATTGATTGATTGCCTCAAATATGTTGCTGCTAGCAAATACTTTCGTTTTTGTTTCACATCTCCAAATCATTGCTACAGTGAAGTAAGGATTTTTTATGATCCTTTGATTAAAAGATCCATCCTCTTCATAAAAAAGGTGATAAAACAAATAATGATTTTTTTAATTCATTGCAGAGTTGAATACCTAATTTTAGGGGGGGAAATATATCCAACCGTAGGAAACAAAAAAAAAAGGCAAACTTATTTGGGGTGAATAGATTTTTCATTTTTCATTTCTTGATATAGTCTCCTATTCAAAATCATGTTCACACACGTATCCCCTATTGTTTCGAGCATGGAATAGATTAAATAATTTTTAAAAAGTAGATTTTTTGTTCAACAATGAAATAGGATGAATTGAGAGGATATGTTATAAATACGTAATTATCTTGAATATATCAATTATTTTCTTATTTTCCATTCACAAGGAAGGGATAAAAGAAATATTTATTTTTACGTTAAAATTTTTATCTCTAATGGACCTCTCTCAATAGGATTTGAACCCAAATGAAGTTATGTCCATCTGTTTAAGAAAAAAAATAAAGATTTGATCCTGTAAGATTCCTAAGAAAGTCTTCAAGTTTTTTCAAATGCAGTTTACTATTCTTATGCTTGTCACCTTCCATGAATAGTTGGGACATTGAGGTAGATTAAAAAAAAGGCATTTGGGGAATTGATCTGATTATTTTTTATCATTTTGTTTGAAGGATCCCAACGAATCACTCTTTTTAGTTGTTGAATCATTGTTTGACCAACCAATGTGAGATATTATGAATCCTCATTTCGAATAGAATCAAAATGATTTATAGATTGATCAAAAGATCCTTTCCATTGGCTAGAATCGCTTGAACAAAAATATATCTTGATCTTGTGGAACCATATTAAACATTTGGCAATGCATTTCATACCTTTCTAAAAAAAAGCGATCCTTGTTTACCAACCACATGGTCTAACCAAATCAAAATATGCTCCTTGATTCATGCTCATTCATCTCCCAACTGATGAAATGATCTTGGCCGAATCCTCACATATTAAATTGAGCACAATTTTGCAAAGAAATGCCTTATTTCTAATCATTTGATTGAATATTTGTCACAGCTCCTTACTGTTTCAAGAAACTCTTCCCTTCAATTGGTTTTTTTTTTCACGAAAAGCAAACATGAGACAAGAAATCAACTCTTTCCCTAAGATTTTGAATACTTGTCCAGAATTTAAGTTGATCATGTTTCTTCTTCCTTGAAAAAAAGAGAAACAAAAATTCCCAATCATGGTCCTTGTGGATTGGATTATTCCTATAGAATTAAAAAAACTCCAGATATATGTTATCTTTCTCTTTGAATCTCAATTCAAGATATGGTTTCATTATATATACAACAACCAGAATTCCTTTTTCTGATCCACTTCCCACACCTCCTCCACCATGAACTCTAGTTAAGTTCATGAATGATAAAGTTTTGATTTTTTTGAAAAATATTTTCTTGCAGATTCATGAAACAACTCTCAAAAAGCTTTTTCGCTTTTGGAAGATACAAGAGTGAACCTATCATATTGATATTGGAAAACCAAAAAGATCAGTTCTAGGTCCAATGGAATTCATAGATAAAGGAACAAACCACATCATACAGTTTTTTTTCCTTTGGACCATCTTAGATTCTTAATATGAATATAAGGACCTCTACTATACGCAGTGCACCTTTGATGATCAAACATGGACTGTTTTTTGAAGACTGAATCACATCAAAGTAAGATACTCCGAATTTGGAGGTCAAAAAGTTTCACAAATTGTACTTGATAGAAATATATGAGTGAAAGGTCCCACTCAATTAAATTAAATTATATTAGATACATAAACCTATGAAATAGTAAGAATCCTTGATCTTTCTCAATATCTCTCTCTCTCAATTTGACAATCCAGATTTGAATCAACGTCTCTTCATTGATATTTAGACTTCCTCTATCAAAGATCGTATTGCTGTAATTTGTTTATGTACTGATATATGATGTGTTAAGTAGGCATCACAATTGGAATTTTTTTATTTACGATATATGATGAGTTAAGCATCCATCACTGAATGCAGCACTGAATGGTTAAAACGCCCAACTCATAATTTTTAAATCCCTAGGTTGAATTCTTGTTAGATGCATGACAATGAGAACATTTAATAAATTTATTGGAATTGGCTTTGTATAAATGGAATCTCATCATCCATCCATAACAAATTGATATGGTATATTATACCATAATGAACAGTAACTAAAATTCTTAGCAATATTGATATTGAAACTCATAGGGAAGACAATGAATTTATGGATGGAATTAAACATCCAGTATTTACAGAAAAGGGGTTTTTATCCCTCAAAAAAGAACTTTCTTTTGTATGAAAAAATATTACTATTCAGTTCCTTGTTAATCATGAAACAGATCCAAAATTAAGAGTTGATGTGACAGTATCCATGTATGCACTCAAAGATCTTAGCTTTTGTGCTTTGGTGAGTTATCTGAGATCTTTCAATGACCTATGTTGCATTGAAAGAATATAAGTAGAATGTGCTTGATTGTCTAAGGACCATAGTAGTAATGGAACTGGAGATTGTTTACACAAAAGACAATTTTCTCTATTATATTTAGTATTAGTTAGAAATCTCCATTTGGTGAGTTGTTACTTCTATAATGATCTGTACTAGTCCTACATTTTATCTCAGTGGACTGAGGAGAAAGGGGTTTAGTGGGAAGAGGGTTGTACTATGAGAGAAGCAAAGAGGTCAAGTTACTTCAAATATATAATATGGATTCCGGCAATACAATAGAGTTGGACTTTCATGACAATCCAAATAAATATGTCTATCCACGGAGGTAAATATTTACATGCTACGCAAAAGGACAGTAAGTTACAGATTTTGTTTCAATACGACATGTATTTCTATTTGATGAAATAAATATTTCTATAACTATGAAATTAATAAATGAAAAAGTAGTTAATGGGGTATTACTGTTATTCTTTCTTCTTGTATGAATTCCTAAGAAAAGGAATTTGTCCAATTTCTTTTTCAAGGTCTCAAAAAAGGATGTCAAAACACATGAATGGAAATTTAAAAGGAATGTAGCTCGAGCTCCTTTGGAAATGGTAAGATCATAAGCACAAGGGATGATCTATATCATCTTGACTTGTTCACTTGGTTCTCCTTTCCTATTTTTTTTTTTAATACAGAGTTAGGTTCTTCTCTTATTGGTATCAAATGGAGTATGTTGAGCAAAATCTTCATGTAAAAACATAGTCAATTTAGATCAGGAACATCTTACAATGAAATTATGTGTAATGGCTCGAATACATAGTCAATCCTATTTCCGACATTAGCAGAGAATTGAATCCAATTTTTCACATTATTTATCCATCCATAATAGTAATAGTATGAAAAATGGAACATATTCAAGAATATAGGTATTAAGTTTCTAAGCCAAACCCTTTGCCTTATGATTAGTTAATTATATTTCTGAATAGGGGGAGAGAAGTGATATACCTCGTCAATAGAGTGTTACCTTGAGATAGTGGAAGTCATCAATTCAAGCCTAGTTCAAGCATGGTTAACCCAATGTAAGTTTCTTTTGTTTTAACTTACTCCCCTACCGTGATAGAAAGGGAATGGTAAGGCTTATGGGATTGACATGATATGGTAAGTGATTAAATTGTTGGGAGCAATCTCTAAGCTAATATGAAATGAATTGATACATGCCTTAGAATGAACGAGAATTTTGAATCCACTTTATTTACAAACAAGGAACCTATAAGTAATGCAACTATAAACCTCATGAAGAGTTTGATCTAGCAGGATGAACACTGGCAGTATGCTTAACCCATGCAAGTCAAGCAAAGTGGTGTTTCTAATAGTGAACAGGCAAGTAACACATACGAGGGAGGGGAAAGACCTCTCTGCCATATTCATATTAAGGAGACAGAGTTGAGGCAAAAGCAGCTAGTTCGCATCTTCTCTTTTCGTTATAGGGGTTAGGATCAGACCAAAGATGAGAAGTAGGTTCAAATCAAGCTACAATTGAAATGAAACCAGATGATAAATTATCTTCATTCCTCTTCCAATTGCATGTCTTACTCAAGAAAGATCACCATATGTTGATGCATATACTGCGATACAACCACTGACGCACAATTTCGTATCAGACTCCAGTATGGATTTCTGTCCACAATCTGCCCATCACTCAAGCTTCAAGCTGTTTGGAAGTCGAAATTAGGTGTGGAACCAACGGTAAATGCCAGATCTGAGCGGCAGAATTGCTCACGATCAAAAAAGGGTGCTCGTTGCCTCTAATGATGCAGTGCCACCTTGCAGATTGTAGAGATCAGTATGCTACCTCTCCACATATTAGAATTAACCAACGAAGAACTAGCATCAATCAATCAGTATGTTCTGCAAGCACAGGCAATTCAAACTTCAATGCTGTTCAGAAACTGGAATAAGGAAATGTGGCGAAGTCGGGATAGGTAGAAGGGGGGTTAGGTACTCTCTTTTTCACAATCGCCCATGGCTAAAACAAAGAGAGCATAGACCCAGAAGGAGATTGAGACGGAGCTTTTTTTGCTCTTACAGAATAAGCTGCTATTGCATACCTTGTCACAAAGTTGCTATGGAATGAGTCTAGTCTAAAAATGGAAAGTATTGTTAACACTCACGATGAGGAGCAAAAGGAGAAAGCCACCCAAGGAGGAGATTGTATCTAATTAGCTAGTTGGTCAGGCAATAATTTAACAAAGCAATGATTAGTAGCTAGCCGAGAGGATGATCAAACAAATTGGGACTGAGACATGACTTAAACTCCTATAGGTGGCAACAACAAAGGATGTTCAATAATGAGCAAAAATCTGCCAATGAAATGCCATATGGAGGTAAAGGCCCACAGGTCATGAATTTCTTCTCTTGAAGAAGCGTTGATGATATTTGAGGCATAAGCAATGGATAACTCTATGCCAACAGTCGCGACATGACAAAGGATGCAAGTGTATCCGAAATGATGGGGCATAAATCATAATGTGTTTGTAGGTGGCATTTCAAGTTTAAATCTCAGGGCGCCGCCCTACACACTAAGATTAGGCATTGTGCAATCGATGGGTGAAATGCATAGAAATAAAAAAGAACATCATCAACTAAATGATAGATTTTTAGGCATTGTGCACTCACACTGAGAGATGAAAGGGTTGGTTCAAATGGGTTTCAATTCCATAGTACTCCTAATTATAAACGATGGGTATGGCATTGTGCATATCAACCCATGCAATGTTGTAGCAAACGCATTAAGTATCTTGCCTAAGGAGTACATTCGCAAGAATGAACTCAAGAAATTAGCAAGGGCCTACATGAAACATGGAGCATGTGGTTTAATTTAATGCAATGCCTTACCAAGGCTTAACATGTCATAAATCCTCTTGAAAGAGAGGGTGTCTTCAAGAACACGTACATAGGTGGTGTATGGTTATCATTACTCATGTCTTAAGGTGTTAGGTTAAGTCTCGGAACAAGTGAACCCTTGCCTTTAGTTACCGCGGGTTTGGAACTTTGAATTAAATCTCGCAATGAGCGAGCCCTCGTGTTTAGTTGCCATCACTGGTTTGGAACTACAAATAAACTATTAGTGACAAGTTGGAGAAATGTGATGATGACATCAGATCTTCAGGCCCCTTATGTCCTTCGAAACATATGTGCTTCAAAGGTCAAGAACAAAGGTTCACAATCCCGCAAGGATGAGCTAACCCTAAAAACCTAGGCCACAACTCACCTATATAAAGTTGAAAACACTAGTAATCGCCAGTTAACCATACAGTGATGAATTTGTTCCTGAGACTTGTACACACCACCCGTTATACTATAGGAGTTGGTCACGCTTGAAGTCATTACCCTAACCACGAGGGGATGTCAAAAGCAGGGCTAGTGATTAGAGCAAAGTTGATAGTTGTAGTGGAGAAAGATGTGGTTGGATCACCTCCTTTTCAAGGAGAACCAATTTTTATACTTGTTGAGTATTTTGGTTTGACACGACTTTACATCCTAAAAGAAGCGAGTTGCATCTGTTCTAAAGCTTAGATATGAAAGTCTTCTTTCATTTTTCGACAATAAAGACCAAGATCATGAGCTTATTATCCTAGGTTGGAATAAGTTAATTGATAGGATCCCTTTTTTATGCCCTCATGTCTCTTCCGTGTAGTGACATGAGGGCGTAAAAAGGAAATATACGAATGTAGATTTCTCACTTTCGGCATAGCAAGCATTAGTGAGAGGGAGACCTGCACTATGAGCTATTAGCTCAAATGGGAGAGCGCACCCTCGAAAATTCCGTCATTGTGCGTGGACTATGAGAACTCTCAGTCACATGCATAGTCAATATGCTCATTAGTATCTAACCAAGAGGTGTGGATCATCTAACGCACATTAGCAAGACATATTCCTCTTGCTTGAAAACTTCTAATAGAGGGGAAGATGGGGCGATTCAATTGAGATCCAACATAGATATAACTTTTTATTCGCTCATGGGATCCAAGCAATTTGAGGAACCACTACAGTTCATTTCTTCTCAAGAATACATACATCTCTTATTAGTAAATAGATAGCTATTTATTAAGCATGAGTTTAAGTTCAGTCTCAATGGTAAACTGGAATACCTACAATGCATCTTTGCTTACAAGTTTCTCTGCTTTTAGTTTTAGGTGGTGAAGGGATCATAACGTTTGAGCCTTTTTTTAATGCTTTTCCTAGAGGTCTAGAGAAAGAAAATCCACTTAATCCTCGAAAGGAAGAATGTGAAATTCTTTTTATCTATGCAAGGACCAATAAATTAAATCTAGTTGTAAGAAGAATGTTAGGTATATAATTCACTTCTTGGTCTTCAACCCCATCAATCAATACAAGCACCACGACAATTAGTGTAATTGGATATGTCTATTTATCTACCTCGTGACTCAAAATAGGAGAGACTTTAAATAGGGATCTTTGAGTGTCTAGGGTTTGATCAAAAGGGTCTCTTAACAATTTTATTGTTCTCATGAACCTTTTGTAGTCCGATCCAACATAAAGCGATAGTGTCGAAGGGCTGAGACTAAATGTTAGGGATCCGAGCCTTGTTACTTTTGGACCGGATCGTGTTTTGGAGTTCTGCAATAACAATGACCTTCAATTGATAAAATAGGCCCACAAGTGTGTGATGGATGATGGTTGCAAGTGGTTTGCTCAAGGGCATTTGATTACTCTTTTCTCTTCAACCAATTATTGTGGTTGCAAATAAAGCAGGAGCAATTTTAGTTCTAGGAAGAGTGGAAGGAAAAGAGCTTCCATATTTGAATTCTGTAAAAGGATAAGAAAGAAAAAATTCCAAATGGTGGATTACCTAAGGATGTATTGCGTATCATATCGAAGGACAATGCAGTAGAGAAGTGCTTAAGGGACGCGAAGATGTACAAGAGCGGCGTCCCCAATGTCGTGCTCGTTGGCGGATGAGGATTCCCAAAATCCAATAGTTATTAGTAGATTTTGCCGAATGATGAAAGAGAATTATCTTTTTTATTATTTGTAGTAAATTATTCTTTTTTGTAATATTTTTGGGTTTTCTGGCATTTTAGGTGTTTTTGATAATTTCTATCTTTTTTGTATTTTTGGATGGTAAGTCCGTCTAAAGAGTAAAGATTTTAGGATTATGAGTCTTTATCCTTTCTATTAGAATTTTTTTCTTTTCTTTACAAATTAGGAATTAGAGCATATAAGATTTGTTTCCTTTCTTTGTATCTTAAGATTTGGAGTCTATAGAAACTATCCTCGGTTATTAAATAAAATTTTCTTTTTTCAAAAAAATCTAGATGATGGCGGTTATCTTTTCTTGTCTTCTCCTTAAATCCCCCTTCTCGTCAACCCACAAGATAATCGCTATCTTGTCCGGCTTCAACAAATTGCTCTAGAATAGTAATATTTTTTATTTTCTCTTTTTTCAATAACCAAACAACTCGGTCGATCCCAAGCTCGAAAAAAGGAGGGTTGCGTTCGATCGACATTAGGCAAATGTAATGGATCAATTAAACTATTGTCCTAATGTTATGTTGTTCTCCTGGAAGAACACGTTGTATGGTCCAACGGTAGTATCTCGGTAAGGACCGCTATATCTCCAAGACTCGGGTAGTGTTAAATATCTAAGAATTCGCATTGCAGAGTCCAACTGTAACGTATCGGCAAGGACCGCTACACTTCTAAGATGAAAATAGTATCCACGAGTTTACTTGGTGAGTCACTCCAAGACTTGGGTAGTGTTAAATATCTAAGAATTCGCATTGCAGAGTCCAACTGTAAAGTATCGGCAAGGACCGCTACACTTCTAAGATGAAAACAGTATCCACAAGTTTACTTGGTGAGTCAAAAAGACATGCACCACAAGTAAGGAATCTTGGTAGTGAAATGAGAAAATACAAGCCTACCAAAACCTTTAAAAAATATATACAATAACCAAGAAAAAGACTAAGAAAAAATGAAACTTTTATATAAAACTTTTGAACGGTTATATCGAAAATTGGATAAAAAAAGGAAAAGAAATATTTATAAAATAGCTAAAGCAAGAGAGAGGAACAAAAGATCCTATCAAATAAGATGTATTAAAGATGAATACAATAGGGTACTAATAAATGATGAAGAAATAAAAGCGCGGTGGAAGAGATATTTTCATTAACTTTTTAATTAAAGTTTAGGTGACCAACTCAACTTAAGTAATTTAAGTAAGTCAAATGATATAGAAATTTAAATTTTTATCATGGAATTAAAAATGGGATGCAAAATGGAAAAGCCGCTGGACTATATAATATTTCGGTAGAAGTATAGAAGTGTCTTGAAAAATAAGATATTGAATGGCTTACGAAGTTATTCAACATGATATTGAAAATTAAAAAAAATAATCAAGGTAAATATTATAATTCCCTTATATAAGAATAAAGGGGGCATACAAAATTGTGCAAACCATGGAGGTATTAAACTAATGAGTCATACCATAAAATTTGGGGGAAAATAATAGAAAAAAAGATTAAGGATATCAAGACGACCAAAAATCAATTTAGGCCGGGAAGGTCAGCAATATATATCTTCTCAAGCAACTAATTAAAAAGTATCAGAAGCAAAAACAAGATCTACACATTATATTTATTAACCTAGAAAAAACTTATAATAGAGTCCCAAGAGAAATTATATGGAAAATTTTAGAAAAGAGAGATGTTAAGGTAGTGCATTCATGACGAACTCACTGGACACATTCAAGATACAGTATGTGTATGTTGTTTGTAGATGATATTGTTTTGATAGACATGTGAAGCAGTAAATGTTAAACTACAATCTTTGCGAGAAACACTAGAAGTAAAAGGTTTAAGCTTGGTAGAATAAAGACAGAATATATAAAATTTAAGTTTAGTAATATTAGACGTAATGAGACAATTGTTAAGATAGGAGACCACAAGTTGTTTGGAAGCTTTAAGTATTTAGGATCATTTTTACAAAACGATTAAGGATTGAGGGAAATATCATACATGGAATACAAGGAGAATGGTTGAAATGGAAAAGAGCATCAGGTGTTTTATGTGATCATGAAGTACTTCTAAAACTTAAGGGGATGTTCTACAAAACAGCCGTTAGATTTATTATGTTATATAGCGCTAAATGTTGGGCTATGACTCGAGCACATAAGTAAAAGATAGAGTTGCAGAGATGAGAATGTTAAGATGAATGTGTGGGCATACGAGGATGGATGGAATAAGAAATGAGAGCATTAGAGAGAAAGTTGAAGTTGCATCTATTAGGGGAAAACAGACACATTTAAGATGGTACAGGCATATACTTAGACAAACAATAAATGCTCTAGTTAGATGATGTGAAATTATAGCAAATACACACGTGGAAGAGAAAGACCAAAAAAAGATTTGGTAAGCAAAAATAAAATAAGATAAAATTTATTTAACTATAGATTATTATATAATAGGGGATAGAGCCCAAAGACGTAGAAGGATCTTTATAGCCGACCCCACCTAGTGGGATAAGGCTTGGTTGTTATTGTTGCCAATAACAAATACAACAATCATAGTACATAGATTTCTAGAGTCAATAGTGAAATTGCTATTCCAAAACCAATAAACTAGAAATTAGTAAAAGATGAACTAAGATCAGAAGGTCAAAAGTGCTAACTACAAGTCCACGCTAGTATACAAATCTTTGTGTGTGTGTGTGTGCGCGCGCGCGCGCGCACGTGTGCGCTTCTCTGAATTTTTCCTCAAATATCTCAAGCTTACTCATTGAAACTTGTTTACCATCAAAAAAATTGCAACAAAATGATGAATTTACACAACTATAGTAACTAATATTTTTCATTCATGTCTTGCAACTATGATGCTTCCATGTTCTAATAGTGTGGGAATAAAACCTCTGCCACAATAATGTTCCTACCTAGTAGTTCGGGATAAATTTAAGTGAGTACCTTTATTTTCTAAGAAGATTAGGTGGGCATAAATCGTTGAAAAGAAACAATCAAGTGATCATGATCCAAACAAGATCCATCGTCAATCTACCAAGTTATGAAGAGAGAGAAAAAATGCACCTTTTCTTCGGATGAGTGCTCCCAATGAATCCAGGAATCAGATCGTCAAACGCAGACAAACCCTGATCCCTTTTCTCCGTAGATCTTCTACCACTTTCATCTTTTGCATTCGTCATTGGCTTTCCGAGATTCTCAAGAAGATCATCGAATGGAGGAGAGACGTGAGTAGATCCTGATGAGTTTGAGGCAAAGACATCGTCATACTTGAATGACGACGAGCTCTTCGCCCCAGGAACACCATCAAAGATATCATCATCATAGACCGGCTTGTCGTAGACTGGAAGAGAAGACGAAGAGGAAAACTTCGTGCCAGGATCTTTATTATAGCTGTCGAAGATCGAGTCAACAGCAGGAGGGGGCGACGACGAGGCAGACCGCCCATGCGAGGAGGGATTCGAAAAAGGCTTTGCACTACCTCCAAACACATCATCGTGTTCCGGGGGACTCCGTATCCCTGACATGTCAGCCCCATGATCGCCGATCCAGGGATCGCCGGCCGTGTTGGAGTTCCATCCGGATCTCGGATTGCTCCGGGAGCCGTTCGCGGACGGGGATCTGTCGGATCCGAGCCCTATATTGAAGATTCCTCCGCCGGATGCGTACGAAGAGGGTGGAGCCTTGGAGGCGGCCATGGGGGCAGCCTTGCCCTGGGGGCGGAAGCCGAAATCCCGAGCCAGGATTCCCGGGAAGTCATCCATGGGCTAGACGAACACGGAGATCGGCAAGAGGGAGGTCGTTAGGAGGTAGCTATGGCCTAGGGCGGCGAGCGGTGGCGATCGGCCGGGAAAGCACCACACGGGAGAGGCGGAGAGGGGAGATCGGAGGGAGCCACGTCTCGCTTAGGACCGAAGAAAGAAATGGGGATGAAACTTTTTGTCTTTTGGGGTGGACCCACCTGACCACAGAGGACGGTCTTCTGGAGGTGGAACCCATGCAAAGCGGGGATGGGTGCGTGAAATATTTCGGTGCATGATCGTTTCAGTCCTTTTTTCAAGAGGAAATTACAATTCCATATCCTATAATTACAAATTTAGGCAGTACATACGAGTAGTTAAAGTAATTATCACAAATATGATAACTACGTAAATGGTTAGAAGAAATGCAAGATTATATATAATTATTTATCAAGAAACATAAAAATAAAACGACACTCCACTAATAAATTTTAATTTGAATATTGTATTGAACAATTTGATATTGATGAATCTGATTTTGTTAGCTATTTTTATACTTGAATTAATAGTACGATTATTTAGAGGATGAATTAGAATACTATGATTCTTTCAGTTTGCTTAGAATACTTGGAACACTATGGCAATATATATATTTAGGTTGATCGTGATTTTTAAATTTGTAAAGAATATTATAAAAATATCATATTACTATTGATTTTTAAATTGGATAGGATTGCTGCGGAATATCAGATAAAAGGTATATATTTTTCTTTTTTTATTTTTTTCTAATATTTTAGTATAGGAGGTTTTGATATTTTTTGGTGTTTTAGTAACTTTTCAATTTACACTAATGTTATTCAAGTATATAGACCGCGATATAATTTTTTGAAAGTATGAAGACCGCAATATTATTTTCTAAATGTATGAGGATTAAAATATAGTTTTCTGAAAATACGAGAATTATGATATAATATTTTGAAAATATGAAGATTAGAATGTTCTTTTTCTAAATTATAAGATACTGGAATACAATGGCGGGGCGGATCTTTTAGCAATTGACTCGCATTTTATCCGTTTTAAATTTGAAATGGATTGAACTGTTTCATAGTGGTGACTGCTAAAAACATAATCCACAAATTACTAAACTACGTAATTTAAGTTTTATACTATCCAAATTGTATATTCAATATCAATTTAACTTCTCTGCTTGCTCACTTTCGTTCGCTGAATCAATTGCTACCGTATAACAATGGATATGGTAAAATTTATGAAGATTAATTTTAATCGATTGCTATATTTTATTTTAAAAAATGATTAAAAAATCTTCTGTAATTAAAATTTATTGTAACCAATATAGTATATCGAATTATTATTTGTAAATATAAATCTAATCAGAAAACTAGATGAGTACATAAGATTTTATTCTATGTCAGAGCTCTTTAGGTCCATAGTCGATTTCGATTAAAATCGACTGATAGACCTAGAGACCACGAAATAACATAGAATTAGGTTCTGTGTATTTGTTTAATTCTCCTGATTTTATTAAATATCATTTTCATATGTTGTATTGTTGATGCAATTAACCTCTAGAGTTTTGATGTTTGTTTGACAATATGCTTAATAAACTTCAGTCAGGTCATGGTTGACCAGATGACTAGCAAGGATGAAAAGTCTTAGAGGAGTGAACTCTAAGTAAGCGAAAAAAACCCTAAGGGAGTGAATTTTAGGTGATGACAAGTCTTGGAGGAGTAAATTGTTGAGACAATCTATGGTCCATAGGACCATGTGTTTTGATGTTTGGGCAAAGGGTTTAAATTAGGTTTGCCCTTGTATTTGATATATGTATTTAAGTGTGCAGGTTCTGCAGGATACACATATGACTCAGCTTGATGGCTTCGAGTCTGATGAATAATGGTGCATCCGAGGGACCATGGACAAGACAGCAACGATGATTCGAGAGAAGCACATTTCAAGGCATACGCGAATGATGGCATGACGATGAGCCGTGGGCTTGTATGTATTCGAGGGACGAGAGCTAAAGCGAAGAAGGCTTGAAGACAATAGGTCAAGATTGCGATGAAGAGTCAAGTGAGTTGTAAGGGTTCGAGTGTGAGTGAAATGTACTCGGGAAGGAAAACCCTAGGTTTAGGGTTTTACCAATCGACTGGTACAACATCAGTCGACTGGTTGAAGCCACAGAAAGATCGGTCAATTGATCTTTTTGTACAGTCGACTGGTGTCAGCTAAATTTGAGCATTGGGTTGTAACGTTCGAATTCGACAGTTGTCAATCGACTGGTGTTGGCACCAGTCGACTGGTAACGGCTGGATCAACAAACAAGTTCAATTTAAGAGAACTCAGTTTACTTGAGCAAGGTTGACGAAATTGGATTTGGTTAAAGGTCAATTAGTAATTTAAGCTCCCAAAAGTCTTATGCAAGGTTGTGGCGAGGTTTCTCTACCCACAAGGAGATACGTGAGCTAGATGGAGGTTTTACGGGGAATCATCCACCGACGGATTAGGATCGTCTACCTTACGGACAACCATGAAGTAGGAGCGTCATCTCCAAACCACGTAAACCAGTGTGTTCCTTTGTGTTTAGTTTGTATTATATTATTTCGCTTGCACACTAACACTATAGGAAGAGAAACCGAGAGAAATGAGGGGCAACATCTATTCAAACCCCCTCTAGACGGTCATTTGATGCCCAACAAGTGGTATCAGAGCGAGGTCTCTCTTGTTAGACTAATCGCCAAAAAAGAAAGGTGCTAAAGGAAGAAGAAGAAGATGGAGTCAGAATGTCCGCTAGTATGTGATATCTAGATCCCACCTCCATACGATCGCGACAATTTTGATTATTGGAGGATGCAGGTGAAGACGTGGGTCGACATGGATTGGGAGATGATGATGGCACTCGAAGAGCCATTCGAAGTTTCAAGAGACAAGAAAAGGAAGAAGCTACTGTAAGTACCCCTGGTTGATTTTGATGTGATCAACCAATTTAAGTTAGGTCCTGGTATGTTTAATCCCTCTGCTAAGTGTGCAGGAGCTTAGGTACGGAGGAAGTCGAGCGTAAGACGTAGCAGACGAGAAGATTGTGCGGGGAAGTGAGCTGACGGGCTCGGTACAATCCGAGGGACGCGGAAGCTGCGGAAGAGTACGCCGATGGAGTGAGAAGGACGTGCGCGATGTCCGAGGGACGAGAAGTCGGGAGGAAGGGCGCTCGAGGGGCGAAAGGCCGGAGTCGGGTTCGGGTGAACCTAACTCCGGTTGGCCGGAAATCACCCAGAAGATGAACCAAAAGACTGGTCAATTTGACCAAGTCAAACCAGGCACCTGAAACAAAAAAAAATTATTTATTACTGTGAAGATTCGAACCAGCAACCTCGCCTACGTGTATCACCAGCCTTGCCGACTAAGATAAGAAAAAGATATACTTAAAGTTATTGCGAGCAGATGATAAAGTTATTTATCTATTGCAAGCAGAAGACAAAGTTATCTCTTAAAAGATAACTTTATCCTTTAATCAGATCCAATGGATGCAGTTTAATCCCATCCAAGATCAACCATCCAGATTACATCCATGGATTAACGGTCAAGAGAAAATTCCTCAACAATCAACAATCCAGATTTATTCTCTTAGGCTATAAATAGGCTTAGAGTTTTAACCTTTTAATTCATTCATTAATTCATTCTTGTGAAATCTCTAAAAGTCTAGCGTGCTATTTTTGTAAGGCTTCTCCGTCACAAGGAGATTTTTATTGAGCGTCCACTGCCTTGGAAGCAACGTTCTCAGTTGCGACCAAGTTATTTTTAAAGACGAGTGCCTCCACTTTCATATTTTATTTACCGTCTATTCACCCCCCTCTAGCCGGTCCAACCCGATCCAACAAGTGGTATCAGAGCCAAGTTCGCCGCAGAAGGACTAACCGCCGACTGTAGCAATTTCGAAAACATGGTTGGAACCGTAATCTACCCGCCAAAGTTTGAGGGGGATTTCACGATGTGGAAGCGCCGAATGCAGGTATTTTTTAAAATTGATATTAAACTGCTACTAATTATGAAAAATGGTTTTTCAGTTCCTAAAGACAACAACGGCAAGGATAAAGAAATAGAGTCGTGGACCAAGAAGGAGCAATCAGACATTGAAGCAAACAGCAAAGCTGAATTTCATCTGCTAGCCGTTCTTCCCACGCAAGAAGTCAACCGCATCGAGAATTACAACTCGGCAAAAGAGCTCTGGGAGAAATTTCTGGAATTACATGAAAGTACCTCAAAGGCAAAACTGAAGGCCACCTGGAACGAGTCCTCATCAGAGGAGTCGAAAGGTCAAGAATACGCGGGACTTGCGCTGATGGCAAACCATTAAGATGGGAGCACTGATGAAGCGGGAGAGACGTCAGAAGAAAGTGACGACGAAGGAGGAACCTCGCTTTTCGAAAGCGACTCAATAAGTGAGGTTTGTTTTCTTCCTCATGATCAGTTATATGCAGGAGTTAAAGCTTTGCTCAAATCTAATTGTAAATTAGAAAAAGAAAATTTGAAATTAAAAAATAAATTGGCACTTACTTCCTCTTCTGAAATTTTGAAAAATGAAAATGATAATTTGAAAAACTTAGTGCAAAAATTAGAACTTGATATTGCATATTTACGCCAAAAGAAAAATAGCTTTCCTGATAATTTAAATTGATATTTTAAAAATCATAAGGGGCAATTTAAAAAGGTGCCTAAAAGTTATATTCTGCCTAAGTTTTTAATAAATCCTGTAGATAGGAACTTATTTTGGGTTCCTAAATTTGTATTAAACTGATAAATTTTTTTGTTATTATATATGTGCACATTTTTTTCTCTAACAAAAATTAGGTATTTATTTTTTTATGCACAATTATATTGTCTATCTACTGGAACTTCTTTCAAAATTTTTTGAATATTTTTTCCTCGAAATTTGAAATTAAGAGTTTAGGGGAAAGACTCATTACAATTTTTTAAAAAAATTTCGAAGTATTTTTTCCAATTTTTTAAAATGTATTCTTCAAAAACTCTTATGTATTGGTTTGTCATTTTTGGACTTGATGAACGAATTTAAAACTCAAAATTTTTATCCAAACTCATATCTTCATCTTCGACTTTAATAAAAATATTCAGATTTTTTCGATTTTTTAAGAATTATTTATTGAAATATGATTTTTTTTAAAAATTCGATAGAAAAATATTTTGACCAGATCTGATTTTTTTTATCTCCTCATCAGCTGTGGATTTTATCAAACATTTTTTTTGGATTTTTTTAAGTAATTTTTTTTAAAAAATGGAACTAACTTTGAAAAAATATGTCATTTTAAATTTGAAAATTTTGTGGCAATGCAATTTTTTTCACTTAGAATTTTTTTTTAGCACTTAAAATTTTCTTCTTCCCTAAATATATTTCCCCATTTTTTGATGATCAAAAGGAGAGGAATAGTATTAAGTTTAGGGGTAGAATTTTAATTTACTCGAAATTTAAGTTTTTTTTGAACTTAAACTGTTTACATTATTATTGAATAGTATTAAGTTTAGGGGTAGAATTTTAATTTACTCGAAATTTAAGTTTTTTTTGAACTTAAACTGTTTACATTATTATGCATGTTTTTTATTTTGATTACCCTAACTTAACTCGGATTGATGCACATCAAAAAGGGAGAGATTATAAGTATCCCTGGTTGATTTTGATGTGATCAACCAATTTAAGTTAGGTCTTGGTATGTTTAATCCCTTTGCTAAGTGTGCATGAGCTTAGGTACGGAGGTAGTCGAGCGTAAGACGTAGCAGACGAAAAGGATTGTGCGGGGAAGTGAGCCGACGGGCTTGGTACAATCTGAGGGACGCGGAAGCTACGGAAGAGTACGTCGGTGGAGCGAGAAGGACGTGCGCGATGTCCGAGGGACGAGAAGCCGGGAGAAAGGACGCTCGAGGGCGAAAGGCCGGAGTCGGGTTCGGGTGAGCCTAACTCCAGTTGGCCAGAAATCACCCAGAAGATGAACCAAAAGACTAGTCAGTTTGACCAAGTCAAACCAGGCACCTGAAACAAAAAAAAATTATTTATTGCTGTGAAAATTCGAACCAACAACCTCGCCTAAGTGTATCACCAACCTTGCCGACTGAGATAAGAAAGAGATGTGCTTGAAGTTGTTGCGAGCATATGATAAAGTTATTTATCTGTTGCGAGCAGAAGACAAAGTTATCTCTTAAAAGATAACTTTATCCTTTAATCAGATCCAATGGATGCAGTTTGATCCCATCCAAGATCAACCATCCAGATTACATCCATGGATCAACGGTCAAGAGAAAATTCCTCAACAATCAACAATCCAGATTTATTCTCTTAGGTTATAAATAGACTTAGAGTTTCAACCTTTTAATTCATTCTTGTGAAATCTCTAAAAGTCTATCGTGCTATTTTTGTAAGGCTTCTCCACCACAAGGAGATTTTTATTGAGCGTCCACTGCCTTGGAAGCAACGTTCTCAGTTGCAACCAAGATTTTTCTAAAGACAAGTGTCTCCACTTTCTTATTTTATTTACCGTCTATTCACCCCCTCTAGCCGGTCCAACCCGATCCAACAGCTACGACCAAAACATTGGACCAAAGAGCAACAATCACAATCAAAGGCAAATGAGAAGGTAATTTCAATCCTAATTGATGTTTTGCCTAATATTGTGATGAGCCGTGTAGGTGAATATAAGTTTGCTCATGAGCTATAAAGCAAAGTGATTACTCCTCATGAAAATCCTACATAAGCACAAGAAGTGGAGGAGCCTAAGGAGAAAGGTTCATTGGCTCAAGAGAAGCATAAAAGAAGAAGAAGCATCATCCAACTCCGACAATGAAAAAATCACATTCATGAGTACGGATGAACAATCTATAGCATCCAAGGTTAAAGAGGAAGCCAAGACAAATGAAGAAGAGATCTTGGAAGTCCAAAAGACCACATCACTTGCTTTGGGTGCAATGAAAAGGGACACTACAAAGATAAATGTCCAATGAGTAAGAAAAAGGAAGTAAAGCCTAAGCTCAATTCAATTCATTTAAAATCTAATTTGAGTTGTAGGGAGAAGAAAGAGAAGAAGCACATTAGATGCTTCACATGTGGGGAGAAAGGTTACTACCATAGTAAGTGCACAAAGAGTGGAGAATTCAAGAAATTGGCGCATTTGAAGAAGTGGGAGAAGAAGAAGAGAAAGAACTCACACTAAGGGGAAGCTTCAAAGGTAAGGGAAGTAATCCCTAATTTGAAGAATAATTTAAATTTCAATTTTCCTATGCATGCTAAAAATAATTATCATTATGTACCCATGTAAAATTTTGATTTTAAGTATCATGATAGAAATAGGGTCATTGCAAATCATAACCCTAGGAAATTCATTCACGATAAACCTAGACATGATAAACCTAAGGACCAAAGCATTAATCTCAAAAAGAGAAAACACATGCCTAGAATGGGTAGGCCTAGGAATGTCCAAGGTGAACATGCTGATTCTAGGGTTAGAACCCTAGAAAAATAAAATCAAGCTTTGAAGGCAAAACTTGATAGTTAGAGAAAATCCTAGAGAGATTTAATGTTGGATCCAAAGGGTTAGATAAATTGTAGGATATCCAAAAACTCAACAATGATATAATCGGGTGTGGGATACTGATCTAGATCCTCCAATATCAATGAAAAGATATATGCTAGAGTAGCATATAACTATGGCAAGGATAGGAAGTCCAAAAATGACAAGGGAAAGCTATTTAAGGGCAAGAAAAAAGACCTTAATCAAGGACAAGGTGTTCAAGATTAAGAAAATCATATTTGTAGGCTAAGAGTCACCAGATGTACACCGGTGTGACTTAGTGATTGTGGAAGAGTCACTCAGGGAGGTGACTACAGCTAAGAGCTCAAAGGGGAGCTCTAAGAGCCAATTTGGGACCCATGGTCAATGAATTTCAGGAGGATATCTTTTGGGAGTCTAGATGGACCATGGAGTGTGCCAAAGGGTTAAGGAAAGGTGTTGGTTCAAATTTTGGATTTCAAAACTTTATAACCTCAAGTTGAGATTTTCCAAAATTTTAGGAACTCAAAAATCATTGTTGGCGTAATGATAGAGGTTTAGAGCATGTTTTGAGAGGGAGGTCTTCCTTAAAAGCATGTGTTTTAATTTTTTTTCTTTAGGTAAGTGAGAAGATAAAGATTGAGAATCTTCATCGTGATAAATGCTCAAGATTGAACATGTGCACCAATGAAAGGTATGAGACTTTCATTGGATGTCTTTAACCATATTGATTCTCAGGAAGAGTTTTTGATGTATATCAAAGGAGGAGAAATGGTAAGGCTAATATAGATTAGTCTTACTTAAACATATTGTCAAACATAAAAAATTGGAAGATTGCTGGTGCAATATTCGTTAGGTCAGGGTTGACCTAGTTTGACTAGGCTCGGGTGAGTTTGAGTTTCGATGTCTGACAATGATGATTGAATATTGTGTTAGTCAAGTGGGTTAACGTTGACTGGAGACTTGACAGGGAAAGTTATAGTGGGACTAGGTAAAGTTCAAGTGGATCAGGGAGATTGCACGTTGGCATGGAAAAAATCCTAGTGGGACTAGACACACTTAGTGGGACAAGGTGAAGTCCAGGTGGATCAGGAAAATAGCACGTTGGCATGGGAAAAGTCCTAGTGGGACTAGGTGAAGTCCAAGTGGATCAGGGAGATTGCACACTGACACGGGAAAAATCATAATGGGACTAGGCACACCTAGTGGGACTAGGTGAAGTCCATGTGGATCGGGGAGATCGCACGTTGGAAAGGTGAAAGTCTACTGAGAGACTAGACCTAACTCGAGGGTTAGACAAACCTGGTTGAGAACTATGTTAAGCCCTAGTTGGGAACTAGGCAAGGGAAAATCCAAGTCAGTCAAAGGTTTGATCAGACACTTGGTGAAGAATTCCTGACTGGTCACGGTTGATCGGGGTTAGGTAAGGGAACCCTAGACTTGTGCACACAAGTTTGGGTTGGGGCCAATCGATTAAGGTGTTGATTTCTCGCAAACAGAAGCTCTATTAATCGATTGGGTGATCGATTAAGGAGGGAATGAATCAATTGGGTAATCGATTGGGAGAATCGGGTTGCGAGAACAGAAGCAGGCTTAATCGATTAGGTGATCGATTCAGTCTCTTCTTGATTGATTGGGCAATCGATCAAGGAGGGTTTTAATCTATTAGTCAATTGATTATAGTGGAATTATGCAAGAGCATAGAGAGGTGCTGAATCAATTTAGCATTTGATTAAGATCGTCTTAATCAATTGACTAATTGATTAAGCTTTAAAAATAACCGCTGAATGGCTAAGTCTTACGTGATAATCAATTGGGTAATCGATTAGGGAACCCTAGGTCACGTGTATATAGGGTTTTCACGCAGGTTGAAGAGGACGTCTTTCGCGCATCTCTTCAAGCTCTTCGACGATTCTTCTCCTCCTTCTTCGCCACTTCATAGCAAGTGTTGGTGCACTTTAAGATGCGTTTTCCAAGTAAGAGAAGAAGAAAACAAGACAAGCAAGGATCTAAGTGTGCAAATCTTATAAGATTTATTTTGTATTTGCTTAAATATTTTGTTATATCTTCTTGTAAGATTGTAAGAGATTTCTCCGCCTCAAGAAAAAGATCTTTCATAATGCATGAGAGAGTGAGGAAGAGCAGATCCTTGGATTAGTCACCTCAATGAGGAGGATGCCAAGTAAATTGAGGTGTTAGCATTGCTCAAGTCTTCCGCAACGACAAATCTTCATCGAGCAAAGATCTGAGATAATCATCCCCTCTAGCTTACCTACCGTTCCTAACATCATGCATGTTTGCATTTGCATTTGTATTTTTGCATATGCATTGACAGTGTAAGTCCAAGGTGTAGCCTTGGCAACGTAACTTCAAATGTTATTAGCATTTATATTTGTTATATGTTTTCCCTAACTTAAACGTATTGACAAACATCAAAAAGGAGGAGATTGTTGAGGCAATCTATGGTCTATAGGACCATATATTTTGATGTTTGGGCAAAGGGAAGCGCACTTTGATGTTAAGGCATTGATGTTTTGATGGTAAGGCAACAATGATGAGACGAGGGAAGTGCACTTCGAGGCGTACATGAAGGATGACATAAAAATGAGCCGCGGGCTTGTATGCATCCAAGGGATGAGAGCCAAAGTGAAGAAGGCTTGAAGGCAACAGGTCAAGGTTGTGATGAAGAGTCAAGTGAGTCGTAAGGGTCCGCGTGCGACTGAAATGTACTTGGGAAGCGAAATCCTAGGTTTGGGGTTTTACCAGTTGACTGTTGAGCTCGCAGAAAGATTAATCGACTGATCTATTTGTACGGTCGATTAGTGTCGGCTGAATTCGAACGTTGCACTATAACATTTGAATTTGACAGTTGTCAATCGACTGGTGTTAGCACCAGTTGACTGGTAATGACTGTATTAGCAAACGAGTTATATTTAAGAGAACTCGGTTTGTTTGAGTAAGGTTGATGAAATTTGACTTGGTTAAAGGCCAATTAGTAGTATATGCTCTTAGAGGTCTTGTGCGAGGTTGTGATGAGGTTTCTCCATCCACAAGGAGATATGTGAGCTAGCCGGAGGTTTTACGGGGAATCATTCACTGACGGATTGGGATCGTCCACCTTACGGACAACCGTGGAGTAAGAGTATTATCTCTGAACTACGTAAATCGGTTTGTTCTTTTATGTTTAGTTTGTTTTATATTATTCCTCTTGCGCATTAACACTATAGGAAGAGAAACTGAGAGAATTGTGCGACAACGTATATTCACCACCTCTAGACGGTCATCTGATCCCCAACATAAACTCTAAGCAAGGAGAAATTCCTATGGGACTGAACCTGAAGTCTTGGAGGAGTGAACTCCAAGCAAAGAGAAAACCCTAGAGGAGTGAACCTTAGGTGATGAGAAATCTTAGAATAGTGAACTCCAAGCAAAAATAGCAAATTCTGATAATCTTAAGTATAAGCTTTGTATTACTACTATTATATTTATAAGAGGAAGTGAGTGAGGTTGTGTCCCGATTTGGGACAAAATCTTAGGCGATGATCCGACTAAAGAAACTAACGGAGGTTTCTAAATTGAGATCATGACATACCTATCTATCCATTATATCATGCATATTCATATCTATTCTAACCTTATTTTG
This sequence comes from Boesenbergia rotunda, assembly GCA_024364735.1. NCBI lineage: Eukaryota > Viridiplantae > Streptophyta > Magnoliopsida > Zingiberales > Zingiberaceae > Boesenbergia > Boesenbergia rotunda. The sequence goes on from JAGFNQ010004457.1 coordinate 356,085, forward strand.
CAGGTAAATACTATTTCTATGCTAATATTGTTTTGCAAAAATTAGGTAATCCCGTCGATGGATAAAGATATTCCATTGATGGATCAAAGTATTGTTCCACCAACTGATCATCATGATCAGTTGATGGATCAGAGTTATCACAGAGGCAAGACAGGCTATTCCGAAGATTGAAGTAAAGTCAGTGTTCCATCGACTAATCAATCGGATCCATAGATGAATTATTAATTGTTGGCACGACGTCCAACTCAACAGATCAAGCACAGAGGGAAACTCTGGTTTTGTTGATGGAAGATTCGCAGGGGTTTCGTCAATAGATCAGAGGGATCAGTCGACGGAACGACATTTTCCAAAACGGTATAGATGGGTTCGGTTATAAATATAGGCTCAAGTTTTGATGTTGAGTGTGGCCGGTTTTGTAAGTGCTCTGTTCATGTGCTTCTTCACGCTCTACATTAAGTTCAACGCAAAGCATGTCTCTAAGCCTAAAAGTTCTCTGACAACGAATTTCATCCTCTATCAATATATTGTCGATAATTTATCTTATTGCATACATATTTATAAGGAGAGTAGTAGAGTTGTTACAATCTCCTTCATTTGTATTCGACATTCTCTTTCTGAGAGTTCTCGGAGGAGATATTTAGTGGATTGTCTAACGGATATGATCCAAATGGTCGTGAGCCTTGGAGTAAGAGTCAACAAAGGCTCCGAACGAAATAAATCATATTGTGCTCTTACTCTTAGTTTCTTTGTCACTGTTCTATCTCTCTTACTTTCTTTTTATAAAACAAAAGAAAAGTTTTACGACGAGAGTCACCTCCCCTCTCGTTCTCTACGGTCCTACAGTATTGATAGCAGCAATTTTTTAAACACAAATCAGACTTTTAATAATTTGCTACGATATAAAAATTAATTCGGTAAACTTATTTGATCATGAACAATAACTTTAATCGATTACTGCATTATACCAATCGATTCAAACTTTTAAAAAATAATAATAATTAAAAAGCTTTTTATAATAAAAAAATTTGATGTTCTCAGTACGGTATATTGAATTAATATTTGAATATATGAATATGATTGAGAGAAATATATAAGCATATAGGGCCTTATTCCATGTCATTACGAGCTTTTTAAGGCCATCAGCCATTTTCGATCAAAATTTTTAATCAATAATCTTGTTTAAAAATTAATGCTCTTAATAGACACACACACTAAGGCATATAGAACATTATTTTAAGTTATTTTGAGCTCTCTAGGTCATCAGCCACTTCTAATTAAGCCACTTTTGATCAAAAGTGGTTGATGAACCTAGAGAGCTCGAAATGATATAAAATAATGTTCTATATATTTGACTATTTTTTGATTATATTCATGCATTCAAATATCAATTAGATATACTACATTGAAAGCATCGATTTTTTTATCATAAAAGACTTTTTATTTTTCTCAATATGACATATGAAATATGAAAATCATATTTGAGGGTATTGATATAATCAGAAGAACTATATGAATACATATAACCTAATTTCATATTATTCTGAACTCTCTAAGTCCAATAGTCAATTTTAGCTAAAACTAGCTAATGAACCTAGAGAGTTCAGAATGACAACGAATCATGTCTTATGTATTTATTTAATTCTCATTATTAGATACATGCTCTCACATTTCTATATGTTATATTAAGAGCAGTAATTTTTTAAATATGAATGTTCTGAAAAATCTAATTTGTATTAAAAAAAATGCTACTCTCAATACGATATATCAAATTAATGTTTGAGATGATGAATATAATAAGGAAACTAGACAAACACATAGAATCTTGTTCCATGTCATTTTGACTTTTTTATGCCCATCAGTTAGATCTAAAGAACTTGAAATGACATAGAATAAGATCATATACATTCGTCGAGTTCTTCTGATAATATGTATACTCTCAAATATTAATTTGATATATCATATCATATTGAGAGGAACGAATTTTTTATTATAAGAGATTTTCTAATTATTATTATTTTTAAATAATTGATTATTATAATATAGCAATAGATTAAAATTATTATTCTCATGATCATAGACCTTTACTTAATCGATTATTACTAGTCGTTTTCTCAGACATTCGCGATTCGATCCTCAACTACGATGTATTTGTAGGAATTTTTACTCCAAATGGAGCGCGAATCCTGGGACGTTGGACTTCTAGACCGTCCACTGTGAGCGCTTCTCGATTTATTCTGGTGGTCGGTAGAAAATTTCCGGGAGGTCGGGTCAGTCGCCCGAGATTAATTGGAAAAACCTTGTTTATCAATTTTTTTTTTTTTACTGAATCGATTACTACTGTATAGTAATCAATTCAGCAAGTGAAAGTGAAAGTGAATGAGCGGATCAGAGGGAAAAATCGGTATCGAATATGTAATTTGGATATTATTAAAACTACTTAGACAATATAAAACTTAAACAATACGACTAAATAATTTGTTGAAAAATCATCGTTGACGGACTGGGTCAATGGTTCTTGAACGGGCGTCGTTGCCGATTGGTCATATATCCGAGTCATCCAACTACCCAACATCCAAAAAGGTGGAAAGGTCAATTGGTGTGATTTCCATTTAATTAAACAAGTATTAACAGAAAAAAAAATAATAGAAAGAGTGAAAATAGAAAAGTAAATGGTAGAGTGAATGATATGATATTTTATATATAGCGATCTTCGACGGATTCATCGTGTCCCTCCCCCCACGATATAGTTTGATTCGGGACGGCGGTCGAAGGGCGCCGATAGTATCCAAGTGATAATCGACGTGTGCATATAAAGTGTTACGTCATTCACTCAAGTATCACATCATTCACTCTATCATTCACTCTCCCATTTTCACTCTCCCTATCATACTCAAGTATATATTATTTAATAATAATTTCATGACTTATCTCATTTGCCTATTTATTAAGCATACAAACACATAGTTACTTTGAATATGAACTAAGGATTTGTATTAAGGCATTAGAGAGTTAGAGGATGACTAGTTACAGTGAAATATATATTTAATTATATAGTTATGATAATTAATCCATCATAATATATATAATATATCTAATTAAGTTAGTTTGACTTTTCACACTCCTGATCAAGCTAATCTGAATTAAGCTGAACTAAATTTTGCTTAGACAAATGATTTACCTAATAAAAATAATGATTTACATAATAAAAATAAATATCCCATGAAATCGTTGACCATCAATCAATGACATGTCCAATATTCAATTATCGATCGGACATCACCGACAGCCTCGATCCCAAATTAAACTATACTTGGGAGGATGATGAATCCATCGGGATCGCCGACAACAATGAACCAGTCAGAATCGACGATGAATGATACGAAATCACAATTGTAACGATCTCCGACGACTTTACTATATCCCACAGGATATAGTTTGGTTTAAGACGATATCTGATTGATGATCAGACGTCAGACGTATAATTGATGATTAAAATTTTTACTGAGAGATCTACTTTCACTAAGCATATAAAAGTGTCATAAAAAGTATTTAAATTTTGATAAAACTTTAGAGTTTTTTAAAATCAAATTTTGTGAAATTGTGTTCTTAATCAAAACAATTCAATTCCAAAAATGAAGGAAACAGTTGAAAATAATTATTCAAATATGATTTAGTTTTTTTTTGAGTTTGTGCTTTATTCAAGTGTTTTTAAGTAATTCATTTTGATGTTATTAAGTTTTCGATTTAAATTAATTATTTAAAAGTTTTATATTTTTTAAAGTTTATTTAGTAGGTAAGTTACTTTAATATAATAAATTTATTTATTTGTAGCCATCTAAATTGGCTAAGAGAACGAGTTGTATTTGATTTCCTTATACTATCTCCTAAAAAAAAATTAACCAGATTTTTTCAACCTCGAGTGATCGACCCGACCTTATGAAAGTTTTCTATCGGTCGCCAGGGTAAATTGAGAAGCGCTCACAGTGGGCGGTCTAGAAGCCCAGCGTCCCAGGATTCGCACCTCATTTGGAGAAAAAATTCTTACAAATACGCCATAGTTGGAAATCGAACCTTATACTATCTCTAGTGATCCCGGCCTAGCTTACGGATCATTCAGCCGGTCATCTTGGCACCACCTAAGGCTAAGCCGGGCCCACCATGCACGGGTGGGTTAGTACGGGTGGCAAGGTAAGGAGCCCGAGGTTCAATCTGTTGGATCGGATGGACCGGCTAGAGGGGGGGTGAATAGACGGTTATGAAAAATAATGGAGATAGCACTCGTCTAAAAAAAACTTGGTTGCAACTGGAATGTTGCTTCCAAGGCGGTTAACGCTCAAGCAAAACTCCTTCAGGCGGAGAAGCCTTTACAGTTGTAGCACTGAAGACTTAGAGAGGTTACAATTCAATTGATGCATTTAATTCTAAATTCTAAACTTATTTATAGCCTAAGAGAATAAATCTGGATTGTTGATTGTTGAGGAATTTTCTCTTGGCCGTTGATCCATGGATGTAATCTGGATGGTTGATCTTAGATGGGATTAACCTACATCCATTGGATCTGATTAAAGGATAAGACTTTATCTTTTATGAGATAAAGGAATTTTTATCTTCTGTTCGAGATTGCTATTGTAATCTCCAAGTAAGAATATCGGCAAAAACAAACTATCTCTGACCTTTATCCAAACTGGTAATGTCTTGGGTTCAATTCCTCTTAGTAACAATTTAATCTTTCTTTTTCGGGCGACTAGCCTTTTGGTTCTTCTGCTCGCAACAGATAAATAACTTTATCATCTGCTCGCAACAATTTTAATCACATCTCCTCCTTATCCCAGTCAGTAAGGCTGGTGATATACACAAGCGAGGTTGTTGGTTCGAATCTTCACAGTAACAAATAAAATTCTTTTTATTTCATGTGCCTAGTTTAACTTGGTCAAATTGACCAGTCTTTTGGTTTATCTTCTGAGTGATTTCCGGCCAACCGGAGTTAGGCTCACCCGAACCCGACTCCGGCCTTTCACCCCTCGAGCGTCCTTCCTCCCGGCTTCTCGTCCCTCGGACACCGCGCACGTCCTTCTCGCTCCACCGACGTACTCTTCCGTAGCTTCCGCGTCCCTCGGATTGTACCGAGCCCGTCGGCTCACTTCCCCGCATAATCCTTCTTGTCCGCTACGTCTTATGCTCGACTTCCTCCGTACCTAAGCTCCTGCACACTTAGCAGAGGGATTAAACATACCATGACCTAACTTAACCTGGTTGATTACATCAAAACTTACCGAGGCACCAACACACTCGGCCTGGGGCGTCCGACCGAGCGGTTGGTCAGGTGTACTCCGACCCGAGTCCCAGAGCAGGACGCCGAGTGGCCAACCCCGTCTGACACCCAAGGCGTCTGCTACAACAGTTCTTAGCGCGAGGCCTCGATAGCCAATTCTAGGGCTTACTTGTCACACCCTGAGGAGTTCCCGTCGGCGTTCTCTTGGCGCCTTAATCATCTGGCTCAGGACTAGACGAACTGACCACACCCGAGTGCTCCCTGGGTCAGGGAGCGCCTTGCCTCACCCGGAGATATTACTTGCGCGACCCAATGTCACTCGGGTCGGCCGGTCGGGGATCTATCTCAGAGCCGGTCTTTTTCCGTACGACATCCGCTCCCTGACATTGTACTAGTAGCCGTGGTACAGGGTTTGCGCAAGCTTTACCCAGTTAAAGTCACGTCGCAGATATCCCATTGACTCTGTACTTCTGTCATACCCTGACACCCCGCACCACGCCATCCCTCGTTGTGTCAGACGGAGCTGCGCTGATCGGCACCATCCTGTGAGCTGACAAGGCTCGTACCCCTATCTCATCCGAGTATAGAAGGACTGTCGACGCAGACAGGGGTTGCCAGCTCCCTCAGTTATATAAGCCCCTCCACACTTCGTTCCGCAGGTACGCGCAAGAGTGTTTTTCCACTGTTCCCTTGTCTTTGCTTTCTTGTTCTTCCACCGGGGACTGACTTGACCGTCGGAGGGCCTTGCCGAGGACTTTTTTCGGTGGGTTTGCTAACAGTCATTTTCTTACAGATCGAAGCCAGCATCAGCCGCACTCGGGGAACCCCTTCGCTCTTGGGAGTCCATCTCACTCTGCGACAGGATCAAATTTAGTGCTAGAAGGAGGGACTTTCGACCTAATCGGGAGTGCACGATGGAAGATCCCAACCGAGTAATTGTTGGGACCGGGTGCATGTTGACAAGGATACGGGTTCGTAAATTTTAAAATATTTACGTGCAGCGGAAGAATTAGCATAAACAATTTCTCAAATTATTTTTAACCACGTATCTAGCATGCGACCTTATGATGTGTGGACATGATCATAAATTAAAATTTTGCAGAAAAGTAAACTAATTACTTTGTACCTCGCGTAACTCGAAGAAAAGGACGAGATCCAACCGTAGCGTCCCTTGGAAGCTCCGCCTCTATTCGCGTCCACGTCGAGTACTCTTCGGGATGAATTCGCAAAGCCACGAGTTTTGTGCCGACAAGAACTACTAGATTCTCCAAAAGCACAACTAGAATATCAAGAGAGAAAGATGGAAACTAACCACCAAGTAACGGAATCAAAATTCCGGGAAGGAAGGAGTTGCGACCCGCTTCTTCTTCTTCTTCTTTGGCACCTTCTTGGTGGAGGTAGCTCACGGCAACCCTAGGAGGGGTGTGCGCCGGCCCTAGGATGAGGATGCGCCGACCCTAGGATGAGGAGGAGGGTGCCGGCCCTAGGAGGAGGAGAGAAGGAGAGGGGGAGAATAAGAGAGGGAGAGAGCTACTAGATCTCTTGATAACTCTATTGAGGAATTCAAGCTTAGCCTTGATTCCTTTATATAGTAACCTCTCCCTTGCCAAGTCTCCCCTTTAACGGAATTTTTCATAAGAAATTTATCCTATAAATTTTCTTATGAATTATTCTGTTTATGCCAAGTTTTATTATAACTAACTTTTATAATAAAACAAATACATATCTCCTTTTATTATGGAATAAAATTTACAAGAAATTTATAAATTTTTCTTATCATGGAAAAATCAATTCATAATTGATTTTATAAAATTAAAATAAACCGATCCATGGTTCATTTTAATTTCCATAAAAAGAATAAATTTCTTTATATAAATTTCTTTATATAAATTTCTTTATATAGATTTATTTATCCATAATTTTATAAAACAAATCGCGCTTGATTTATTTTATAAAATAAACCAAATAAATTGGTTTTCTCTCCTTGTAGTGGCCGGCCAAACCAAAGAGGGTGGGCACCCTCTTTGGTCGGCCACACCAAGCCAAACCCATCATGAATTAAACTCATTTAATTCGTCCAATAAGCCTTCAAAAGACTTAGCCATTTTAAGCTTCCCGTGCGCCTCTGATAAATTCAGATTCGACTTATTTTTCTTGATCGGAAAATCTAATTTTCAACTCGTTTTAAATCCCTCGGATTACTCGTAGTGCGTGTGACTAAATAGGCTTTCGATTTATGTTGGTCGTCTATAATCAACCAATTATAGAACGATCGTGAGTGACACCTAGTAGTACATCATGACCCCCAATTAATCGAAAGATCAACGGTTGACCTCAGAAATAATTCTGAAATCCTTCAGCAGCTCTAATGAATCGTGCCTCATTCCCTTCACCATCTTATACCCACTTGGTTCAGGACATGGTCTGTGTGTGTCAGTCCCCACTAGGCTGACTACGTCACACCTAGCCCAAGTAATGTCTTTCTCGTCCAACGGATTCTAATTACTCTCATGTTTCCTAGAGATTCAAACTCGGAACATGTGATGCTCTGGCCAGAGGCTTCGAGTAACAATCCGACGATAGGCCTTGGGTATACATCTCCTCGCAAGGAGTGGTGAATCCTTTGTAGGCTGTTCAAAAATCTTCGGGCACTTCGGCTCATACCCAACCATCATGGGTCCACACCTCCTTGGAGATGCTTGCTTAAGATGTCAAAGTATAAGTCTTCATGACCAAGATGATTTGAACACCGCAAGTCAAAGGAACATCGCACTTAAGCTGCAGTAAGAACTTTCATTGACATATCTATATGTAGATTACCATATGAAGTTTTACAGCTAGTCACTCCAATGAACTAGTTCCCTTAACTAGCATTCATGTTTATCTCCGGACATCCCAATGTCACCAGCCAGTGAGAATCAGCTGATTAGAGAATAACCCATGCTAGTCTCAACAGAATTGATAGTGTCCGTATTTATCAATTCATCGACTAGGGACAATTTCAATACTTCACAATTGCACATGTAGAGATAATCACTAGTTGTGAACTCATCACAAATTCTCTCATGCTGTGAATTGTATTGTGGACATTCAGTAAATGAGTTTAAGATCTTAATCAAATACATGAACATGTATACTCAAATAGTGAATATTCATTTATTAAAATAAATAATTACAATCCTAAGGTGATTGCCTTAGGACACTTCTCTCATAATACTAACAGTAATGGTGACCGTTACCCCTGAGAAGTACGAGCCCTTGTTGGCCGCCCGAGCTCAGAAAACCCCTGAGAGGCTTTCGTAGGTCGACAGCCTGGCGACCAAGTTTCCTGAGCCATCAGCGCTCGGCCACTCAGGAGGTCGAGGGAAGGCTGCGTGACCCGAAGGGGGCTTGATCCCCTTCCCTGCTGCTTTCTACCGAGGTTGGGACGACGAGGCTGATTCAATTTCGGCCGAGGCGTCCGCATCTAGTCAGACGCATAGGCTGCGTTTGGATAAGGGAAAGGCCCCCGCCGACTCGTCTCCAGCCACCCTGGCACGCAACCCCTTCTCCCCGTGAATCCTAGAGGACCCGGTTCCCAAGCATCTTCGGTTCTTCGGCATACCCGAGTATGCCAGAACTACCGACCCCGAGGAGCATCTAATAAAGTTCAAGAGTGCGGTCCTGCTGCACTAGTACCCCGAGGGTGTGAAATGTCGAGCCTTCCTGACGACGCTCTCGGGACCCGCTCAACGATGCTTCGATCAACTCCCCAACGGGGCGGTGTCGAACTTTGAGGAGCTTAGGAAGATATTCCTCCAACACTCCGCCAGTAGCCGAAGGCACCACAAGACGAGCCTCAATCTGTTCACCCTGAAACGGGGCCCAAGGAGTCCCTCCGAGCCTGCATTAAGAGATTTAATGGAGTGACACTAGACATGCCAACTGCCACACCTAAGGTACTGACCATCGCCTTCTCCCAAGGACTGCAGGAGGGGGACTTCTTCCGCTCGCTGATCAGGAAGCCGCCGAAGGACTTTGACAGCCTGTTAGGGAAGGATGTCAAGTACATCAACATAGAGGAGGCGCAGACCGCTCGGAAAAAGGAGTCAGTCAGCGCACCGACCCCGAACCCCGCTCAGAACAGCCGATCCCCGGGTGGGCCATCCGCAACCCGCGGGGAGCAATCAACCGAGGGGGAATGGAGCGCCATCACGTGCAGCAAGTGGCCCAGGGGTGTCTGCTGACCTGCTGGAGGCCCTATTACGTGTTTCACCAAAGCCACACCCACGACACGGAGGAGTGCCGATAGACCGGGAGCAGAATAAAGTGATTCAGGCTGAAATTGAGAAATTACTGGAGGTCGGGCATATCCGAGAAGTCTAATTCCCTGCCTGGCTAGCCAAGGTGGTCCTGGTGGCCAAGCTCGACAATAAGTGGAGAGTGTGCATCGACTTCCGAGATCTCAACCGAGCTTGCCCAAAGAATTGTTATCCTTTGCCGCGAATCGACCAGATGGTCAACTCGACCACTGGGAGCGAGCTCATCTCGATGTTGGACGCTTACCAGAGTTATCACCAAGTACCTCTAGCGGTTGAGGATCAAGAGAAGGCCAGCTTCATCACGGCTGATGACACCTATTGCTACACGGTCATGTCATTTGGGCTGAAGAATGCTGGAGCCACCTACCAGCGGATGATGAACAAGGTCTTCTAGTCGTAGATCGGTCGGAACATCAAAGTATATGTCAACGACATATTGATCAAGTTGTGCCTAGTGGCAGACCTAGTGGCGGACGTGGAGGAGACCTGTCAGACCTTGTGCAGGTATGGGCTCAAACTGAACCCAGCCAAGTGTCCTTTTGGAGCTCAGAGTGGAAAATTCCTCGGGTACATAGTCACCGAGAGGGGCATCGAGGCCAACCCGAGCAAGGTCAAAGCCCTGCTCGACATGCCCCCACCGCGGAATCTCCGGGAAGCGTAGAGGCTCACGGGGTGAATCACAGCTCTCCCGCTTCATCTCCCGAGCCGCTGAGCGAGGTTTGCCCTTCCTTAAGACCCTCCGCCGAGCTACCAAGTTCCAGTGGGACGCCGACTGCGACAAGGCGTTCGAAGAGTTAAAGATATATCTCGCTGAGTTACCAGTATTGGCCAAGCCCGAGGTCGGGGAAGTGTTGTATGTGTATCTGGCCACCTCGGCTGAATCAATCAGCATGGTGTTAGTTAGGCAGGGTGGAGCCGAGCAACAACCAGTGTACTTCTTTGCTCATCTATTGAAGGGTGTCGAGTGCTGATATATGACACTCGAGAAATTAGCTTATGTGTTGTTGTTGGTTGCTTGAAGGCTCCGGCCATATTTTCTAGTACACCCGATCGTAGTCAAGAGTTAAACGAATTTGAAAGAAGTGAAGTATGAGAATTAGTTCCAAGGCCCAATGATAGTACAATTGTCACAACAAGATGGATCTTTAATAATAAATTGGATGATCAAGGGAGAGTTACTAGGAACAAGATTAGATTGGTAGCTAGGAGTTTCAACCAAGTTAAGGGACTTGACTATGATGAAACTTATGCTCCTGTAGCTAGATTGGAGTCCGTCCGGATTTTGTTAGGATATGCCGCCCACATGGGTTTTAAATTTCATCAAATGGATGTGAAATCGGCATTTCTTAATGGGTTTATTAAGGAGGAAGTGTATGTAAAACAACCACCGAGTTTTGAAAACATAGACTATCCTAATCATGTTTATAAATTAAGGAAAGTCTTATATGGGTTGAAACAAGCTCTCCGAGCTTGGTATGAAAGACTTTTATCTTTCTTAGTTTCTAAGGGGTTTAGAAGTGGAACAATTGATCAGCACTATTTCTTAAGTCTAAGGATAAGGACATTTTTGTGGCCCAAGTTTATGTTGATGACATCATTTTTGGGTCAACAAATAATGAGTTCCTTCATGAATTTATCAAGCACATGGAAAATGAGTTTGAAATGAGTCTTGTTGGGGAGTTGACTTTTTTTTTAGGATTGCAAGTCAAGCAAACAAATGAAGGAACTCATGTCTATCAAATAAAGTATGCTAGGGAAATTGTCAAGAAATTTGGATTGGAAAATGCTAAAGTAGCATCTACCCCCATTGAAACAAATGTCAAGATGGATAGTGATCATGAGGGAAAGGTAGTTGATCCAAAACAATATAGGAGCATGATTGGAAGTTTGTTGTATCTCACCGCTAGTAGATCGAATATACTATTTACGGTAGGCATGTGTGCAAGGTATCAATCTTGTGCCAAAGAGTTCACTTAGTAGTAGTAAAAAGGATTTTAAGGTATATTAAGGACACTCTTAATGTTGGTCTTTGGTACCCTAAAACTCCAAATATTGATTTATTTGGGTACACCGACTCCGATTATGCGGGTTGCAAATTGGATAGAAAAGTACTAGTGGTCAGTGTCAATTTCTTGGATCATCCCTAATTAGTTGGAGTAGTAGAAAACAACCATGTGTTGCCTTGTCAACAACCGAGGCCGAATATGTAGCATGGGTGGTTGTGTAACTCAATTACTTTGGATCATGCACACCTTAGAGGATTATGAGCTTCATTACTCCAAGGTCAAAGTCTTATGTGATAATGTGAGCACTATTAATTTGACCAAAATCTGATGCATCACTCTAGGACAAAACACATTAAAGTGAAGCATCACTTCATTAGGGATCATGTGCAAGGGGTAACATTGAATTACATTATGTTGAATCAAAATCCAACCTTGTCGACATAGTTACCAAGCCTCCACCCGAAGTGGAGTTCACATCTCTAAGAAGAGGACTTGGTATGTGTTTTGTAGAAGTATAAATTTGGCCTTGGGGTAATGCAATAATAAGGTAGTGCATGAGATGATAGGATGATACAAATAACTCACTTATGCTTATGACATATTGTTAGGTTGTTGGATTTATCACATTATTGAAAATAGACCAACTATGGAAAAATAAATGTTTAATTAATGAACATCTTGCCCATAGATCATAGTTGGACATTTCAAATAATTTGAAAATATTTCTGTGTTTTATTTGCTATGACATAAGTTTATGAAACACATAATTTCAAAACTAAGTTGAAAGTTTGGTACAAAGTTGGATGTTTTCAAAGAATTTGAGTTTTGGTCGAAAAGTCAAACATGTTTAGATTTTCCATGGAAATATATTTTTCTCTGTTAGAATACATTATAAGAAACATGTTTGCAAAGTTTAATGATTTTTCGAATTGTATGGAATTTATAATGCATTTCTGAATTTTGGCTCAAAAGCTGCAATGTTCAGACTGAAATGTATCAATCGACTGCCCCCTGGGGCAGTCGACTGAACTTTCTGTAAATTAGCAATACAAAGGCACCAGTCGACTGATAACTGTCTCAGTCGACTGGTCCTTCTAGTTTCTGATTTCTGACGGTTTTCAGAAAAAGAAAGGTATTCAAATTTGTTGCCAATGATTAATATTGCTTGGAGTAATCCTTTTGATGGTGTCAAAGGGGAAGAAATGGGAGGTTTAAGTTAATTTTTAACTTAACTTGTGGAAAATTGAAAATTATGTGGAGGACATAGGTTAAAGGGAGGATGCATGTTTATGCTTCTTAATTTGCTATGTTTGTAATTTTCAATTGTTATTGTTATACCTAACTTAAACATATTGCCACACATAAAAAGGAGGAGATTGTTGAGGCAATCAACCCAAGTATGATCGAGTGGATTATGGGTTTTGATGTGTGTGTGTCAATATGATTAAGTTAAGTTGTCATGTTGGTTTGATATGTGTGTTTGAGTTGTGCAGGACTTGGTGAATCACACATGAAGTATGCATCCGAGGGACGAGAGCCAAAGGAAGAGGACTCCAAGAGAAAGCCGGGGAAGTAGACTTCAAGGGCATACGCGAAGGATAGCATGGAGGCAAGCCGTGGGCTTGTGTGCGCATCCGAGAGACGAAAGCCAAGGGAAGAGAACATCAAGGGGCGAGCCAAGGGAGTGGACTTCAAGGCATACACGAAGGATGGATTTCAGAGTGAGTTTGAGTGGAAATGTAAGTTGGGCAGTCGACTGTGAGAAGGGTCAGTCGACTACTAGCGCAAAACTGAAACTCACAGAAAGATCAGTCGACTGGTCCAGACACCAGTCGACTGATCAGTTCGACTGCCCTTGGTGTCGGGGGTTAGGCTGTTTAAGGAACAACTCTCTCCTCTATTTAAGGAGAGGCTTTGGAGCAGAATAGGGTTGCGGTTCTTAAGTGTAAGATCCTATTCTAAGTGCTCAAAGTCTCATTCTCTTCCTCCTACTTTCCATCTTGTACAAGAGGAAGAGAACATCTTGTGAAAGTTTCTCCACCTTGAAGGAGAAGTTCATAGTGAAGCTTGTGGCGTGGTGTGGATCCTTGGATTAGTCACCTCTTGGAGGTGGATACCAAGTAAATCAGGGAGTTAGCATTGCTTCTTGTCTCTTTTGATTTTGTTCTTGTGTTTTTGCTAACATTCTTGTAGACAAAATCGAAAAGTTGCTATTCACCCCCTCTAGCTAAACGTCAAGGTCCTAACAAACCCTAGTTGAGCGCACGGAGGAAGCAGGACAACGTCAAAGTAAAAAAGTGATGGTAAAAATAGCGAGGGAGAGGCCTATTTATAGGGTCGAGTGGGCGAGAACATCCATTCAATAGTGATCCGGGAAAAAGGCGGGATTGATCCTGGACCGTCCGATCAAACCTAGGTAATTCCCGTGGCTCGGCATTCACACGCACGCATTGCCCATTCGCTGTATCAGGCGGTAGACGTTTCGTTAGCCAAGAAACCAATAACCAGCAAACACGTGGCTCGGCAGTTAATACGGTAATTAATACAGGAGATTCGAATCGACTTGGCGAGAGTCGGGGACAAGACAGACAAGACGAGCGGATGGGACCCGGTCGACGTCCTGTTAGGCGATTGGGCAGCAGGTGACGCAGATCGATCGGGCCGACGACCCACTCGGAGGTGTCAGGCTCGTTCTAAACTGATGGTCCAGTCAGTCGGACTCGGCGCCTCCTTCGACTAGACTCGAGGGGGATGCTTATGATCCCGGCCTAGCTTATGGGTCGTTCAGCGGTCCAGCCTGGCACCACCTAAGGCTAAGCCGGGTCCACCATGCACGGGTGGGTTGGTCCGGCTGGCAGGGTAAGGAGCCCGAGGTTCACTCGGCCCAGGGCGTCCGACCGAGCGGTTGGTCAGGTGTACTCCGACCCAAGTCCCAGAGCAGGACGCCGAGTGGCTGACCCCGTCTGACACCCAAGGCGCCTGCTACAGCAATTCTTAGCGCGAGGGCTCGACGACCAAGCCTAGGACTTACTGGTCACACCCCGAGGAGTTCCCGTCGGCGTTCTCTCGGCGCCTTAATCATCTGGCTCAAGACTAGACGAACTGACCACACACGAGCACTCCTTGACCCGGGAGCGCCTTGCCTCGCCCAGAGATATTACTTGCGCGACCCAATGTCACTCGGGTCGGCCGGTCGACGATTTATCTCAGAGCCGGTCTTTTTCCGTACGACATTCTCTCCTTGACATTGTACTAGCAGCCGTGGTACAGGGGTCGACGCAAGCCTTCCCCAGTTAAAGCGCACATCACAGATATCCCGCTGACTCTGTACTTTTGTCGTACCCTGACACCCTGCACCACGCCATCCCTCGCTGTGTCAAACGGAGTGGCGCCGATCAACACCATCCTGTGAATTGACAAGGCCCATACCCCTGTCTCATCCGAGTATAGAAGGACTGTCGACGCAGACAGTGGTTGTCGGCTCCCTCGGCTATATAAGCCCCTCCACACTTCGTTCCGCAGGTACGCACAAGAGTGTTTTTCCACTGTTCTCTTGTCTTTGCTTTCTTGCTCTTTTACCAGGGACTGACTTGACTGTCGGAGGGCTTTGCCGGGGATTTTTCCCGGCGGGTTTGCTAACGGTTATTTTCTTGCAGATCGGAGCCAGCATCAGTCGTACTCGGAAAACCCTTTCGCTCCTGGAAGTCCATCTCACTCTGCGACAGGATTATCTAGCTACTTCAATTAATGCATATTTCCATTCGTTTGATTCCTCAATATTTTATTTCTATTTGGATGTTAGAAATTTTCGTTATTCATTTGGTATGCAAGACACATGCAAGTGAGTTAGATTATGTAAGAATACAAGATCTTCATTATCTCCTTTTGCAATTACAGTTTGGTGAAGTCAGAGCATTTTTTATTATTCGAATCTGAAAAAAAAACCCCTCGTTTACAATTTGATTTCGAGATTATAACTCACCGTCGCATTCATTGAGCTAGAGACGAACCGGAGTGACCCTATAATGCACTATATAAAGAATTCAACAAGGAAATCATTTTTACATTTTTTTCAAATTAATTTTGTCACTCGCAAAAAAAAAACAATTTAAGCCTTTTAAAATTAAAATTAAATCAACTCTTAATTAATTTCAATGTATCCCTCTGAGTTTAATTTAAAAATGATAATATACCTAACTAGTCAAACTCTTTGATCTTGCATGAAAATCCTTATATTCATTCTTTAGTGGTGTAAATACACAAGTTTGGCATCCAGACTATCCATTATTTTAAAAATGGTTGGTTCTAAAAGCTTTTTTGCAACAACAATTGTTATTATGCAATTTACTTCTCTTATTACTTTATATGATATCTCAATTTAAGTCGCGTTTAATTAGTGGTTGTTCATCCAATATCTCGCCTATGTACTTATTTAATTATTAGCATGTATATGCATGTGAGATTACCAACTAATATGTATAGCAAACACATAGTCTGTATTTGTATTGTCGTATCACAGAGTCAATGTGTTGTATAAGATCATCTTATAGTTATGTCAATCTATTGCTAAAGTTTTGGTTCAAAGGATGGAGTAGATTACTAAAGCCAAGCCAACATTGAAAAAGTTAAAGATTATTCAGATTAATTGACTGATGACACAATCAACATAAGAACCAGTTGAGACATAAGAGAGCTAGTCATAAGTCGATCTAGATTAATCGCATGATGACACAAAATATTGAACTAATGACACTGTCAATTCAAACCATAAGGTTCCTAGTTATACTTAGACTAGGTGACTGAAGTCTTAAAACAAGTCGATCATTTGAGGGAGACAATTAGCTAACACATAGTGACTTCAAATCTCATGTTTGAGTATTTTTTTTTCGGAGTTTGAACCATTGGTGACATTAAGATGTCATGTCAAAACGCGCCCGTATTTCTCGAATTTACATGGTGATCGATTTATGATGTTGGATTATCGACCTCTAAGGCTAATTAGACTGAACACTCATACCCCCAAAAAAAACAAAGAGTACACATCAAAGTTTAGATATAGAGGTCGTTATTACTCAACCACTTGATAGCTAGATTTTCCTCTTTAGGTAAATCTTGGATAGAGGGACATGGACATGGAGTATATATAATATAAGAGATCTCTAAACCACATAAAAAAGATTTCAATAAAAAGATGGAACCTTTAACTCACCCTTAAACTTGGACAAAGCTGAATTAATTTACAGGATTAAATAGGGAATTTTGGTTAGCAATTAAAATGAATGATTTTTTTAAATTAATCAACAAAATACTTTGGCCAATTGATTATCGTTGATCATGAAGGAGCATTTTCCAATTGCCTAAAAAATTTATCATTTATTTTCCAATATTCGAATTCTAGCACCATGACCTCACGAAAAAGTCTCTAAAACTTTTATGCTGGTTAAAGTCAAGTGCCCAAAGGAATTCAAGAGGGATGATTATTTGCTATGAAAAATCCTAATTGTGGTCGAACTTCAAAAGAGTTTATGAAATGTCATTAGTTGAGTCAAGGTGTTGCCTATCGTTGGAGGATGAGAATCTCATCGTATAGAGATATCTCATCGGCTCGTTTCAAGGGCCGATGATAGTCGATTTGAACTATGACACTCCAAACACATCATTAATTAATCCTTGTGGAGTAAGAGAAATACTTCGAACCACATTATATATTGTTAGCACAGGTTATTTACTTTTATATTTTATTTCCACTATAATTTCCACACATCGCATGCACACTTGTAAGAATGTTACTTTTAAATAAAACATACAATCAAGGAACGTTAGATTTATAGACTATCTAAGTATTTGCTAATTTATTTTGATAATCAAGAAATTTAGGAACGTTAGATTTATAGACTATCTAAGTATTTGCTAATTTATTTTGATAATCAATAAAAATTTCTTGTAAGATTAAATAGATCGTCTTAAATTTAATTTATCTAGTTCATATTTTTTTTTTGAATTTGAACTCATGTTTGTGCAAAGGGCATTATAATTTACGTATATGTATTTTCTCTCTATTTTAATGTCATAATAATAAAAAAAATAATTACTAATAATAATAAATTTAATTGAAGACTATTCAGAGTCATTATTGTAGGGTTCTTAAATGATTATGATTTAAAAATGGGATGCAAATTCTAAAATGTCGGGCTTTTGAATTATCCATTGTGAGTATTTTCTAATTTATTTTTCGGCAATTTACCAAAGGGCATACGTAACAATTGAAAATTACCAAAGGGCGTCCCATGGTTTCTATTTTACCAAAGGGCGCAGCCATTTAAGTGAACTTCCTATTATACCCTTGGCGCCACAAAATGTCTTTTCCATTCCCATTTTCGAGACATCCGAACTACTTTTGCAGTAAAATAATAATATGTGGTTCGGATGGCAAGGTAGTGGAAATTTTGTCAGCCTATATATATATTACTATCTTGCACAAGTCGAATCATCACGAGGGTACGTATATATTTCGACCTTGCACAACTCAATTCATCAAGACAGCTGAGAAAGATAGGTGTTGAAGGAGAAAAAGCAAGCAACAGATTGGTAACAAATACAAATAGTAATGTACGTATGATTGTCATCTTTGATATTGTATCAGACCTAGTTTTATACTTATCAACTCTTGCTACAATTTTTATGTTTGGAGGAGTCTAAGGGTGATATGCATTACATAATAAGGGCTCTCTGAAATTTGTTAAAGTTAAGATAAATAAATGCTTGAATTCGACCTAGGGGTAATATATTACCATATCAGGCCTTAGAAGGGCCAGAAATTAAAGGAGTTCAGTCCCTAGGAGTGCATGATATCATTAGATTTCAGGCCCTAGGAGGGACTGAAATATGTTGTTGTTTTCAGGCACTGGGAGGGCCTGAAAAAAAAGGAATTCAGGTCCTTTCAGGGACTGAAATGAAAAGATTTCAGGCCCTTACAGGGGCTGAAATCATTGGATTTGAGGGCCTGGGAGGGCCTGAATCAATATAATTCAGGCCCTCGAAGGGCCTGAAATATATTGATTTCAGGCCCAGTCAGGGCCTGAAATAAAAAGATTTCAGGCCCTGTGAGGGCCTGAAATATACTGATTTCAGGCCCTCGTAGGGTCTAAAATCATTATATTCAGACCCTCACAGGGCCTGAAATATAATGATTTCAGGCCTTGTGAGGGTCTTAAATCAAAATATTTTAGGCCCTCAGGCCTTCCTAGGTCCTTGATTATGATTTTCAAAGTTTGCTAAATGTAATTGTAATTTATTTTTCAGGGATGATAATGTTGTTGACGAAATTCTCTCCGAAATATGGAATACTCTTGATGATAATGCTGTCACGGGGAATGGATCAGAAATTACAAGGAATTTGTCAATTGATCTAAATGAAGAAGCAACTAATATAGACGGTGAGAGTTTGAATTCTTCTACAAGAGTTGTTGAATTCTTTGAGCTAACCTGGAGTGGGGAGGAAGGAATTGAAATCCGGAATGCAGATGAATTAGAACCCATTACAAGTGTACTAGAATTCCAAGCCGATGATATGCAGATTGAAGAATATGAATTCCCCCCGATGAGTACAGTGACTTAAAGGAGGAGTTTCCATTAGCTGAAGATCCTTATATTTTAAATTCTCGATTGTTTGCTGGGCCAATTGGAGTGGTAGAGGCAAGAGATGGGCATGAATTTTTTGTGGGGCAGATATTCGCATCTAGAGAAGAATTCAAGAATGCACTTGTCAAACATGTCATGGTTAAGCATATGAGATATAACCCAGTTGACACCCGAAAAAATAGAGTTAAAGTAGTGTGCTTCAACCAATCATGTACATGGAGAGTAGTAGCAAGGGGGGAAGTAGAGTTCACTGTTACAAAATATATAAAGGAACACCAATGCGGAACTGTTAGGGAAAGTGCTGATCATCATGCATGCTCTTCATCATTTGTTGCTTCTTTTGTTGAAGAGTAATTTCTTCATAATGAACAATACAAACAAAGTATGATTATATTAGATATTAAAGCTAGATTTGGAGTGACCATATCATATAGAAAAGCATACATAGCTAGGGAGAAAGCATTGAAAAAGGTTGTTGAAGATTATGATGAGGCTTACAGAGATCTTCCACAATATCTGCGTGAGTTAAGAGCTAGAGATCCTGAAACGTATGTGTCACTATGCAGGAATGGTGACAATCAGTTCCAGCGGTGTTTTTGGGGTTTTGGTGCTTGCCGAAGGGTGTTCAGGTCTTATTTGCGTAGACTTATCGGAATTGATGCCACACACCTAAGAGGAAAGTATCCGGGAGTAATGTTGATTGCGACGACGATTGATGGTAATGACAACGTTCTTCCAGTTGCCTTCGCAATAGCTGAAGTTGAATGGGGGTCTGCATGGGAGTGGTTTTTGGAGCATACAAAGAGGTTCTTTGGTATCGATGATTACTCAATCACCATAGTATCAGATAGATATTGGGGCATTATATCAGCAGTAAGAAAAGTCTACCCAAACGCGTATCATGCATTTTGTTGCCACCACATGTGTTGTAATATGGTAACTGATATTGGAAGTAGAGCTGCTGTAGGGTTGTTTTGGGCAGCAGCACGAGTCAACACAACACTCCAATATGATATGATAATGCAGACAATGCTTGAAAAACATCCAGTTGCCCATAAGTGGCTTCACAACATTGACCCTAAAAGGTGGGCAAATGCACACTTTACAGGGAGAAGGTACAGACTGGTTACCACGAATTGTGTGGAGAGCTTAAATGCTTTGTTCAAGTCTACACGTGAGCTTCCCATAAACAGGTTAATTGATAATACAAGAAGAAAAGTTGCTCAATGGTTCTATAACCGTAGAGAGGAAGTTTCCAAATGGCATGTTGCTTTGACACCTTATGCTACAAAAGAAATGGATTCAAGGAGAGAGAAAGCAAGAGCTTATAAGGTTCACCCTTACTCTCAATCAGAAATGGATGTAGAAACATGGGGCACTTCATACATTGTTGATTTGGAAAAAAAGTTTTGTCATTGTGGGGAGTTTCAAATTTCAGGACTTCCTTCACTAGTACAAAAAAGACCTTTAACAACGGCTTTTAACACCGGTTGTATTAAAACCGGTGTTAAAAAAAAAGGCGGTGGCATTTTTGTAATTATTTGAACTTTAAAATACTTTTAACACCGGTTCTTTTAACAACCGGTGTTAAAAATATATTTAACTACAGTTTTATAAATAACCGGGGTCATATGTTATAATTATTTGAACTTTAAAATACTTTTAACACCGGTTCTTTTAACAACCGGTGTTAAAAATATATTTGACTATGGTTTTGTAAATTTTCTAGATTTTTAGAATTTTTAGATTTTTAGAATTTTTTATTGTTTTTTACGAAGTTAAGAATATTTTAATTGGATAAATGGTTTTTAAAGGAAATCTGTTTATACCATCGTGGAAATAATTTCTGAAGTTTTAATTCAAAACCCTAAGTTATTATTAAACGGCGCCGCTTCTTTTTTTTCTCCTTCCGCACGCGCGACAGCTACCGTCCCGAAGACTGCCGTTTCCGCGGGGCTGCCAACCCTCACCGTCGGCCGCGAACCCTTCGCCGGAAGCCGTTCGGCCTCCGCCCGGACGTGCGAAGCTGCCGTTGTAGGCCGCCAAATCGTCGAGATCCGCTGCTTTTCTCCTGTCCGCAAGCCACGAGAAAACCGCTGCCTGTCGCCGTCGCCGTCGCAGAGAACGGCCGACCACATCTCCTATCACCGACCGCTTGCGCCGCCAGCGACCACTGCCGACGACACCAACCATTGTCGGAGAAGAAGAGTTAGGTAACGAAGTTTAATTAATTCGTTCATTGACTTTTGGTTTAATAGATGTGTTTGGTTGGCTTAATTAGTTTGATGGATTCAGAGTGATTTCTTTAGTTATACCAATGCTAGGAATAGCCGAAAAGGTCGTGGAGTTCCTGCTTCATTTCCATTTGCTGGCAGATTTTCCGGTTTCTGTTCAAGGAAAATTGGGTTTTTAGTGATGTATTCAAATTAATTGATTTAAAATTTAACTTTTATTTCAGATTTAGTATATAGAATTATTTATAGGTTATGGAGTATAAATTGAATGAACAGTGTATTGGTTCATATATAGGTGTTGATTAAATGGTTAATTGATTTATTAACTACCACGGTAAGGTAATTAAATATTATTTGTCTAATTAAGGATGTGATTAATTAGTTAAATAATCAATTTATAGATCAAGTAATTAGTCACGGGATAAATAAATTAAAGTGATTGATTTACTGTTTAATTATTGACTAATTAAATCATAGTTCGGCAAATTGATTGAGAGAGCATTATTCGATCAAGAAAATTGCTATAATACGAATAAGAAATCTAGATGATTTCTAAAGGGGAAAATGGATGATTATAGTATTTATGGTTAGTAGGATTATTCTTGTATTTAGTTTGTTTTGTATTCAGTACTTTTAGGATTTTGAGTTTGAGATAAATCATTTGACTTGAAGATGGTTTGGATGATCTACTATAGAGGTGGGTAGTTCCTCTGATCTCTTTAGTTTCTTTGACCTTAGTGCATGATTCTGTTATTTGCATTGATTCTGTAGTAGTTATTTTTACCTTGATATTTAGTCTATGTTACTTCTTGAGTTTGACCTTATTGCAGTCTATTTTGATATCTATGCAGACTTATTATTGTTTACGCATGATGTTATACATGATGTATCAGACCGTAGCGTAGCTTGCAGGTTTTACTCTGGAATGGGGCCTTTACTCTATCAAGTAGATCAAACAGGTATTTGAGATGAGATGGACAAACTATGTTGTCTTGTTTTCTTGGTCATTGTTTTGTGGAATTATAAGGTAGAAGTTATTTTCATTTGATACTAACAAACGGTATCTTGTGATCTTAGTTTTAATGGTTCATCTGTAATATTGCTTAACTATCCTATTTCTGGTATTTAAAAGCAATTGCTGCATTGGATATACTTTCTTGTTGTCTTTCTCTTTCTTAGAATTGAACGAGTCTGTTTTTTATGAGAGAATTGTGCATGACTAAGCAAAATGTTCCTTGCACTTGAATTAAACAGTCTAGAGATTTGCAATGGATCCTGGCATGGAGCAACTTCGGCAAACTTTGGTTGAGGTTGAAACAGAAGCTGAGGAACTTTTTTTAGCAAGACATCAGGTTAGGACCTTTTCTGGTCTCTACTACCAACTTATCAATTCTCTAGTCTAGTTGCATCTAATGTTTCCTGTATCGACAGCTTGTAGAAAATGATAGGCTTAGGAATGCTAATAGAGAAGCTCTGACAGCTCTACGTAGGAGAGCTCAGACTACAAGGAGTAACATTATATAGCGAATTGCAAAGATTTGACAAGTGCTATTATTATTGAGGCACTTATTGTCTGTTACTGTACAAGGTAATATTTTGTTTATTCGACTTTGTCCATTCTTCATTTCTTTGATGAGCTAAGCGAAGAGAGTTCTTCTGCCTAATGTAATTTAGTTTGTTACCTTGAATAGCAGTTGTTTTCTCCCCTTCTCCAAAAGTTGATATTTAATGGTACATTGTGACATTTGTGCGTTTCCTGTAAACTGTAATTCAGTAAAAGGATATCAATGGAATTAAGTTTCAGTTGATTATATTAGTTCGTCTTATTTTTATGATTGAAGCATCAGGTATGGGCTGCAAGTGCAAAACCTGAAGCCTGCGATATCTCTGTGCAGCTTAACACGTATTATTAGACAAGGTTTGTGAGTTGTGACCTCTTTATTATATTTGTTTTCATCCCTGCAATATTCTGTTCTATGTCATCTCATGTTAGCTTAATGCCACAGGAGGCATATATACTCACTTGCTAATGGGAATTCTTATGATTTCACATTCAAAATGCTTCATTTAGCGTGGCACCCGACAGAAAAATTTAATTACTTGTGCTGCCTTGAACAGTTTGTACATGTATTATGCATGAAGATCATACTGGAAGTGAAGGTCTCATTTTGCAATTTTTTTTATTTGGATTTGCTTCTCAGGCACATAGCTTTTGATGTTCAGTGAACAAGATACAGGAGCATGTAATTTGTTGCATGTTCTTACTGGGGCCAAAGGATTGCTCAACAGAAGGAGTTCAATCTGAGAAAGCCCCCATCATTCATTATGATTTACTGGTTTTGGGATTCTTGGTACTATACCTTAATCTATCTGCCTCTAGCTAGTTCTTTGGTTAAATCTCAAATGGCATCTGACTCCTGAATCATTTACTTGGTTTTGCTGGCCAGACCTTGTTATGTGGTCTTATTGGAGTTCCACCTTCAAATGGTGTCATCCCACAATCTCCAATGCACACGAAAAGTTTGGCCACCCTCAAACACCAAGTAAGCTCCAAATTGTGAATGATTGATTATATTGCTTCTCTCTCCATAGCATTATTTGATATTTTTTCATTGGAATTTTCTCACAGTTGCTTCGCAATCGACTGGTAGCCACTGCACGCCAAAGCATGAAAAGAAATTCAAGCTTGACTCAAGTACTGTATGGAAATATGCAAGACGCTTATAAGAGATGGAATGCTAAGCTGGTCGAAGTTCTGCAACGTACTCCTCTCTATTTGATCTTGGACTAGACCGTTTACTTGCAAACTCGTGTGGCAAGCTTCTACATTGTCTTTGCTTGGAAAATCACATAGCGAGTAGGAGTATAATGTGTTATTTGATTTACATTTTGCTTTTGTTGAAAGAAAAATGGATAGTTGTAAAATACATGGATTGTTTTGTTTTTGAAACTAATTGGATGTTGCATTTACTTAATTCATGGTGTGTTATTGATTATGGATAAACTATTATATTATTGTGTTCTTTTATATGTCTAGAAAAATTATAAATAAAAATAAATATGAAATTTATATAAAAAATTAAGACTTTTAACACTGGTTGTTTCTAGAACCGGTGTTAAAACATCATTTTTAACACCGGTTGTTTCCAGAACCGGTGTTAAAAATGATGTTTTAACACCGGTTGTTTCCAGAACTGGTGTTAAAAATGATGTTTTAACACCGATTGTTTAAAATAACCGGTGTCTAAAATGGCTTTCCCGCCTCATAATTTTGAACTTTTAACAACGGTTATTAACCGGTGTTAAATCTATATATTACACCGGTTTGTTAAAAGTCTATACTTACAATGCCGGCTGGATCAACACCGGTTCCGGAACCGGTGTTAAAAGTCGAAAATAACCGGTGTTAAAAGCCTTTTTTCCACTAGTGCTTACTCACATGCTATTGTCGTAATCATTCACAGGAACATGGATACACTTCCTTATTGTGAGAATTATTTTTATTCTGAAACTTGGAAGTGGGTTTACATGGATCGTATTTTTCCTTGTAGAAGCAAGCAGTTTTGGCCTACTGGAGTAAACGACATTACAGTTCTATGTCCCCGTAGCCTTGTGCAGCCTGGTAGACGAAAGAAGGCACTGATAGA
>JAGFNQ010004457.1:381885-472095 GCA_024364735.1 Boesenbergia rotunda
AAAAAAAGACCTTTAACAACGGCTTTTAACACCGGTTGTATTAAAACCGGTGTTAAAAAAAAAGGCGGTGGCATTTTTTGTAATTATTTGAACTTTAAAATACTTTTAACACTGGTTCTTTTAACAACCGGTGTTAAAAATATATTTAACTACAGTTTTATAAATAACCGGGGTCATATGTTATAATTATTTGAACTTTAAAATACTTTTAACACCGGTTCTTTTAACAACCGGTGTTAAAATATATTTGACTATGGTTTTGTAAAATTTCTAGATTTTTAGAATTTTTAGATTTTTTAGAATTTTTTATTGTTTTTTACGAAGTTAAGAATATTTTAATTGGATAAATGGTTTTTAAAGGAAATCTGTTTATACCATCGTGGAAATAATTTCTGAAGTTTTAATTCAAAACCCTAAGTTATTATTAAACGGCGCCGCTTCTTTTTTTTCTCCTTCCGCACGCGCGACAGCTACCGTCCCGAAGACTGCCGTTTCCGCGGGGCTGCCAACCCTCACCGTCGGCCGCGAACCCTTCGCCGGAAGCCGTTCGGCCTCCGCCCGGACGTGCGAAGCTGCCGTTGTAGGCCGCCAAATCGTCGAGATCCGCTGCTTTTCTCCTGTCCGCAAGCCACGAGAAAACCGCTGCCTGTCGCCGTCGCCGTCGCAGAGAACGGCCGACCACATCTCCTATCACCGACCGCTTGCGCCGCCAGCGACCACTGCCGACGACACCAACCATTGTCGGAGAAGAAGAGTTAGGTAACGAAGTTAATTAATTCGTTCATTGACTTTTGGTTTAATAGATGTGTTGGTTGGCTTAATTAGTTTGATGGATTCAGAGTGATTTCTTTAGTTATACCAATGCTAGGAATAGCCGAAAAGGTCGTGGAGTTCCTGCTTCATTTCCATTTGCTGGCAGATTTTCCGGTTTCTGTTCAAGGAAAATTGGGTTTTAGTGATGTATTCAAATTAATTGATTTAAAATTTAACTTTTATTTCAGATTTAGTATATAGAATTATTTATAGGTTATGGAGTATAAATTGAATGAACAGTGTATTGGTTCATATATAGGTGTTGATTAAATGGTTAATTGATTTATTAACTACCACGGTAAGGTAATTAAATATTATTTGTCTAATTAAGGATGTGATTAATTAGTTAAATAATCAATTTATAGATCAAGTAATTAGTCACGGGATAAAT
This sequence comes from Boesenbergia rotunda, assembly GCA_024364735.1. Taxonomy (NCBI): domain Eukaryota; kingdom Viridiplantae; phylum Streptophyta; class Magnoliopsida; order Zingiberales; family Zingiberaceae; genus Boesenbergia; species Boesenbergia rotunda. The sequence goes on from JAGFNQ010004457.1 coordinate 383,090, forward strand.
AAATTAAAGTGATTGATTTACTGTTTAATTATTGACTAATTAAATCATAGTTCGGCAAATTGATTGAGAGAGCATTATTCGATCAAGAAAATTGCTATAATACGAATAAGAAATCTAGATGATTTCTAAAGGGGAAAATGGATGATTATAGTATTTATGGTTAGTAGGATTATTCTTGTATTTAGTTTGTTTTGTATTCAGTACTTTTAGGATTTGAGTTTGAGATAAATCATTTGACTTGAAGATGGTTTGGATGATCTACTATAGAGGTGGGTAGTTCCTCTGATCTCTTTAGTTTCTTTGACCTTAGTGCATGATTCTGTTATTTGCATTGATTCTGTAGTAGTTATTTTTACCTTGATATTTAGTCTAGTTACTTCTTGAGTTTGACCTTATTGCAGTCTATTTTGATATCTATGCAGACTTATTATTGTTTACGCATGATGTTATACATGATGTATCAGACCGTAGCGTAGCTTGCAGGTTTACTCTGGAATGGGGCCTTTACTCTATCAAGTAGATCAACAGGTATTTTGAGATGAGATGGACAAACTATTGTTGTCTTGTTTTCTTGGTCATTGTTTTGTGGAATTATAAGGTAGAAGTTATTTTCATTTGATACTAACAAACGGTATCTTGTGATCTTAGTTTTAATGGTTCATCTGTAATATTGCTTAACTATCCTATTTCTGGTATTTAAAAGCAATTGCTGCATTGGATATACTTTCTTGTTGTCTTTCTCTTTCTTAGAATTGAACGAGTCTGTTTTTTATGAGAGAATTGTGCATGACTAAGCAAAATTTCCTTGCACTTGAATAAACAGTCTAGAGATTTGCAATGGATCCTGGCATGGAGCAACTTCGGCAAACTTTGGTTGAGGTTGAAACAGAAGCTGAGGAACTTTTTTTAGCAAGACATCAGGTTAGGACCTTTTCTGGTCTCTACTACCAACTTATCAATTCTCTAGTCTAGTTGCATCTAATGTTTCCTGTATCGACAGCTTGTAGAAAATGATAGGCTTAGGAATGCTAATAGAGAAGCTCTGACAGCTCTACGTAGGAGAGCTCAGACTACAAGGAGTAACATTATATAGCGAATTGCAAAGATTTGACAAGTGCTATTATTATTGAGGCACTTATTGTCTGTTACTGTACAAGGTAATATTTTGTTTATTCGACTTTGTCCATTCTTCATTTCTTTGATGAGCTAAGCGAAGAGAGTTCTTCTGCCTAATGTAATTTAGTTTGTTACCTTGAATAGCAGTTGTTTTCTCCCCTTCTCCAAAAGTTGATATTTAATGGTACATTGTGACATTTGTGCGTTTCCTGTAAACTGTAATTCAGTAAAAGGATATCAATGGAATTAAGTTTCAGTTGATTATATTAGTTCGTCTTATTTTATGATTGAAGCATCAGGTATGGGCTGCAAGTGCAAAACCTGAAGCCTGCGATATCTCTGTGCAGCTTAACACGTATTATTAGACAAGGTTTGTGAGTTGTGACCTCTTTATTATATTTGTTTTCATCCCTGCAATATTCTGTTCTATGTCATCTCATGTTAGCTTAAATGCCACAGGAGCATATATACTCACTTGCTAATGGGAATTCTTATGATTTCACATTCAAAATGCTTCATTTAGCGTGGCACCCGACAGAAAATTTAATTACTTGTGCTGCCTTGAACAGTTTGTACATGTATTATGCATGAAGATCATACTGGAAGTGAAGGTCTCATTTTGCAATTTTTTTTATTTGGATTTGCTTCTCAAGGCACATAGCTTTTGATGTTCAGTGAACAAGATACAGGAGCATGTAATTTGTTGCATGTTCTTACTGGGGCCAAAGGATTGCTCAACAGAAGGAGTTCAATCTGAGAAAGCCCCATCATTCATTATGATTTACTGGTTTTGGGATTCTTGTACTATACCTTAATCTATCTGCCTCTAGCTAGTTCTTTGGTTAAATCTCAAATGGCATCTGACTCCTGAATCATTTACTTGGTTTTGCTGGCCAGACCTTGTTATGTGGTCTTATTGGAGTTCCACCTTCAAATGGTGTCATCCCACAATCTCCAATGCACACGAAAAGTTTGGCCACCCTCAAACACCAAGTAAGCTCCAAATTGTGAATGATTGATTATATTGCTTCTCTCTCCATAGCATTATTTGATATTTTTTCATTGGAATTTTCTCACAGTTGCTTCGCAATCGACTGGTAGCCACTGCACGCCAAAGCATGAAAAGAAATTCAAGCTTGACTCAAGTACTGTATGGAAATATGCAAGACGCTTATAAGAGATGGAATGCTAAGCTGGTCGAAGTTCTGCAACGTACTCCTCTCTATTTGATCTTGGACTAGACCGTTTACTTGCAACTCGTGTGGCAAGCTTCTACATTGTCTTTGCTTGGAAAATCACATAGCGAGTAGGAGTATAATGTGTTATTTGATTTACATTTTGCTTTTGTTGAAAGAAAAATGGATAGTTGTAAAATACATGGATTGTTTTGTTTTTGAAACTAATTGGATGTTGCATTTACTTAATTCATGGTGTGTTATTGATTATGGATAAACTATTATATTATTGTGTTCTTTTATATGTCTAGAAAAATTATAAATAAAAATAAATATGAAATTTATATAAAAAATTAAGACTTTTAACACTGGTTGTTTCTAGAACCGGTGTTAAAACATCATTTTTAACACCGGTTGTTTCCAGAACCGGTGTTAAAAATGATGTTTTAACACCGGTTGTTTCCAGAACTGGTGTTAAAAATGATGTTTTAACACCGATTGTTTAAAATAACCGGTGTCTAAAATGGCTTTCCCGCCTCATAATTTTGAACTTTTAACAACGGTTATTAACCGGTGTTAAATCTATATATTACACCGGTTTGTTAAAAGTCTATACTTACAATGCCGGCTGGATCAACACCGGTTCCGGAACCGGTGTTAAAAGTCGAAAATAACCGGTGTTAAAAGCCTTTTTTCCACTAGTGCTTACTCACATGCTATTGTCGTAATCATTCACAGGAACATGGATACACTTCCTTATTGTGAGAATTATTTTTATTCTGAAACTTGGAAGTGGGTTTACATGGATCGTATTTTTCCTTGTAGAAGCAAGCAGTTTTGGCCTACTGGAGTAAACGACATTACAGTTCTATGTCCCCGTAGCCTTGTGCAGCCTGGTAGACGAAAGAAGGCACTGATAGAGTCCAGACACAATGACAAGGTCAAACTAAAATGCAGCCGGTGCAAACAACTTGGTCATAATAAAATGACATGTAGAATGCCGCCAACCCCAAGGTCTTGAGTTAATTGGTATATGTAGTGACCCAATATTCTGGTTGAAGTGTATATTTTGTATGGAGGATAACTGAATGTATATATTTTGTATATTGTACAGCTATAGTATTGTCAAAAAACTAGTTGTTGTTAATGTTGTGACTTGAAGAAGTATTTCAATATTATGATACATTTCTTCTTGTGTAAATTTATGTAAGCAGAATTGAGCTGTGAAATTTTCGGATTTTGAAACCCACAATAATGTTATTTCAGGTCTTGAAGTCCTGAAGTCCTATGGTTTGTGAATATATGTCATTTGAGACCCTTTGTTTGTTTGCTTTGTTGAATCATTGTTCTGTGCCAACTGATACTGTATTAACACATAATTGATAATTATTAGGACTATGTTTGGAGACCAAAAATACCATTTCCTAGCTATCTAAAATCTAACTACTGGTAATGAGTTTTGAGAAATCAAAATATCATAGGTCCATGAAACAAACCTCTTACTGTGCCAAATTCTGAAAATATGAGGTAATGATGTGGATGGAATTAAATTGTGGTATGCAATGTCTATGTAGGTACTTGACGGGCCCAAAATATACTGTCACGAATGTGGGTCCATCAAATTTAAATATATAAATGAATGAAAGCTGGAAACCCTTTTACAATCAAAAGTATGAAAATGTAATATAGGGGTCACAGGTCGTATTTTTCTCGGGGCTAGTTGATATAATTTGATTCGTGCTTGTATTTATGTGTCGTTTGTGTTTTCGGGTTTCAAATAGATGTTCGGGTTCTGGTTTCAAATAGAAACGGAATCGCAATAAGAATGAATGATCTTAGCTAGACGAATTCAACAAGGAATGACAATTTATGAAATTAACCAACAAACAACTCAATCAAAGGCCACTTGCACCATTTTGGAAAGAAAACATGGATCTGATTTCGATTGCACGAATACACTTCAAACTGATCTAAACTCAAAGCATCATCACTCAAGCCGAAACTCAACTTGATACCTAAATGCAAGCAAATAAATCAAAACAATCTTGATACCAAGTGAAGTCAAACACATGTGCCAAAAGCTTAAATAAACTGCAGGGATGTCAATCTGATACAAACAAAGTGCAAAAACTGAAGTGGACTGCAGGATTCAGATTTTATTAACTCAGACCTTGCAGCTATAAAAACCGAATTGATGTGCAGCTATTGATTCAGAATTTCAGACCAAGGCAGATTTCAGCAACTTAGCAAGCAACAAAAAAAACTGATGTGTCTAAGATTATTCTCATGCTGATCGATTGCTGGAAAACAAAGCTTGCAATGAAAAATTTTGCAAAATTGAGTGAAGAATTTCAGATCAAATCCTAACCAATTCAAGCAAACTAAATTCGGAAATGGCTTGCAAGGGCTGTATGTAGAAATGCAGAAATGCAGAATTGTTTTGCACAATTCGAAAACTGATTGGATGCTAAAACCAAATAAAACCACTAATTCGAATGCAATAGAACTCAATCTCAGATCTCATTGATGCAAACTTCAGCCTATTCCAACTAAAACAATGCAGAAATGCAATTGAAACTCAGGCAAAATGATTAGCAGGTTGTAGAAAACAAATGCAGAATTCAATCTTATGTGCCGTTTGTAGCAAACTAGATGCAAACAAGCAGAATCAGATGTGGAATTGACAAGCTAAAACTGAGAAAAGATGCAGAAAAACCGTGTGCTCTCCTACACAGTTCAGGACTCAACTGATACTTACCAAAATGAAACTTGAAACTTCAGAAATGGTGTTTGATATGCATGTGAGCTGAGCTAAAATTCAGAAATAGAACTGAATGGAAAACAAGCTCAGCTTTGATGCATGGGCTTACTAAAGGCTATCTTCAATCGAAGGGAATGAACTAAACACAAATTTAACTGGGATTAAACTGAAAATTCGAAACTGAATGGAAAGTTGCAGAAAACAGATCAAGAGTTTGATACGCAGCAGCTAAACTAAATTCGCAGAATTAAACTATGCAAAACACACTAAACCAATTGCCATAACTCACTAACAAACTACCTAGCTACTAATACTTGCTGAATTGAAACTAGTTAACTGCAGAAATAGTTCGGACAGATAGGATTCACTAAACTACATTCGGAACTGAAATGGCTGAAATTCACTGATACGCAAGCAATACCAATTGGCACGCAAGAGTTTTAAACTACAAACTAGCTGAAATTGAATTGAATTATCACCTAACGAACTCATAAACTAATTGACTTGAAGAAGTAAAACCTAATTAAGCTAACAACTCAGAAATTACAAACTAAGTTGCTGGTAAAAACTGTAAAAACAGAACAGTGCAGAGAATTAAACTACAGCTAAAAACACTGAAAATTAATCACTAAACTACTCCTCAACCCCTCCTCAACTCAAGAGCTCCTTGGTCGTCAATCAAGGGAGAACCTCGGACCCGCAAGCTCCGCAAATCAGTGAGAATCGCCTCAGCTACCGAATCTGATCAGATCACTGCCCAAACTGAATTCAGCTTCCAATTTCATCAAACTCGCTGTGGTGGCTCGCGATTGGGATTAGGGAGTGACCAAAACCTTCCAGGGAACCCCTCTGGTCAGCTCGGATGTAGTGGAAGTGGAGCACAGCTGAGCTCGCTGAAATCGGATAGCAAGCTGCCGAGACCTCGCGCAAACTAGCTATTGAACAGAAAATCAATCGGAAACCTCACCAAGAGCTCTCTTCACTGACCTAACTCTTGCTTTGATGATGGATTTGAGGGATCGCGCCTCCTTGATGAAGAACTAGCTAATGAAACAGTGAAGAAAACGAAGAAGGAAACAGCTGCGGCGGAGACGCGACGAAGGAGAAAGCCTGGGAATTTTTGATTAAATACATTAGCAATGGACGGCTGTGATTGATCGGATGAAATCCAACGGATGATCTTGCTCTGATTGGAGCCAAACTTTTATGATGATGATCTGGGGTCAGGATCTGCCTTGTGGTAGTTCGGATCCTCCAGATATGCAACGGATGGTCCAGATCAACTCAATCTGTGAATGGACGCTCTAGAGCCCTCCTTGCTTGATCCAACGGTTGATCTAGCTCTGATTGGGATGAAACTTTCAGATCTTGATCATAGAGCTTGATCAACCCTAACCCTAGCTCGGATTGCTTCAGATCGTCCCGGATGGCTCAGATCTAGCCGCTCTTGAATCGAACGGTCCGGATTAATCGTAGGCTTGATAATTCGATCCGGTTCACATCCGACTCAGGTTTGACCCAATATGCTCTAGGTCCAGGAACCTTTGATGCCTACAAAAATAAATCAAGAATTTAGTGGCCAATTAACTCAAATATGTGTGATTTTGCATTTAAGTCCAAAATATGAATAAGTTCTCAAACCTAGGCAATTTCACAATTTTAACAATAAAAATATAGATCAAACAGGGATTTAAGCAACTCAAATGATCAATAAAATGGAATCTATCAATCGCCCACCTTAAGGGCACGCCAAGGAGTAGGGGCAAGTTATCCCCGAACCTTGTAAATCCTCTTGTTAGCGTTTTGCATTTGTGCTTAGCTAGGTTTTATTTCTGCACACTCTGTTTTCTTTAGCTTCTGCTGTGCTACTAATATTTGAGTCACAGAAATTTCAAAAGCACAAAGTTTCGGTGTCTGGCTACATTCACCTCCCCTCTCTAGCCATCCAAGTTCCAACAAGTGGTATCAGAGCTTGGGGCTCTGTACAAGCGGATTAACAACCGAGAGCTATCAAGAATGGCTTTGAGAGAAGGCTTCTCCACCACCCGACCTCCTTTCTTCGATGGAGCAGATTTCCAATATTGGAGATCGAAGATGGAGTACTACCTGAAGATGGACATCAACACTTGGTTCGCTGTGAAGTAGGGTTTCACGCCTCCTAAGGATGATGAAGGCAAGGAACTCGAATCAGGGCGTTGGTCGGCTGAACAAAACCGAAAGAGTGAAGCCGACGCAAAGGCGGTGGTGACCCTACAATATGGCATGAACAAAGACCAACTCATCAAGGTTGGTCCCTTTTCAAGCGCTAAAGATTTGTGGAATAAGCTCATTGAACTTCATGAGGGAACCCGAGATTCAAGAATCGCCAAGAGGGACTTATTCCTCAATCAAGTTCAAAACCTCTCCATGAAGGAGAATGAAACCGTAAGTGAGCTACATAGCCGGTTCAAGGAAGTCCTCAACGGGCTTCATTCTATAGATGAAAAGGTCAAGAACCGCGACCTTGTGAGGTATGTGTTAAAAGCATTTCCAAGGAATGCTTTGTGGTCATCCATGGTGGATGCCTACAAAGTTTCCAAGCATCTATCAATTGTTAAACTAGATGATTTATTTTGTGAGATGGAACTTCATGAAATGGCTAACAAAGGCCCCAAGGAAAAGGGGATTGCCTTAGTTGCAGGGGACCGATCCAACAAGAAGAAGAAGGAGAAGAAGAAGGAGAAGGAAGTCTCCTCATCTTCTTCCTCATCCGAATCCGAGTCCGAGTCCGAATCCGAGGAAGGATGATGAGAAGGGGTCGACGCTTCAAGTGTAAAGGTAACCCTAGTGAAGCTAAAGTTGATAAGTCTAATACTTCTTGTTATGAGTGTGGCAGGAAAGGACACTTCAAGAGTGAATGCCCAAAGCTAAAGAAGAAGGAGGAGAAATCCAAGAAGAAAGAGGAGAAATCAAAGAAAAAGAAGAAGACCTTGAAGGCCACTTGGGATGAGTCCTCCTCAAGCTCATCGGATGAAGAGGAGGAGAAGAGTGCAAGGCATGTGGCACTCATGGCTCTTGGAGAAGAAAACAGTGATGAATCCTCTGACTCCTCGAACGCGGCTTCATCATCTTCAGATGATGAAGAGGTAACCTCTCCCGAACTTGAAAAATGTTATAGAGCAATTGCATGTTTAACCTGTTGGTGCAGGAAGCACCATATCGAACCTTGTTTTGATATTGGCAAAGGGTTCAAAGTTAAGTATTATTGGTGATCTAACAATGTTACTTAAGTGTGCAGGAAAAGTTCTAGCGAAGGGCTGCTAGGCACCAGGCGAAGGACTGCCAGGAAACAAAGTCCTAGCGAAGGGCTGCTAGGCACCTGGCGAAGGACTGCCAGGAAATAAAGTCCTAGCGAAGGGCTGCTAGGCACCTGGTGAAGGACTGCCAGGAAACAAAGACCTGGCGAAGGACTGCTAGGCACCAGGCGAAGGACTGCTTGGAACCGAAGCCCTAGCGAAGGAACGCTAGGCACCATGCGAAGGACAGCCTGGTACTGAAGACCTGGCGAAGGACTGCTAGGCACCAGGCGAAGGACTGCTTGGAACCGAAGCCCTAGCGAAGGAACGCTAGGCACCAGGCGAAGGACTGCCTGGTACTGAAGACCTGGCGAAGGACAGCTAGGCACCTGGCGAAGGACTACTGGGCAAAAGACCAACCGGAGGAGCCGGTTGGCAACAGGTAAATTCTCCTGAGAGGAGTAGGTGAGGACGCGTTCCCCGTCGAGGGAACAGTAGGCGTCGGTTCGACCTAGGGCTCCATTTTGGAGACCCAAAGTCAGAACCAAGACAGCTAAGGCTGTATAATCATAACATATTCTTGTTTTATTGTATTTGCAACTAACCCTGGATGTAGGACCAAAGGAACGAGTCTCTGCAGCTCAGAACGCTTCAAATGAGAGAGGCAGCAGCTGAGCAGGGCGCCCCGGAGGTCCCGGGCACCCCCAAGGTCAAGGCCCCTGTGTCCCGGGCGCCCCAGCGTCCCGGGCGCCCCCAGCGTCCCGGGCGCCCCCAGCGTCCCGGGTGCCCCCAGTGCCCAGGGCGCCCCGGGCTTAAGCCAACGAAGCGGATAAAGATCATCCAGCCGAGAAGCCCGCTGAAAGAGTCAACCAGGGCGCCCTCAACGTCCCGGGCGCCCCCACAGTCAACCCTCAGCCCTATTCGAGTGGGATAAGGGCTGACCGAGAGTTGCTCGGATCGGGTGACACGTGGGGGGGCGCCCCCAACGTTCCGGGCGCCCCAGGAGGCTATAAAAAGCCCCTCAACCCCAAGGCTTCAACAATCACTGCTTCCAACGCTAATACGCTCTTCTACTCAAACGCTTTGCTCCGGAAACCTCCCAACTCGAGATACAAGCGCCGACGACGTCCCTCTGCTCCGAGATACATTCCACACCGGACGTCGGTAACGAAGAGCTGTCCTTTTAAGTTTATTGTACTGCAATTGTAATACTTGTTTGTAAATCGTTTTGCGCACATATAGAATTGCCCGCAGTAAACTGTCAACGACCGTGGGCCTTGGAGTAGGAGCCGACCGCGACTTCGAACCAAGTAAAATCTTGGTGTTTGTGTGTTGTTTAGTTTTTATTTTTCCGCTGTGTATTCTCTTTTTCAATCCGAAACGTTTTACGATATTCACCCCCCTCTATCGTTTCTCTCGATCCAACAAGTGGTATCAGAGCGGGGTAGTTCAAACTTGGTGCAACCACCAGTTTGAAAGTTTTTTTTTGGATTTACTAATTTTTTTATTTCTTTTCTTTTTCTTTAATCGAGGTGGTGCAACACCACTCGATCTTTTCTTTTTCAATTTTGAATTCTTATTTTCTCACCATAACTCAGAATTGATAAAACGAACAATTTTTGAAAATTTGTCATAATTTTTTTTAATTATTTTAATATTTTTCTCGAAAATCATGCTAAGCAAATTTTTTCCCAAACAATAAATTCTTACCTTTTCATCATTAATCAGAATTGATAAAGTCAACATTTTCAAAAATTTGTCATTAAATTTTATTTTATTATTATTTTACCTCGAAATTCGTGCAAACACTTGTATTGAGCTAGTTTTTTTTGTCTCTCCCGCACTACTAATCCAAGACCAAGTCTTGGTACATTTCTGTTGTTTCTCTTGTGTATGAGGTTTAAACTAAATGGCCAACCAAGAATGGAACAGTGCCCGTCCACCGCTATTCTCCGGCGAGAACTTCAATTCCTGGAGAAGTCTAATGGAATCCCACCTGAAGGCCAATTTGGATTTATGGTTGATAATCCAAACGGGGTTCACATTCCCCACAGAAGAAGGAACATCGATCACTTGGGACAAATTGGATGAACCAACTCTGAGGAAGATCGAGACTGATGCCAAGGCAACAGTAATCTTACAATACGGCTTGACCAAAGAAGAACTGAAGCGGGTCGGATCCTTCAACTGTGCCAAAGAGATGTGGGAAAAGCTAATCAATCTACACGAAGAGAGCTTCGATATTGAGATCTTAGAAGGTGCGATGTCAGACTTATCGAAGGATTCGGATGATAAGGAAGATCAGGCAAGTTATTTTGCATTCTCGGCTCAAGCACAAGTAGCTGCGACAAATCGACACCCGACGTCGAAATCGAACCAGAGTCAGACAACGAGTTTTCTGAGACAAAATCGGTAACCAATTTTGAATCAGTTTCTGAATTAGGTTAAATAATCAAGCTAATACTGCAATGGTCGAGGAAGATATAATTTTCATTGCAGGGAAAACTCCAAGAAAACTGCAAAAGAGGCCTCAACCAGTACCTGAGTCCGACTCAGACTCAGAATCTGACGACGAAGGAAGGGATCCTTGGAAACTAGTCTGGTTGGCTCGCGACCGCTACAAAATGTCGAAGAAACAATCAAGCAAAAGAAAGATGGCTAGAATCAAGGGGGAGATTCCCAACCGGGAATCAAAAGGTAAATCTACAGTATTTGAAAATCCAATATTTACCTTGAATAATGTGATTGACTCATATAAATTAGTTAAGGCAAATTTTAGGAAATTGAAACAAGAAAGTAAAACCCTAAAACATAAGGTCAATATGTTAGAAAATCCAGAAATTTCTCCTCACTATGATCTTACCTAGAGTTCTTTTGCTATTCATAGGACTAGAAATAGGACCTGATTAATTGAAACTTGAACAACCTAGTATTAGGACAAGGTTTGATGATAGTACGTTAGGGAAGCCTGACTAAGGAATCAAGAAGGGTAAGGAGTACCTTATTTGGTCTTTTTAGTCCGGTGGAACTAGCTGAAGCTACCTCTCCGAATCCTAAGCTAGTTAGACCAGAGTGTCTCAAACAATGATTTGAAAATGATCTTTCTTTAAAAGGCTTTGTCTAGGAAAGGGTTGTTAATCCAATAAGGCTATGACCAAAGAAGGCATCTGTGCCTCGCCAAGACTGGAAGCCAATTATCGAAACTCACTTTTAAATTATTATTTGTTAAACTCGAATCTAACACAAGCTTCAATTAAATCATAGTGTTGACATCAAAGATAAAATTAATGCATCTCACAAAACAGTTAAGGATACCCTGTTTTGTCACTTAGAAATGGGTGAGATGCTTAGGACCTAAAAGTTGAGTCCAACCCAACCAATTAAATCAATTAAATTCAATTAAATCTTAATTAAATCAATTAAATTCAATTAAATCCTAATTAAATCAATTAAATTCAATTAAATCAATTAAAATCAATTAAATCAAAATTAAATCTTAATTAACTCAATTAAATCAAAGTTAAAATTCAAACTCAAATTCAACTGACTTTTAAAATTCAAATTTAATTCAACTAAACAAACTTAACCCTCTAAATTTTAATTTTCACAAAAATCAAATTTAACTTTTTAACTAAGAGTTAATGTTTCAAATCATTGTAATTAAAATCAAGTCTCATTTGTTCACTAACCTGAAATTTATTTCATAATATTTATTTCTTTCCTTTACCATTATACAAATTTTCTTTCAGACATTCAGTTTATTCTTGTATGGCAAAAAGTCACCTTGGGATTACTTAGGATTTTTTTTTGTCTGTAGTCCGGGCTTAGATATTTATATTTTTTTTGGACTTAAAAAAAACTTCTATTTTTTTAAAATCATTTCCCCTTTTCAGTTTTCTATATTCATTTTCTCAAATAGGAGAATGAAATTATGTTTCAAATCATGAAAACAAAATACTTTTTTTTAAACTTAGTTTTCGTCTCTTTTTGTTTGAATCAAACCCTAAGACTAAGAGGAGGATTAACTTGTGGTCAACAAGCCTTCTAGGACTGTGTCAGGTTTAGAGGGAGTTTAAATTAAAAGAAGAAGTTTAAAAATACTATGTTTTCAAACTATCACTCATGTTTTTCGAAAACTATGCTATCATATGTCTTTCAAACAATCATTTTTTTCAAAATGTTAATACTTCAAAATTCATTTTAAGAATTATGCTTTTGATTTTGACAAACCCTAAAGACACAGAGGAAGGTCCACTTCATGACCTACAAGGACTCCGAGGATGTGTCAAATTTAGGGGGAGTCTAAACCAAAAGAAATTATTTCTAACAAGTATTTTCTTTGGCAATTATTTTTGAAATTATTAAATAATTCTTTTGATCTGAACTGACCCCTAAGGACTCAGAGGAAGAATAATTGTGGTCAACAAGCTTCCAAGGACTATGTCAAGTTTAGGGGGAGGTTAAATTAAAAGAACTATTGAACATTTCAAAATAAGTTGTTTTAATACACAAGTTTTCAAAGTTCTTTTGAAAATACAACTAATTTGCCTTTAAAAATACCAATATTCTATTTCTCAAAATGTTTTTGTGGCTTAGTAAATCCTTTTTGAAATACTTTTTGAAATTTTCTTGAGTTTGGAGAATTTCCAGGACACTTAGGGAAATGCCCTTGTAGTTAAGAAGGTTTTCTAGGATTGTGTCAGACTGGAAAGGAAACCATGCCAAGTAAAGTATTATGTTTTCAAAATAACATTAAATTTTTTCTTAAAATATTATGTTCAAAAGTATTTATTAGTACTTATATTTGTCAAAAATGCATAACATCCTGCAAAAGTACTAATACTTTTTCAAAGCACTAATATTTACAAAGTAAGAATATTTTTTTAAAGTGCAATACTAAACATGTTTAAAAAAAACAATTTTTTCAATCTTTTTCAAAGTGAAAATGTGTTTCAAATTTTCTTTTGCATAACATTTTTTTGTATTCTTCCAAATGTACTATCTGTTAAATGAAAATATTTTTTTTGAAAAATCTTTTCCAAATAAAAGTTTTTCTAAGGCAATAGTGTCCTAAGTGCGTGAATTTTCTAAAGACTTGCCTACAAATACAAAAATTTTTAAAAATTTCACAATACTTTTCAAAGTAGAGTTTTTTCTTTAGTACAATTTAAGCTGCTTGCTATACTTTCAGAATTATACTAAGTATTTTTATTTTCAAAACTCATTGGCTCTGATACACAATTTTTTCCCTTAAACCTTTTTCAAAATATATTTTTCAAAAAGAGTATTTTTAAAGAGGAAAGCAGAAAAAGTAAACAAAATTTCTCGTTAAATTTCTTCCCTTTTTCAAAGAAAGTTTATCTTAGAAATGGTCTAAAACATAAGGAGAAGAATTTCACATTAAGGGGGAGAGAAAGGAAAGAGAGAAAGGAAACTTTGTCTAATTCTTATCTCTTTTTCAAAAAGTGCTGCAAAAATTTCTAAGTGTTTCAAAAGTGCATGTTTTTTTCTAAGTAAAAGTTGTTTAACAAAATTTAGGCTTGCAAAACTTTTCAAAATGAAAAATTATCTAAGTGTAAAAAGTTTTGTTAGTGAAAATGCTTTTACTCTATTTTTGAAAAACACTATGTCAAAAACATGAAGCACTTAGAAAAACTCAAAAATCCCTGTTAGATATGTTATTCACCCATAAATGTTTTTTGATATATGTCAAAGGGGGAGGAAAGGTCAAAGTTAAGAGTTAATTTAATTGTTGTTTTATAACACAATTATTCAGGGGGAGTATGAGAAATTTTTTTCAAAATTACATTGGTTTTAGACTTTATACTGTTCAAAATTGCTATGTTTTATTGGTCTTAACCTTCTTACTTAAACTGTTGTATTTTTTACTTAACTTTGAATTGTGTTACCATAAATCAAAAAGGGGGAGATTGTTAGTGCAGGAAGCACCACATCGAACCTTGTTTTGATATTGGCAAAGGGTTCAAAGTTAAGTATTATTGGTGATCTAACAATGTTACACAAGTGTGCAGGAAAGTCCTAGCGAAGGGCTGCTAGGCACCTGGCGAAGGACTGCCAGGAAACAAAGTCCTAGCGAAGGACTGCTAGGCACCTGGCGAAGGACTGCCAGGAAATAAAGTCCTAGCGAAGGGTTGCTAGGCACCTGGCGAAGGACTGCCAGGAAACAAAGACCTGGCGAAGGACTGCTAGGCACCAGGCGAATGACTGCTTGGAACCGAAGCCCTAACGAAGGAACGTTAGGCACCAGGCGAAGGACAGCCTGGTACTGAAGACTTGGCGAAGGACTGCTAGGCACCAGGCGAAGGACTGCTTGGAACCGAAGCCCTAGCGAAGGAACGCTAGGCACCAGGTGAAGGACTGCCTGGTACTGAAGACCTGGCGAAGGACAGCTAGGCACCTGGCGAAGGACTGCTGGGCAAAAGTCCAACCGGAGGAGCCGATTGGCAACAGGTAAATTCTCCTGAAAGGAGTAGGTGAGGACGCGTTCCCCGTCGAGGGAACAGTAGGCGTCGGTTCGACCTAGGGCTCCATTTTGGAGACCCAAAGTCAGAACCAAGACAGCTAAGGCTGTATAATCATAACATATTCTTGTTTTATTGTATTTGCAACTAACCCTGGATGTAGGACCAAAGGAACGAGTCTCTGCAGCTCAGAACGCTTCAAAGGAGAGAGGCAGCAGCTGAGCAGGGCGCCCCGGAGGTCCCGGGCACCCCCAAGGTCAAGGCAAAGCAGTAAACGAAGAAGCGGCTCAAAGGCTTACTGGTCCCGGGCGCCCCCTGTGTCCCAGGCGCCCCCAGCGTCCTGGGCGCCCCCAGTGCCCAGGGCGCCCCGGGCTTAAGCCAACGAAGCGGATAAAGATCATCCAGCCGAGAAGCCCGTTGAAAGAGTCAACCAAGGCGCCCCCAGCGTCCCGGGCGCCCCCACAGTCAACCCTCAGCCCTATTCGAGTGGGATAAGGGCTGACCGAGAGTTGCTCAGATCGGTTGACACGTGGGGGGGGGGGGGGCGCCCCCAACGTTCTGGGCGCCCCAGGAGGCTATAAAAAGCCCCTCGACCCCAAGGCTTCAACAATCACTGCTTCCAACGCCAATACGCTCTTCTACTCAAACGCTTTGCTCCGGAAACCTCCCAACTAGAGATACAAGCGCCGACGACGTCCCTCTGCTCCGAGATACATTCCACACCGGGCGTCGGTAACGAAGAGCTATCCTTTTAAGTTTACTGTACTGCAATTGTAATACTTGTTTGTAAACCATTTTGCGCACATATAGAATTACCCGCAGTAAACGGTCAACGACCGTGGGCCTTGGAGTAGGAGCCGACCGCGACTCCGAACCAAGTAAAATCTTGGTGTTTATGTGTTGTTTAGTTTTTATTTTTCCGCTGCGTATTCTCTTTTTCAATCCGAAACGTTTTACGATATTCACCCCCCCTCTATCGTTTCTCTCGATCCAACATAACCAATATGTTGAAGAAGTCAAAAAATAGGGTTAAATCATTGCAATTAGAAGTTGAACAATTGAAATCATCTAGGGATGAGAACATAGATGATTTACATGTCTAAATGTTAGAGGATGAAATTAAATCATTGAAAATTGAGATTGAACATTTGAAATCCTCCAGGGTTGAGGATGTAGATGATTTGCATGATGAATTGTTAGAGGATGAAAACAAATCATTGAAGAGTGAAGTTGAGAGACTTAGAAATATTCTTGAAAAATTCTCAACTAGCTCAAAGACCCTAGACATGATTTTGAATGCCCAAAGGGCGGTCTACAATAGGGCCGGTATTGGTTACCGACCCAAAGAACCATCATTTGTGTCCTTAATGTCTAGGACCGGTGTTAGGCCACTTAAGACACCCAAGGTTCATAAGAAAGTTGTCAAGGCATGTGTGCCTAAGTCTTGTCTAGTAGGTGCTTTAGGTCCCAAGGTTTGGGTATCTAAAACTTCTATTTTTCGAATTGTGTAGGTTATGATTGAGGGGGAGCATCTATCAACTTGGTTCGTTGATAGTGGATGCTCCAAACACATGACCGGGGATAGATCATTGTTTACCACACTTCAAAGAAAAAGCAGAGGTAATGTTTCATTTGGTAACAATGGTAGTCTTAAGGTCATAGGAATAGGAGACATTCAAATATCCGAATGTCTTAGAATTAAAAATGTCCTTCTAGTCAAGGGGATGACATTTAATCTCCTAAGTGTCAGTCAATTGTGTGATGCGGGTTACACAATTGATTTCTAACCAAGTCAATGTCTAGTTAGACAACATGACAACCTTGACACGGTACTAGAAGGAACTAGAGTAGATAACATTTACCAAGTTTCCTTTAAAAGTGCTATTAATGCTTTTGCTAAGTGTCTCATGTCAAAAGAAGAGGAGTCCACCCTTTGGCACCGGAGGCTAGCACATGTTAACATGAAGAATATCTGGAAGTTGGCCAACAAGGGATTAGTTCGTGGCTTACCAAGCATCTAGTATGAAAAAGACAAACTTTGTGATGCATGTCAAATGGGTAAGCAAACCAAATCTGCACATAAAGGTAAAAGCGTTGTAAGTACTTCTACCGCTTTAGATTTACTTCACATGGATCTATTTGATTGTAGTACTATCATATCTTTGAATGGAAGTAGATATTGCTTTGTTATCATTGATGATTTTACTAGATATATATGGACTTATTTTCTTAGATATAAGGATCAAACCTTAGATGTCTTCATTTCTTTTTGTAGAAGGGTTGAAAATGAAAAATCATCAACAATTAAGACAATAAGAAGTGATCATGGAGGTGAATTTCAAAACCAACGATTTTTAGAATTTTGTCAAGATAGAGGGTATAGACATGAGTTTTCCACACCTAGAACACCACAACAAAATGGTGTTGTAGAGAGGAAGAACTGTGTTCTACAAGAGGTTGCGCGAAGCATGCTTAACGAGTACTCACTACCGAGCTACTTGTGGGCCGAAGTTGTAAACACAGCTTGCTACGTGCAAAACCGAGTCCTCATCCATAGGTTCTTAGGAAAGACTCTCCATGAACTTTGGTTTGGAAAACCACCGACGGTTAAACATCTTAGGGTGTTTGGTTGTAAGGTGTTTATCCTAAACACCAAGGACCACCTTGGAAAGTTCACGACAAAGGCTGATGAAGGGATACTGGTCGGGTACTCCTTAGTTAGGAAAGCCTATCGAGTCTACAATAAGAAATCTAGATTGGTTGAAGAGTCTTCTGATGTGGTATTTGAAGAGATTCCAAAGGCAAATGACCAATCAGAAAATGTAGAAGGAGTTCAACTCGAACTTAGGAGACTAAGTTTGAATGAAATTCCAAGTGTTATTGATGGTGATGAGTCTGATGACGGTGAGCCTAGACAACCCATTGATCAGCCGGATCCTGAGGTTGAGCTTGTGTCTAGTGAAACCATTCAAGAAGCACCACCAATACCAAGGCAAACAAGATTAGCCTCTAGTCATCCCCAAGACCAAATTGTTGGAGACATCCACCATGGGGTTAGGACTAGATCATTCTTCCGGAATAAGGCTAATGAAGTTGCTCTAATTTCCGAAATTGAACCTAGAAAAATTGATGAAGCATTAAATAATCCCGATTGGATCATTGCAATGCAAGATGAACTAGGTCAATTCGAAAGAAGTAAAGTTTGAGACCTAGTCTCTAGACCCAAGAAGACCACCATTATTGGAACCAAATGGGTCTTCAAAAACAAATTGAACCACAAGGGAGAAATCATAAGAAAAAAGGCACGCTTAGTAGCCAAGGGCTACAGTCAAGTTGAAGGTCTTGATTATGATGAGACTTATGCTCCCGTGGCACGATTAGAGTTCATCCGATTGATGCTTGCATTTGCAATGCATCGTGGGTTCAAGATATATCAAATGGACGTCAAATCGGCCTTTCTAAATGGTTTAATTAGAGAAGAGGTCTATGTTGAACAACCTCCGGGGTTTGAGAGTACCGAATTTCCAAACCACGTATTCAAGCTCAAAAAGACACTCTATGGCCTTAAACAAGTACCCCGAGCTTGGTATGAGCGGTTGTCAACATTCCTAATTGAGAAAGGATTTGTAAGAGGCCAAATCGACCCTACACTATTTCTACGGAGAGATGGTGACAATATATTTGTAGCCCAAGTATATGTCGATGACATTATTTGTGGCTCAAACAACAAGGGCTATTTAAATGAGTTCATTGGACACATGGAAAGTGAATTTGAAATGAGTCTAGTGGGAGAGTTGACTTTCTTCCTTGGACTTGAAATCAAACAAATCTGAGATGGGATCCATGTGCACCAATCAAAGTATACTCAAGAAATGCTTCGAAAATTCAATATGAGTAATTCAAAAGAAGTAACCACTCCCATGGCTACAAACACAAGATTAGACAGTGATGAGAGTGGTAAACCTGTTGATTTGACTCAATATCGGAGCATGATAGGTAGTCTGCTATACCTCACAGCCAGTCGACCTGATATACTTTTCGCTGTGGGTATGTGTGCTAGATATCAAGTTTGTGCCAAGGAATCTCACTTGATTGCTGTCAAGAGAATTTTGAGATATCTTAAAGGCACAATTGGTGTTGGTCTATGGTACCCCCGTACCGAATCATTCGACCTAATTGGTTATACCGATTCCGACTACGCTGGATGTAAGTTGGATCGAAAAAGCACTAGTGGGGGTTACCAATTTTTAGGATCATCTTTAGTTAGTTGGTCAAGTCGGAAGCAATATTGTGTTGCTCTCTCCATGACCGAGGCAGAATATATTGCTATGGGAGAGAGTATATCGCAATTGTTGTAGATGATTCATACTTTAGAGGACTATGGATTAAGCTACAAGGGTGTGCAAGTGTTGTGTGACAACATTAGCACAATTAACCTAACAAAGAATCCAATCTATCATTCTAGGACATATTGAAGTGCGTCACCACTTCATTAGAGATCATGTTGCTAGAGGAGATGTTGTACTCTCGTATGTAGAGTCCAAATCAAATTTAGCGGACATTTTCACTAAACCACTCCTCGAAAATGAGTTTAGCTTCTTAAGAAGGGAGTTGGGAATGTGTCGTGCCTTATAGACTTCAAATTGCATTCAAAACCCTTCATGATTAGTTCTAATTGTTGGAATACAATTGGGTAACTTTGGGGACATCTCACACAAACTATAAGGTTTAACAAAACATTTTTGTTTGCTAGAAATGGGGTGAGATGTTAGGATCAACTCAATTTCTCAAAATGTCAATGCATCCCTTGAGAATTAAGTTGACGAGATAAAACTCACTTCGGTGACCAAGTATGGGGAAAACCAATGCATATCACATGTGTATTTGGCTCCATGATCATACTTGGACATTCCAATCAAGGAAACTTGATTGGAGACTTGAATTTGGTACAAACTTGTTTGATTGATTGTTGATTGAGTTTGACTCCACTTAGATGGAGCAAAGTGATTGTTAAACCCATAAGGACCTTTGATCCTTGTTTAGGGATCAATTATAGTCAAGGGATCACTTCCAATATCGATATCTTCATCAGATCGTATCAGAAATCAAAGAGAAGTCTGAAACTGAAAGTTTCAGATCCTATCAGGCAATATCAGGAACCCTGATCGGTCACTGGACCGATCAGGAGTAGGGCTGATCGGTCCCCGGACCGATCTGGCTCCCTCTTGTGGTGGTCGGTCCACAGACCGATCAGAAGGGCCACAGAACACTTCGCGGAAAAGTGTCCAAACATTCTGTGTTAGCCTGGACCGGTCCCCGGACCGATCTGGCACCCTGTGGGGATCGGTTCACAGACCGATCAGGGGGCTCACGGAAAAACTCTACGAACCTACTGTTCACTTCCTGATCGATCAGCCGATCGATCAGGAGCCTGCCTGATCAGTCACCCGACTGATCAGGACCAGGACAGTCCGATCAGGCCGGAGCCTGATCGGTCTGAGCGCTTCCAGATCGAACGGTGATCCGTTCGATCACATTAAATTTCGGTTGGTGGACCGATCCACCAACCTAATAACTTCGCGCAAACCCCTTATTCCCCAAGCCCTAGCGCCGAAACACCTTCCCACGCGATCTTCTTCGTGTGTTTCCTCCTCCTTGTGCGTGTTCTTCCTTGTGCGTGAGTTCCTCTTGCGCGTGAGCCTCTGTGTGCGTGCGATCCTGAGAAGGTGTCCTGTAAGCTCTTCCTTGTCTTCTGCAAGTTCCATTTTGCTCAAGGTCTTGAGCTCATCTCTTGCGTCGAGAACCTTTTCCTGCGCGAGCTCTTCTTCCCGACTTCAAGATCTTCATCACACATCTTCAATGACACCTAAGTAAGCATTTTTGGTTAGTTTTTCTTACAGAACAGTTCATAGATTATGAGTTTTTGCTAATCATGATCTTCATTTTGTGCTGTGGTGTTTTACTATTGTGCCGTGACCCCATGATTGTGCCGTGACCCTTCCTTGCCATGTCTTACCTTTGATCAAATGTCTTATCTTATGATTATTTCTCCGTGATCAAATCTGTTGCCATGATCCACACCCACTGATTAAATCAAATCTTGCTCCTCTGATTAAATCTAATCACCTTTGATCAATACCTTGACCGTGTGATTCTTTGATCGTAATCTTATCATTATTCGAATCTGTGTCTCTGATTACGTGATCTAACCTGTGTTCACTTTCATGACCAATTCCAATCTTTAGAAAGTCATCTAAGGGTAAAGAACCCATGGAGGGAAGCTCAAAGGGCAAAGGCCCTTCATCATCTACACCTCCCTGAAGACCTCCTCCACCTCCACATTCTAGATTTCAAAATATTCATTATGCTCTAGACTTCCAATGGCACACCTTCAAACTCATGTCATGTCGAACTGTGGACCAAACCTTCATTTATGAACATTGTCCAACAGTACGGTAAATTATTGAACAATATGACCTTCAATTCATTCTTTTTCTTGAAAGGCCAATCAACTTTGATTTGATCTCTGAATTCTATAATAACATGGTCAGTGGTGAGGGCACGGGGTGGAGGACCCGTGTCGCCAGTGTCGATCTTGATTTTACTCTATCAGCCTTCACTGCATTTCTTAGTTGTCGCCGGTCCGATAACAACTTCTCACTCTACCCTTATCTTCCTGATCCTCTTATTGTTCCCTTTGATGGAGTCACTCCTGACTCCATCTACGAGCATTTTCTAGGTCATCCCAGGCCAAGGGGTTCCAGTGAGCGTGACCGTGATTTTCCCACATTTCCTGCTCTTCGCCTTTCCCCCATTAAGTATGTTTTGTTTAAGATCATCACAAATTGTCTACTCCCGACCACTTCAAAACACTTAGATGAGATTCACTCGTTCCACTGCTTGATGCTCTACGGGATGCATCAGCAGTTAGACTTTGACCAAGTGACTTCCGTCTATTTCTCCATCATCGTCCACAGTCAGATGTACGGCCAGACAGTTTACATGCTGTTTGGCCATATCATCACCGCCTGGTTGGAGTCGATTGGCATTGATGTTTCAAAGGGCTGCATTGTACCCATGGTTCGACAGGATTGTCGACTAGATCGTCGCATGTTGGCCCAGTCCGGCATTGTTGTCGGACCACAGGGGCTGAGATGGAAGGATCAGCGACGTGTGGGGGAGTTACCGGGAGCAGCCCCTGATCAGGAGTCATCCACTGTAGCTGAGGATTACGATGAGTGGGCTCCTGACCTACGCTGGCAGGTTGCGGAGCTAGAGCAATTGATGCAGCGTGAGCTACATATTTTCGAGCTCTGGCAGCAGGAGGTCAGCTCAGAGTTTCGATCCTTCGATCGACGACTAGACGCTCTAGCATCTGACGTTTCTGGGATCTGCTCACTGCAGGAGACGTGGTATGAGGAGTGGTACCATCATACGTTTCCAGGCGCTGCGACCTCCAGCAGCTCTCCACCAGGAGATATCATATATATTGATGATTCCTTAGACGATGACTCCGCGGAGGATAGATGATGTTGACTACTCTGATTTTTGTCTCATTTGATTGTTAAGCCTTGTGCTATTTTTGATTTCTATGGCTTTGTGCCACACTTGCATTGACTTTGATGCATTGATATGCATCTTTTTATTTGTCTGGTATTGATGTTTGATGCACTTGACCTTTTTATGCTATGTTTATGCCTTGATTCTAGTTATGGTTAGTTTATATGATGATTCATATGCCTGCTATCATTATGCCTCATTATGCGTTGCTATGATTCTGCTTGTGATGTCATGTTCATATGATGCATGTGATTGTTATATCTTGATCTATCTTTTTACATGATGTCATATATTTTTTAAAATTAAATCATACATTTGTTGTTTTGGGAAACCCCTAGGGTTGAGGGGGAGTTTGTTTGAACTTAACAACCCGTCTAGACCCTTTTCGGTGTTCGACAAAGGGGGAGAGTGTGGTTGGTTAAGTTTGGGATGATAATATTGTAGGGGGAGGATCCTGATTCCCCTATGATTCTGAAATTTGAGAAACTGATTGAGAATCCCTAAACTTAAAATCGAATTGTCAAACAACAAAAAGGGAGAGATTGTTGAATGCAGTCTGACCCTGATTGTTGTTTTGGTGTTGACATCGATTTTAGTTTAGATTGATTATGATTAAGTCCTAATCGGGGATTAGGCACGGAGTGATTGGAAAATCCTAGCTTGGAGGGCTAGGTGGTGAAAAGTCCTAACCTGGAGGGTTAGGTGTGACAAATCCTAGCTTGGAGGGCTAGGTGTTGAAAAGTCCTAATTCGGAAGGGTTGGGTGAAAAGTCCTAGCTTTGAGGGCTAGGTGAAAAGTCCTAACTTGGAGGGTTAGGTGAAAAGTCCCAACTTGGAGGGTTAGGTGAAAAATCCTAGCTTGGAGGGCTAGGTGTGAAAAGGTCCTAATTCGGAAGGGTTGGGTGAAAAGTCCTAGCTTGGAGGGCTAGGTGAAAAATCCTAACTTGGAGGATTAGGTGAAAAGTCCCAACTTGGAGGGTTAGGTGAAAAATCCTGGCTTGGAGGGTCAGGTCCTAGCTTGGAGGGCTAGGTTGGATGAAACCCTAGCTTGGAGGGCTAGGTTGGAGCCCCTAGATCGGTCTGGTGACCGATCAGGGAGATTGGCACGGTGCTCCTTCGTGGATCGGTCTGGTGACCGATCCAGCGATGACTGATCGGTCTAGAGATCGATCAGGGAGTATGCATTTCACTCACTGCACAGCTCCTGATCGATCTGGTGACTGATCAGGGAGCCCACAGTGAGTTGAGTTCCCCTGCTGATCTGCTCCTGATCGGTCTAGTGACCGATCTGGAACATTGTTCAGACCGTTTCGGAGAACGATCAGGTGTCGCGAGTTCCTCACTATGACCGATCGAGACGGAGCCTGATCGGTCTGAGCATGATCTGATCGGTCTGGTGACCGATCAGGAGGCTCTCTGATTGGTCCGGTGACCGGACAGGAGGGTTGGACTGCGAAGCTCAAAAATCGCCCAACAAAGGGGTGGATCGGTCTGGTGATCGATCCACAACCTGGGATCGGTCTGGTGATCGGTCCAGGAGAGTCCCAAAGAAATCGCGATTTCTGATTGAGCGTTGGGGACCGATCAGGACGGAGCCTGATCGGTCTGAACCCAGCCTGATCGGTCTGGTGACCGATCAGGAGGCTGTCTGATCGGTCCGGTGACCGATCACTTTAATTCAAAATGCATTGTCAGACGCTCTGATCGTGTCTGAACGTATCTGATTCTCTGCGCTTAACCTCTGATACTCGATTTTCTTCTTGATATGCTGTGCTAATGCTCTGATTAAGCTGCAGGTGACAGCGAAGGATTCAAACACTCAAGGAGAGTCAATGGAGGCCTTTCCTTGGAGCAGGTTTTTCCGTTTTCCATCTCAGGTTGCAACGGACGCTGGCGCTGGCTGGAGCTGCTGACTGGGGCTGGTCTAAGGGAGGCTCAGGGAGTCCAGAAGAGCTCAGTAGTGGCTGGTGGTTGCAGGAGAGCAGCTGGAGGCTGCAGTGAGGTGGTGACCTGGCAATAGTGGAAGGACTTAAGCGCTTGGTGGCGAACAAGTCTCCACAACTCTGATCAATAACGCTGCGTGCTTGTGTTCTCTGCTGTTTCATCATCTTAAGCAAGCAACTGTGATCTTTGTGGCAACCATCGTTAGTTGGGCACTTGAAAGAAGGAACAAGAGGCTTGAGTCCATCAGCGAGAAGACACGAAGAAGGGTGTTCTTGCGTGAGATCTGCGCTGAGTGGAGCTCGGGAGAAGCTTGTTGTGTTCTTGTCTGTTCTAAGTGATAAGTAAGATCTTTCTTGTGTTTCATTGTGCTTAAAACTCTATCTTTGTTGAAACGCTGTGGAGAGGTTACTCCACCGAGAAGGAGGTTGCATTTTATCCGGTGTTCACCGGGGCTTGATCTGCCGACGATCAAGGGATCGCCCACCTTAAGGGCACGCCAAGGAGTAGGGGCAAGTTATCCCCGAACCTTGTAAATCCTCTTGTTAGCGTTTTGCATTTGTGCTTAGCTAGGTTTTATTTCTGCACACTCTGTTTTCTTTAGCTTCCGCTGTGCTACTAATATTTGAGTCGCAGAAATTTCAAAAGCACAAAGTTTCGGTGTCTGGCTACATTCACCCCCCCTCTCTAGCCATCCAAGTTCCAACACGAGTGTCCAGACTCTCGCATCCGTGCGAGTTATAAGCGGGCATGCTCCTGCGCAACCCTCAGCTTGACTCCCAGTCCCGACACGTGGCGATCCACGCTCCCTAGGTTGTACTCGACTATGTGTCCATACTCTCGCCTTCATGCGAGTTATAAGCGGGTATGCTCCCGCGCAGCCCTCGGCTCGGCTCCCAGTTTGGACGCGTGGCGATCCATGCTCCCCGGGTTCTACCAGATCGAGTGTCCAGACTCTCGCCTCCGTGCGAGTTATAAGCGGGCATGCTCCCGCGCACCCCTCGGCTCGACTCCCAGTCCGGACGTGTGGCGATCCATGCTCCCTGGGTTCTACCCAACCGAGTGTCCAGACTCTCGCCTCCATGTGAGTTATAAGCGGGCATGCTCCTGCACACCCCTCGGCTCAGCTCCCAGTCCGGACGCGTGGCGATCCACGCTCCCTGGGTTTTGTTGGGACCTTTCCGCTTGCTAGAGGAGGGTGAATAGCAACTTTCCGATGGTTTCTTTCTACAATGGTTAGTGTGCAAGTGGAATAACAAAAACTGAAACTAACAATTAAGAAGGACATATTGATTTATATGGTTTGGAGATGAAACTCCTACTCCACGGTGGTCCGTAAGGTGGATGATCCTGATCCTTCGGTGGATGATTCCCCGGAACACCTCCGGCTATCTCTTGTTGCTCCTTGTGGGTGGAGAAATCTCGCCACAACTCTTTGACACGACCTGAGCACTTGTAGGCTACTAACAGGCTCTGACCAAGCTTGTTTCGCCAAAGAACAGTAGCCAAACATGAGCTCTCTTAAATAGAGCTCGATCCTGTTTTGACCGTTACCAGTCGACTGCCCCTGGGGCAGTCGACTGGTCTTCGCGAATTCAAACGTCTCAGCCTGACGATTTCCCTTCCCGAGCTCCGTTACCAGTCGACTGCTCCTGGAGCTCCTTTACCAGTCGACTGATCTCTCTGTGTTCTACCCCAATCAATTGCCCGAGCGCTAGTCGACTGCCACCTAAGGTTTCCTCTCCCGAGTACACTTCACTCAGCACTCGAACCCTAGGATTTCCCTTCCCGAGTACAGTTCTCTCAGCACTCGAATCCTCACGACTCAGTTGACTCTTCCTACAGCAGTCTCGACTTGTTGCCTCTTCAACTTTGGCTCTCGTCCCTCAGATGCATGCAAGCCCGCGGCTTGTCTCCCATGCCACCCTTCACATATGCCTCAAAGTCCGCTCCTCTCAGCTCATCGTCCCTGCTTTGTCCACGGTCCCTCGAATGCATGCAAGCCCTCGGCTTGTCTCCTATGCCATCCTTCACCGGCCCCGAAGATGTCCAACTAAGTCTATGTGTATTTTGCAAACCTGCACACTCACATGCACATATTGTTGGTTCTTGGATAGCTATAGAGGGGGGGGATGAATGTATCCAAACACTACAATCGACTTCTCTTCGAACTATTCTACGTTATCAGATTAGCAGCGAAAATATGCACAGCAGAAAGAACAAAAACAGGAAAGAAAACAAACCGACGCTAACACCGTGATGTACAAGGTTCGGGGATAACTTGCCCCTACTCCTTGGCGTGCCCGTGAGGTGAGTGATCCCTTGATCGTCGGCAGATCAAGCCCCGGTGACCCGGATAAAACAACGCCTCCTTCTCGATGGAGAAACCTCTCCACAAGCGTCTCAATAGGATACAAGATAAGCTCACGAGACTAAGAAGGTATGCTCACAATAATACAGCAAGAACACTCAAGCACAAAGCAACAGAGAGCACACAAACAACCCAGCCGAACTCCTCAAGTTCTCTGTCTATTCTTCCTTGTCGCTCCTCTGCTTCCAGCTTTGTCTTAAGGCTCTGCTCCCATCACCAGGCTCTCCATCAGCATCCACTGAAGCCACAGCCTGACCCCCTGACTCCCTGAGCACTCAGTCCACTGAAGACCTCTCCAGCTGAGCCTCCATCAGTTGCCAGCCACGCGCCAGAAGCCGTTGAGACCTGAAACGAGGAAACAGACAAACCTGCTCGATGGAAAGTCCCCATTTGACTCTCTTCCATTGTTTGAATCATCCCTATAAAGTCTGCACACTCCAACAGAAGCTTAGCGAATGCATATCAAACAATATCACACAATATCAGCAGGTAGCAGAGAAAATGCAGACGCGATCAGAAGTCTGACAGCGATTTCGAATTAAAGTTACAACTACTAATCGGTCACCAGACCGATCAGAGAGGACCCTGATCGGTCACCGGACCGATCAGGGTTAGCCCTGACCAATCAGGCTCCAGCCTGATCGGTCCACAGTGAGAAACTGGAAATCGCGAACTCCTTGTGATCGATCACCCTGACCAATCACAGATCGTGGATCGGTCACCGGTCCGATCCACAGCAATGCTGGGATTCCCAGCCTTCGCAGGCTAAACCTCACTGATCGGTCTGGGAACCGATCAGGGCACTCCCTGACCGATCAGGCTCCAGTCTGATCGGTCCAGGTGAGAAACCTTGCGACAATTTGATCGGTTACACTAACCGATCAAGGGTCTCTGATCGTTCACCAGAACGATCTGAAGCCACACAGAAGCTGAACCAAAAGCTTCTGTTCTCTCCCTGATCGGTCACCAGACCGATCAGGAGCCGAACAGAAGCAAACAATGTTTCTGTTCTCTCCCTGATCAGTCACCAGACCGATCAGACTTCTCTGTATCGGTCACCAGACCGATCCATAACAGAAGCTCGTGCCAACTCCCTGATCAGTCACCAGACCGATCCAGAGACTTCCAATTCAACCCAAAGTCAAGAGAACGGACTCCCTAGCCTTCTCTAACTCGTGCTCAGTCCCCTGGACCAAGACTCCGTGCCCGACTTCACTCACCGGGACTTCACCTAATCCCACTAAATCTTTTCTCATGTCAGCGTACGATCTTCCCGATCCACCTGGACTTCACCTAGTCCCACTAGGTCTTTTCCCATGCCAGCGTGCGATCTCCCAGATCCACCTGGACTTCACCTAGTCCCACTAGGTGTGTCTAGTCCCACTAGGTCTTTTCCCATGCTAGCGTGCGATCTCCCAGATCCACCTGGACTTCACCTAGTCCCACTAGGTATGCCTAGTCACACTAGGTCTTTTCCCATGCCAGCGTGCGATCTCCCCCGATCCACCTGGACTTAATCCGAATTCATTCAACCAAACTTAAATCGTTGTCAACACCAAAACAACAATCGGGCCAGACTGCATCAACAATCTCCCCCTTTTTGTTCTTTGACAATCCCGATTTAAGTTTAGGTATTAGATCAATTAAAGTCCATTCAATTATCGTAAGGGAATCAAGATCCTCCCCCTACAATATCACAACCCTAAACTTAATCAACCATTCTCTCCCCCTTTGTCAAACATCGAAAAGGGTATGGTTATTAAGTTTAAATATACCTCTCCCTTAACCAAGGGTCTCTCCCCAAAATGATCAAAGGTAATTATGAAGTGCACATGAAAACATATACAGAATAATATCATGGTCAAACATGTATATGTTTCATATAACAAGTAAGTCAAAGGATGATTTTTGAATTGCATATGAGAGACATATACCATAAATGTATCATGGCAACAATGTATATGCATCATACGACAATAATTATCGCAGTTCCATCAGACTGATGATTGATACAGAAAAATTTCTGATATATCTATGAACAATCAGTTTTCAGAAAAATTTCTGTAATTTTGATTCGTGCAAGATCAGACTGCATTAACAATTGAAATTTCCAAACCTCATCCGACCTTACGGAGGTAGACAATAGGTATTCCAGAAAATTTTCTGAAACACGACATGAGTTTCTTGACTAACAGTTACTCCTTATCAAGGATCAAGAGACATGATTCAACCAACCCGTTCATATGAATTTCAAAAATTTCAACGCGGGTTTGTATCGAATCAGTATTAGGTTTGTTCCAAGTA
Source organism: Boesenbergia rotunda (assembly GCA_024364735.1). Lineage (NCBI taxonomy): Eukaryota > Viridiplantae > Streptophyta > Magnoliopsida > Zingiberales > Zingiberaceae > Boesenbergia > Boesenbergia rotunda. Next base: position 412,074 of record JAGFNQ010004457.1, read on the forward strand.
TGTCTTGACCATGAACCTAACTCTTAGTCCCATTGATGATTCATCAATTTGAAGGAAAAGGATCGGTCGGATGATCGGACTGAGGAGTAGTCTGTCACCATTTGGAATGGTCGAGGAGTTTTCTGATCAGCATTGATCTGATCGGTCAGCAAACCGATCAGGGTGAGTCCTGATCGGTCGGTGGACCGATCAGGTGTGATACAGAAAGGTTTTCTAAAATTGATCAGTTTCAGAAACCGGTTTGTTTCATCCGTCAAACACACTAAACTCTAATACCATCAGGTTTCATCCATTTGATCCTAATCATGGGGTCCCTTAACCAAAATGTATATTTCCATATCAAAGAAAATCATTTCCAATATAACTTGAGAGTAAAGCCCACACATACAAGGTTTAAGAAAGAAAAAAAATGATGAGCTAGATGTTGGGGATACATGTATATATATCCTAAGTCCTAGAATCTTGATTTAGATTGATACAAAGAAATTACTAGATCATAGAACTTAAGCATTGAGTCCTTGTGAAAATTTTTATAATGATTAGCACAAGCTATGTGTTCATCTTGTTCTTAACCACACTTTGCATGCCATAGATTAATGTTAATCACACAAACAGTAAGATCATGGCATACTCAACTAAGTTTATCTCCAAAAATATTGAGGGTAAGTTAAGCCTAAGACATATCATATGACATTGCAACACTAAGCTGTAATTTTGACATTATGGCTAACTTCTAGACTTACAGCGAACTACATGCAATCTTAAGCAATTCATCGTTCTAATTCAAGTTCATGGTTCCAATCAATTTGAGATCAAGTTTGTATCAAAAATTTATTCCCAAATTGCCCATAAACGTGAATAGGAAAATTTTCCAGTATAGATGGAGAAATTTTCAATGTATCTCCATTGTTTATGATTCCCATTTCCTTAAACCCAATCATCTAAAATCAAGATGGAAAACCATTTCTCATGGATAGTGAATGGTCATCCATTAACTGGGGAAATATTAGGCACATTCCTAACTAGGAATGACCATGTGTTTGGAGCACCAAATATCAATCACCTATGTTGATAGATGCTCCCCCTCAATCAATGCTTATACAATTCTAAATATAGAGGTTTTAGGTACCCAAATTTTGGGACATAATGCATCAACAATGAAGGACTTAGACACCCATGCCTTAGTCTTTTTCTTTCTAACCTTTTAAACCCTAGAATTATTTCGTGATCTAAAATGGGTTCTAGTCATTAAAGATATGACACTAGGTTCTTTAGGTTGGTAACCCAAACCAACCTTGTTGTAAGCCGTCCTTTTGTGAGTTTAAGATCATATCTAGGGTTTTGGAGCTTGTTGAAAATTTCTCAAGAATATTCTTGAGATTTTCAATTTCACCCTTCAAACCCTTATTTTCATCCTCAAGATTTTTAACATGCAAGTCATCAATTACCTCATCCTTAGAGGTTTTCAATTCCTCTACTTCTAATCTTAATGATTTAACCTTATTCTTAGATTTTTTTGAGTAGACTAGTTAAGCATGCTATTGTTCTATAACACTTGTCTAACTCGGGAGAGATTACCTCTTCATCATTCGAAGATGATGAAGGCGCGGTTGAGGAGCTACTCGCTTCGTCTTCACTCTCTTTGTTTGACTCTTCTAAGGCCACTAGAGCCATGTGACAGTGAGTCTTCTCCTCCTCTTTTTCCTTCTTCTTCTCCTTCTTCTTCTTCTTGTTGTCACCTGCCACTAAAGCCAACCCTTTCTCCTTGGGGCTTTGGTTAGAGATCTCATGTAGTTCCATTTCACAAAATAACTCTTCTAACTTAACAAATGATAAGTCCTTGGAAACCTTGTAAGCATCCACCATGGATGACCACAAGGCATTCCTAGGGAAAGCTTTGAGCACATACCTCACAAGGTCTCAGTTTTCTACCTTCTCGCTAATGGAGTGAAGGCCATTGTAGATCTCCTTGAACCGACAATGAAGCATACTTACAGTTTCATTTTCTCCCATTGTCAAGTTCTGGAGTTGGCTGAGAATGAGGTCCTTCTTGGATGTCCTTGCATCTTGAGTTCCCTCATGGAGCTCAATGAGTTTGTTCCAGAGGCCCTTGGCAGTGGAAAAGGGGCCGACTTTGATCAACTCTTCCTTGGTCATCCTACATTGTAGGATGACCACAGCTTTGGCATCGACTTCCCCTTTTCGAATCTGTTCAGCCGACCAACTTGAGAACTCGAGCTCTTTTCCTTCAACATCTCTTGGAAGGAGGAAGCCCTCCTTCACAGCAAACCACATATTAATGTTAGTCTTCAAATAATACTCCATCTTCGATCTCCAATATTGGAAATCAGTGTCGTCGAAGAATGGAGGTCGGCTGGTGCTGAACCCTTCTCTCAAAGCCATCGTTGTTGTAAGCTCTCGGATGTTAAGCCGTTTGAACAGAGCCCCAGGCTCTGATACCACTTGCTGGTTCTTGGATGGCTATAGAGGGGGGTGGGTGAATGTAGCCAGACACTACAATCGACTTCTCTTCGAACTCTTCTGCGTTATCAGATTAGCAGCGGAAATATGCACAACAGAAAGAACAAAAACAGGAAAGAAAACAAACCGACGCTAACACCGTGATGTACAAGGTTCGGGGATAACTTGCCCCTACTCCTTGGCGTGCCCGTGAGGTGGGAGATCCCTTGATCGTCGGCAGATCAAGCCCCGGTGACCCGGATAAAACAGCGCCTCCTTCTCGGTGGAGAAACCTCTCCACAAGCGTCTCAATAGGATACAAGATAAGCTCACGAGACTAAGAAGGAATGCTCACAAAAATACAGCAAGAACACTCAAGCACAAAGCAACAGAGAGCACACAAACAACCCAGCCGAACTCCTCAAGTTCTCTGTCTATTCTTCCTTGTCGCTCCTCTGCTTCCAGCTTTGTCTTAAGGCTCTGCTCCCATCACCAGGCTCTCCATCAGCATCCACTGAAGCCACAGCCTGACCCCCTGACTCCCTGAGCACTCAGTCCACTGAAGACCTCTCCAGCTGAGCCTCCGTCAGTTGCCAGTCGCGCGCCAGAAGCCGTTGAGACCTGAAACGAGGAAACAGACAAACCTGCTCGATGGAAAGTCCCCATTTGACTCTCTTCCATTGTTTGAATCATCCCTGTAAAGTCTGCACACTCCAACAGAAGCTTAGCGAATGCATATCAAACAATATCACACAATATCAGCAGGTAGCAGAGAAAATGCAGACGCGATCAGAAGTCTGACAGTGATTTCAAATTAAAGTTACAGCTACTAATCGGTCACCAGACCGATCAGAGAGGACCCTGATCGGTCACCGGACCGATCAGGGTTAGCCCTGACCAATCAGGCTCCAGCCTGATCGGTCCACAGTGAGAAACTGGAAATCGCGAACTCCTTGTGATCGATCACCCTGACCGATCACAGATCGTGGATCGGTCACCGGTCCGATCCACAGCAATGCTGGGATTCCCAGCCTTCGCAGGCTAAACCTCACTGATCGGTCACCAGACCGATCAGGTTGTGGCCTGATCGGTCTGGGAACCGATCAGGGCACTCCCTGACCGATCAGGCTCCAGTCTAATCGGTCCAGGTGAGAAACCTTGCGACAATTTGATCGATTACACTAACCGATCAAGGGTCTCTGATCGTTCACCAGAACGATCTGAAGCCACATAGAAGTTGAACCAAAAGCTTCTGTTCTCTCCCTGATCGGTCACCAGACCGATCAGGAGCCGAACAGAAGCCAAACAATGTTTCTGTTCTCTCCCTGATCGGTTACCAGACCGATCAGGAGCCGAACAGAAGCCAAACAATGTTTCTGTTCTCTCCCTGATCGGTCACCAGACCGATCAAACTTCTTTGTATCGGTCACCAGACCGATCCACAACAGAAGCTCGTGCCAACTCCCTGATCGGTCACCAGACCGATCCAGAGACTTCCAATTCAACCCAAAGTCAAGAGAACGGGCTCCCTAGCCTTCTCTAACTCGTGCTCAGTCCCCCGGACCAAGACTCCGTGCCCGGCTTCACTCACCGGGACTTCATCTAGTCCCACTAGGTGTGCCTAGTCCCACTAGGTCTTTTCTCATGCCAGCGTACGATCTCCCCGATCCACCTGGACTTCATCTAGTCCCACTAGGTGTGCCTAGTCCCACTAGGTCTTTTCCCATGCCAGCGTGCGATCTCCCAGATCCACCTATACTTCACATAGTCCCACTAGGTGTGCCTAGTCCCACTAGGTCTTTTCCCATGCCAGCATGCGATCTCCCAGATCCACCTGGACTTCACCTAGTCCCACTAGGTCTTTTCCCATGCCAGCATGCGATCTCTCAGATCCACCTGGACTTTACCTAATCCCACTAGGTATGCCTAGTCCCACTAGGTCTTTTCCCATGACAGTGTGCGATCTCCCTCGATCCACTTGGACTTAATCTGAATTCATTCAACCAAACTTAAATCGTTGTCAATACCAAAACAACAATCGGGCCAGACTGCATCAACACATATTAGATCAACATGAAACTCTAACTTAATCATATTGACACACATATCAAAACCCATGATCTACCTGATCAAACTTGGGCCGATTGCACCAACAATCTTCCTCTTTTTGATGTGTGGCAATATATTTAAGTTAGGTGCAAAAGCAATATTAACAATTGAAAATTACAGACATAGTAATTTAAGCAGCATAAACAAATGCATACTCCCCCTTAACCTATGCCCTCCACATAATTTTCAATTTTCTATAACCCCAAGTTAAGTTAAACACTAACTCCACAAGTTACGTTGAAACCTAACTTAAAACCATAAGTTCTCCCCCTTTGACACCATCAAAAAGATTGCCCCAAGCAATCCTACCCCTAGTATCAATGAGAACACCTTTCTATTTCTGAAACCCCCGGAAATAAGAAAACACAGTACCAGTCGACTGACCCAGCACCAGTCGACTGGTGCCTCCAATTAACAAACCTACAGAAATATCAGTCGACTGCCCTTGCAGTCGACTGATACACAGAAACCTAAATTTCCAGCCGGAATTTAGAAACCCCTAATAAATTTCACAAAATTCAAAAAATTCTGAAATTTTGTAAGCATATTTTATATGATGTATTCTATCCTAGAAAAATATAGTTTCATGAAAATACCAAATATGCTTGACTTTTAGATAAAAATTTCAATTCTTTGAAAAACAACCCATTTTGTATCAATCTTCCCTCCTAAATTTGAAACCAAATGCTTTCCAAGTCTATCCTATACCATTTAAAACATAAAATATTTTCAAACCTCCCCCTTTTTTGTCATATAGATCCCCAAGATAAAACATGTGATAAAAGCTCCCCCTTCTTACCATAAACCCTTGATTAAAGACATACATATGAAAATTTTGTTATAACCATAACAAAATAATAACATTTCATATCAAGTCATGAATTGTCAGTTTAGATAATAAATACTAAAACATAAATAAGTACTACAAGGGTCATAGCCCCGAATTCCTCAAATAATACAATATAAAATAAAGCGTTTGAGAAATAATAAACATGTCTAAGCTCAATACACTCTCAACACTATCATCACCACATCAAGCTGAGCCTACATGTCATCGCCTGGAGGAGGTGGAGGAGGGGCCTGATATATAAGGTTCCAGTTCTGCATCATCTCATGCATCTCATCCTGACGCTGCTGGAACCTCTGAAAGTCGCCTCTGAGCCCCTCCTGGTGCTGCTGAAAAGTCTGAAAATCCTCCCTGAGTCCAAGAACCTCTGCCTCCAATCGGGAGAATCGCTCCTCTGTGATCCCAGCAGGAGCAGCCTCCTTATCATCGTCAGAGCTGGAAGAATCAGGGCGATGTCGCCAGACCATCACCCCCTGCTGCCTCTCAATATCAGCTAAGGAAAGATGTCTAGAACCTATCTGGTCATAGTCCTTCGACAGACGATGTAACTGACCTCTAACGACGCTAACACCTCTAGATTTAAAGAATTCGGTCAAAATATGACCAAAAGACATGTAGATTTTCCTATTGACATCATGCGAAAAATGTATAATGGATGCGAATACATGCAAAGCAATGTCAATATCTATCCTTTTCTCTAATGCATACATCATCACCAAGTGAGGTAGCTGAATCTTCGACCTTCCCTTGGTGGCAACGGGTAGAATACAATCTAGGATAATTTTATACAATATGTTGCTAACTGGACTCATGCGCTTGACTTCAAAGATACGGTATAGATGAGGTCGAGGGTTTTCAAAATAATAACGATAGATTTGATCAATGGTTACATTAGGGAGAGTCAAAGGCTCAATGACTTTGGGAAAACATGTAAATGGATTTTCAGAAATCCGACACCCTAGAAATGATCCTAATACTGTAGGTGACAAAGGAATGGTAACTCCCTGCACCATGGACTCTTACGTCCCATCATCGAGACTATTACATGTAAGGTTTGCATAAAATTCCTTGCACAGGTCAATGTTGACAAAATGCTGACAGTAAACAAGTTTTTCTAAGTCAAAATGGGTGATTATCTCAACAATGTGCGGAGTATTCTCTTGAAAATACGCTTGGTTGAGATATCTACAGTTCATTAACACAAAGTCAGCATTTGTAAATCTTTGTCGGCAGACCTTGGATCGGAACCGAGGAGCCTTAGGATTTTCGGGATGCTGCTGGGATGGTCCCTCACCCATGTTGGGATGGTACCTCATGCATGTCCCATGAATGACCCAATCAAAAGGAAAAAATAAGGAAAACCATGCAACATGGAGAGAGTTAGTTATGAATCATGAATTAACTGGGAAAAGTAAAGTGAATAACCCGTTACCTTTTCCCCAATCGTTGTATGATGAATAAGAATCACGGTTGACTCAAAAAATGATGCTTTTCTTGCCCTAGACTCGGATCAAGGGTGAAGGAAAGCTAGGAATATGATTTCAAGACTTGGGGAAGGTTTAGATCAGTTGGGGAGGTCGAGAGAGAAGAGTAACGGCAAGAGGCGGCATTGAAACCCTAGGTTCGGCCGCCCCCTGCGCGGGTTTTCTTTTTAAAACTCGCAGCATCAGTCGACTGCCCCAAGGTCAATCGACTGATAAACTGAACAAAAAGATCAGTCGACTGACCCAGGGTTAGTCGACTGCTATATTGAATATCCTAGTTTCTAATTTAACCTGGATCAGTCAACTGATACCTTACATTTTCAATATTTCAGACCTAGTTTCAGAAATGTATACATAATTCTATAAATTTTCAAAAATTTCAAAATTTTGTGGAAAGATTTATGATACCCATGTCCACTTGAGAAAAATATATTTAAAATTAAATCTATTACCAATCCCAAGATTGACACACAACTCAAAAACTATCTAAATGGTTCAATTGAATCTCGACCTAAAGTCCTAGTTTTGATCTCTTCTTGATGTATCTTTTTATCCCCAACCTCAATGCCTCCCTAGCATTGATTTATATGACAACTCCACATTAAGAACCAAGTTTCATGTAATATAGCTCCATTGTCATATTTTTACATGATACCTTACTTTTAATGTGCCAAATCCCTAGAATGAAGTCTCAAATTTGTCTTCCAAATCCTTTGGCACATTTTATAATTCATCTAGTCCTTTTGAAGAAACCCTCTTGGGATCCATTGACCATGGTTCCCATTTTGACTCCTAAAGCTCCCTCTTGAGCTCTTAGCCTTAGTCATCTCTCTAGGTGACTTATCTATAATGGCAAGGCCACACATGTGTACCTTTGGTGTCTTTTGGCCTTCAACCCTAACTCTATACATCTTGTCCTTGGTTAAATTCTTCTTTCCTCCTTTAAATGACTTCCCCTTGCCATTCTTGGCCTTCCCCTTGTTATAGTCATATGACATTCTTGCATATGACTTTTCCATAGTATGTGCTCTAATAGATCAGTATCCTAGGCCCGGTCTATCATTGTCGGGGTTTTGACTACCCGACACCATGCCTAACCCCTTAGATTCACTAGTGAATTTTTCTAGGATTTTCTCCAATTTATCAAGTCTTGCCCTCAAGGCTTGATTTTCCCTCTCTAAATTCTTAACCTTAGCATCCCCATGTCCATTTTGGGCATTTCTAGACCTACCCATTTATCTAGGCACGTGTCTCTCTTTCTTTGGGTTAATGCCTTGGTCCTTAGGCCTAACAATTCTAGGTTTATCATGACACATAAATTCTTTAGCGTTTTGAGATATAACATTAGTCCTATTTTTATCATAATACTTAAAACTAAAATTACGCATAGATAAATAATCTTCATTGTTATTTCTAATATGCAACGGTAAACAATTTTCATTATTTCTACCACACATAGAGGAATTTGAAAGATGCTTAGAGTTAGGGATTACCTCCCTTACCCTTGTAGCTCCCCCTTGATATGAGCTTTCCTTCCTTTCCTTCTTCTCCACTTCCTCAAATGCTCCAATTTCCTAAATTCTCCTTTCCTTGAGCATTTGGTGTGGTAGTGTCCTAGCTCTTCACATGTGTAACACCTAATGTGCTTTTTCTCCTTCTTTTCCCTACAACCCACGTTAGATTTTAAATGAATTGACTTGTGTTTAGGGTTTATCTCTTTTTTACCTAATGGACACTTGTCCTTATAGTGTCCCTTCTTGTTGCATCCAAAGCAAATGATGTGGTCTTTTGACTTCGGTTTGGTGGAGGTGATTGCTTCTTCTTGCTCCGGTATTGAGGATGGTCTCTCCTCCCCCTCAATCCTTGAAGTGGATACCTCTTCTTCTTCCCTTGATGAAGTGGATGACCTTTCACTTTCTTGTCCCACTTCGGATGTTGAGCTTCTTTCTCCATCCAATTGATCCTTCTCCTCTTCTTGGACATCCTTCTCCACTTCGGATGTTGAGCTTCTTTCTCCATCCAATCCTTTTGGCACATTTCAACCTAATTTTCTAGGAGAGAAACTTTTGAGATTCATTTATCGTGGACCCCAAAGGCTCCTAGAGCTCCCCCTTGAGCTCTTAGCCTTAGCCACCTCCCTAGGTGACTCGATCCACACTAAGCCACACCGGTGTGCCACCGGTGACTCTTGGCCTTCAAAGTGAGCTTTCTTAACCTTGGATACCTTGTCCTTGGTTAAGTCACCCTTTCTACCTTTGGATGGCATCCCCTTGCTATCCTTGGACCTTCCCTCCTTATTAAGATTGTATGCTTTCCAAGCATACTTCTTTCCATTGCCCTTGGAGGTCTTAGATCGGTACCCCAATCCCGATCTATTATAGTTGGGTTTTATACTACCCAACACCATGTCTAAGCCCTTAGATCCAACCGTGAATCTTTCTAGGGCTTTTTCTAATGTATCAAGTCTTGCCCTCAAGGCTTGATTTTCCCTCTCTAGACATTTAACCTTGTAGTCCATATGCCCACTTTGGGCATTCCTAGAACTACCCATTTTCTTAGGCATTTGTTTCCCTTCCTTGGGGTTCATGCCTTTAGCCTTGGATACACAGGTCTTAGATTTACCATGATGCATGCTTTTCTTAAGATATGTATCTACCTTGTTATCCTTATTCCTATCATGATATTTAAAACCATGGTTATGCACAAAAAGATAATTTTCATGAAATCTAGCATGCATGGATGAATGATTTGCATTATTTCTAATATTCATGGATGAACTTAAATATGAATGGCAATTTAATCTAGGGTTAGGAATTATCTCCCTTACCCTTGTAGTCCCTCCTTGATGTGGGCTTCTTCTCTTCTTTCTTTCTTCTTTCTCCCATCTTCTTAGATGCTCCATTTTCTTTATTTCACTTTTCTTTGGACGCTTGGTGTGGTAGTGCCCTAGCTCACCACATGTGAAGCATCTAATCTTCATTTTTCTCTCTTGGGCTCCTCCATTCTTACAATTCATGTTAGATTTTAATCGAATGAACCCGGGTTTAGAGAGTACCTCCTTTTTACCTTTTGGGCACTTATCCTTGTAGTGCCCCTTTTCATTGCAACCAAAGCATATAATGTGATCTTTGTTCCTTGCTTTGGTGGAAGTTGAAACTTCTTCAACTTTTGATGATGTAGATGCCTCCTCTTGATCCGGCATGGAAGTGGATCTCTCCTGCCCCTCAATCCTTGAGGTGGAGACCTCTTCCTCTTCTTCTCTTGAGGAGGTTGACGATTCTTCACTTTCTTCTTCCTCTTCTTGAATCACGGGGCTTCTCTCCTTAGGCTCTTGAATTTTTGTAGGAGTCTCATGATACTCTTTCACCTTGCTCCATAATTCACATGCACTTTGATATGATCCTACACAACTCAAGATGTCGTTAGGTAATATATCAACTAAAATATTTGTTACCTTCTCATTGGCCCGGAATTGTTCTTGTTGCTCTTTGTCCCAATATCTGGGACGAAGTTTCTTCCCGTGCTTGTCCTTTGGAACTTCGAAGGGCTCTTCAAGCGCAATTCGGCATGCCCAATCCATTCCGAACCACGTCTCGATCCTCGCCTTCCAATATGCAAAATCTTCATTGTCGTAGGCCGGTGGTGTGTAGATCTCGTCCCCAAGTGGACCTTCACCTTCCATTTCCTCTAGCGTATGCTCCCTCGGCGGTTAGTCCGATCAAGAGCGGTCCTTCGCTCTGATACCAACTGAAGGATCGATGTAGGCGTGCAGAGGGGGGGTGAATGCACTTTTTCGGTTGGATCTCGTACCTGCGTTGTTAGTTGAACAGCGGAAACAATAATAAACAAATAAACAACGCTAACAAAAAGTGTTTACTTGGTATCCACCCCGGCCGGGTGACTAATCCAAGAATCCGTCGGTGGATCACTCCCCGGATAACCTCCGACTACCTCTCGTCGCTCCTTATGGGTGGAGAAACCTCACCACAACACCTTTGACAACCTTGAGCCCAAAGACTACTAACTTGCCTTTAACCAAGACAAGTTTCGTCAAGAAACTCAGCCACCACGAAGTCCTCTTTAAATAGGACTCGGGGCTGATGTCTCGCTACCAGTCGACTGCCCCCAGGGTAGTCGACTGGTGCCAGCCAAATTCGACTGTTGCACCTCAACGTTCGAATTCTCAGCCAGCTCACCAGCCACCTACCAGTCGACTGCCCCCAAGGCAGTCGACTGGTCCCTAGCTGAATCCCTTCCCGAGTACATTCACACAGCACTCGACCCTCTCGACTCGACTGACTCCTCTTCCGCAGCCTCGACTATTGCTTTCGCGCCCTCTTCATCTTCGGCTCCCGTCCCTCGGATGCACGCAAGCCTCCAGCTTGCCTCCATGCCATCCTTCACGCATGCCTCGAAGTCCGTGCCTATCAGCTCATCGTCCCTACTCTCCAAGGTCCCTCAGATGCGCACACAAGCCTCCAGCTTGCCTCCATGCCATCCTTCACCGTACTGAGGTCGTCCAGTCAAGTCCATATGCGTACCTGTACAACCTGCAGACTCAACATACGCATATCAAATACACAAGGGTAAACCTAACTTAAACCTTTTGCCCAAACATCAAAACTCATGGTCACACCGGACCATCTTAGGGCCGATTGCTCCAACAGAAACCTCGCCACAACTCTTTGACACGACCTGAGCACTTGTAGGCTACTAACAGGCTCTGACCAAGCTTGTTTCGCCAAAGAACAGTAGTCAAACACGAGCTCTCTTAAATAGAGTTCGATCCTATTTTGACCGTTACCAGGACTGGTCTTCGCGAATTCAAACGTCTCAGCCTGACGATTCACATTCTAGTCGACACCAATTGACTTCATCAGTCGACTACCCCTTTACCAGTCGACTGATCTCTCTGTGTTCTACCCCAGTCGACTGCCCGAGCGCCAGTCGACTGCCACCTAAGGTTTCCTCTCCCGAGTACACTTTTCTCAGCAATCGAACCCTCGAATTTCCCTTCCCGAGTACAGTTCTCTCAGCACTCGAAACCTCACGACTCAGTTGACTCTTCCTTCAGCAGCCTCAACCTATTGCCTTCAAGCCCTCTTCGACTTTGGCTCTCATCCCTCGGATGCATGCAAGCCCGTGACTTGTCTCCCATGCCACCCTTTACATATGCCTCGAAGTCCGCTCCTCTCGGCTCATCGTCCCTGCTTTGTCCATGGTCCCTCGGATGCATGCAAGCCCTCGGCTTGTCTCCCATGTCATCCTTCACCAGCCCCAAAGACGTCCAACTAAGTCTATGTGTATCCTGCAAACCTGCACACTGACATACACATATTAGATCAACATGAAACCCTAACTTAATCATATTGATACACACATTAAAACCCATGATCTACCTGATCAAACTTGGGCCGATTGCACCAATAGGTTCTACCCGACCGAGTGTCCAGACTCTCGCCCCCGTGCGTGTTATAAGCGGGCATGCTCCCGCGCACCCCTCGGCTCGGCTCCCAGTCCGGACGTGTGGCAATCCACGCTCCCTGGGTTCTACCCGATCGAGTGTTCAGACTCTCGCCTCCTTGCGAGTTATAAGCGGGCATGCTCCCGCGCACCCCTCGGCTTGGCTCCCAGTCCGGACGCGTGGCGATCCACGCTCCCTGAGTTCTACCCGACCGAGTGTCCAGACTCTCGCCTCCGTGCGAGTTATAAGCGGATATGCTCTCGCGCACCCCTCGACTCGGCTCCCAGTCCGGACGCGTGGTGATCCACACTCCTTGAGTTCTACCCGACCAAGTGTCCAGACTCTCGCCTTCGCGCGAGTTATAAGCGGGCATGCTCCCGCGCAACTCTTGGCTTGTCTTCCATATCGGACGCGTGGCAACCCACGCTCCGGGGGATCTAGTGCGAAGCCTGTTGAAGCAAGTAACATGTTACTTAACTCGTCTTCTCCCCAACCGGATGTGGCGTGCACGCTCCCGGGAATCAAGCTGATCAAGTACACGAAATAGCTAAGTCCCGCGAGTGGGCTGGCGACTCAGGGACCAGTCCTTATCCTTAAGCTATCCGAGAATTTGTGACATTCGGACGAGTTAGTCGAGTCGATTGCGTGGAGGAAAGAAGACAAGAGGGGCTCGAGTGTGAGTCCAAGTGATCGATGCTTACACTAAAGAAACTAAAAAACACAGTTGACAAGGTTTGATCGAAAAAGATGTTTCATTATAAATGGCAGTACAGAAGGAGGCTGAGCCTCTACAAAAAGAGAAAGAAACAAAACAACAGAATGGGAGAAAACCAGCAAAAGGCCGACCCTCACTCGAAGGGTCGGAAGACATTCTCCATGCCGTGAGTCAGCTCGGACAGCGTGACAGTGTTGTCCGGGAGGTCGGGAGAGAGATGTCCACCCTGCTTAAGCTGTTCAATGGTATTGGACAGTCGTTGCTTAAGCATGGGCCAGATCCTCCTCGACAGCTGCTCGCAGAAGTCCTGGGAGTTGATGTACTCAATTCGCCGGGATTCCCATCGAGTAGCCTCGCCCTCCTTGTAGGCCCGGAGCTCCTCGAGCTTCGACCGGGCTGCCTCCCAAGCCGACCGTTGTTCGCGAAGTTGGCTTAACTCCTCCGCTTGGGCTTGGAGCTTGGCGTCCCGGCTGGCTATCTAGTTGGTTAAAGAATTGACCTCGAGCTCCTTGGCCTCCACCTTGGACTTCAAGGTCTTGGCCAACTGAGTCCTCTTGTGGAGCTTGGCTCGAGTCTTCTCCAATTTCTTTTGTGCTTTATCCTTGAGGCCCAAACCTTGGCCTTTGTGTGCCCCGCTTGGGAGACCCAGACAAGGGCCTGACCGACCGCCGTGTTAGCCGCTTCGACCTGAGCCCTGAAAGCCTCCAGCTACTCCCACAATTGGGCCAGTCGGTCCTGGTGACCGATGACTTCGGCCCTCAGCCCATTGAGCGAGTCTTCATCAACAATCAGTTGGGTGTGGCGAAGTCGGGCCTCTAGATCCTCCACCCACTGCTCAGCTCGGAATCGGGCCTTGGCGTGCGCCAGCATGGACATGGACACGTTGTAACACAAGCCCCAAAGCTGTAGGATGCAAAAATGCACCGTTAGTATGAAGATAAGAAGTGTCTAAGGAGGAGAGACTAAAACATTAGCCTACATACCTGAGTAGCTGCCGACATGAAAGTGTTGTCTCGGATGCTCGGGCCTCGGTAGTTGCACTCCCGGAGGTCCTGAAGGAAATGATTGGCGATGGGACCGTGGAGGTGGATTTCTTGGCTCCGCCCGGGGTTCACACCGCTCGCCACCTCCAGGCTCATCGCAAGGTCGGCCAACGATGGCATCAGGAAGTGCATGGGGGAGTACCCGAACTGGCCCCCGAAGTGAGAAGAGCCCGGTTCCCCCTGGGACGCCCGGGTCGGAGGTGGCGGAGGCGCAGCAGACTCGACCACCCTCTTCTTCTTCTTTCTCCTTTGCTTCTTCTGAGGTCGGATGGTAGAGGCCTCAGCCAGCTCGGTAGTCGGCGGTGCTGGCTCTATGGCGGACTCCCGTACCCGTCGGCACCTAACGAGGAGTGGTTGGTCGTCCTCGTCCTCGTCCTCGGGCTCAGGGTCATCGACTGGTACACTCGCAGGAACCGGGGAGGATGACAAGGATACCAAAGCCGGGGCGCGGTCCCTCGTTGGGATAGCTGTTCAGCCACCCGAGCCTCCAACTCGGCGTCGTCCAGGCCGAAACCCTCCTATAGAACTACAACCAGCATCATGTCAGCTACAAGAATCACAAAGAGATAGTCAAGCATTAGTAAGCGAAATAAGAAATAAGAAACTTACCGAGTGAACCAGGGTGGCGGAGGGGTACGGGGTTGAGTCCGAAGGCGTGGAGGATGTCCTCGTGACGGTGCCCAAACTATGTGTCACGAATGTGGGCCTCAAATTTAGAATTTATAAATGAAAGCTGGAAACCCTTTTACAAGCAAAACGTATAAGAATGTAGCAAAGGGGCCACAGGTCGTATTTTTCTCGGGGCTAGTTGTCGTGTTTGATTCGAACTTGTATTTGTTGGGACCGGTAGACGAGCTAGAGGGGGGGTGATTAGCTCCGATTCGCTTGTAGAAGATTTGTCGCGGCGGAAGACTTTAAGCAATCGCTAACACAAGGATTTACTTGGTATCCACCCCGGTCGGGTGACTAATCCAAGGATCCACTCTCCTCACACTCTCATACACTATGAAAGTCTCCTTCTTGAGGTGGAGAAACCTCTTACAAGCTTTCACAAAGATACAACAAGAGACAAAGCAAATACAAAAGAAATCTCACAAGATTTACAATAAATAAGCTCACACTTTGCTTTTCTTGTTATCTTCAAGCTTGTGATCGCCTCTAGAACTTTGGAAGTGCAGCAACACTAAGCCCCAAAGCTTCTCTTGAAATGGCGTGGAAGAAGGAAGAAGAGCTACGGCCAAAACCTGCGCGAAAGACCTTATACCCGTCGCCTAGGGTTTGGTAATCGATTACCCAATCGATTACCACGTCACACTTAGCCGTTCAACGGCTAGTTTTCGAACCGTAATCGATTAGCCAATCGATTACCATTGCCCTGAATCGATTACCCAATCGATTCAGAGCCTCTCTGTTCTCTCGCGCAAACCGCCCTAATCGATTAGCCAATCGATTACCGATACCCTGAATCGATTACCCAATCGATTCAGGACCCTTCTGTCCTCTCGCGAAAACCGCTCTAATCGATCACCTGATCGATTGGTCCAATCGATTGCCCAATCGATTGGGTCCACCCTAACTTGTTCCCACAAGTCTAGGATCCCCTACCAAGTGTCCGGTCAACCCCGTTGACCGACCTGGATTTGTACTGCCTAGCTCCCAGCTCGGACTTGACCTGGTTCCCAACCAGATTCGCCTAACCCTCGAGTTAGGTCTAGTCTCTCGGTAGACTTCCACCTTGCCAGCATGCGATCTCCCCGATCCATTTGGACTTCACCTAGTCCCACTAGGTGTGCCTAGTCCCATTAGGTCTTTTCCCGTGCCAGCGTACGATCTCCCCGATCTACCTGGACTTCACCTAGTCCCACTAGGTGTGCCATGCCAGCGTACGATCTCCCCGATCTACCTGGACTTCACCTAGTCCCACTAGGTGTGCCTAGTCCCACTAGGTTTTTTACCATGCCAGCGTACGATCTCCCCGATCTACCTGAATTTCACCTAGTCCCACTAGGTCTGCCTAGTCCCACTAGGTCTTTTGCCAGTCAAGCCTCCAGTCAACCTTGGCCCACTTGACTCACACATCATGACCACTCAAACATCATTATCAAACATCGAAACATACGACCTCGAGCTCACCCGAGCTTAGTCAACCTAGGTCAACCCTGACCTAACCAAGATTGCACCAACAGTATTTGTGTGTCGTTTTTGGGTTTCAAATGAAGAATTTGGTTTTTTGGTTGTAAATAAAAGTGAAATTGCAATGGAAAAATAAAAACCTTGATTTAATAAACCTAACAAGGAATTGGCACTAAGAATTCACTAATGGAAACCTAAGTAAACACTTACCAATTTTTATGGGAAATCGTTTTCTGTTTGCAACAAAAACAAAAAGGGCTGCTATGCAATAAAGTGAAATCAGTGATAGGAGTTGTCGGAAACAAACAAGGTTGCAACAAATCAAGGCTAAGGGGATTCGAATTTCACCCAAGCACCAAACATTAATTATCTAAAAAGACTTGGAAACAAGCAAGACTAGGGACTGTTCCGAATTGACACAAAGACAATGCTAGATTATTTCAAGCTATAAAACACACTAGAACTCGTAGCTATTTGATACCAAGTAATGCAACAGCAGCCTTTTGATACAAAATGTAAGGATTCATTCAATTTGGCACGCAAACAAGGAAGTCTATGTGCTGAAAATCATGCCAATTGAAACACCATAAGCTGATGTAAAGCACACACAACTGAGGCAAGCAAGTCAACTCAAACTTTAGAAACAATGTGCTGGAAAAACTACAACTCAGATTTCCTAATCAGATGGAAAGAAATGCAATTTCAGACACAAACTATAAACTGAAAAACAGGGCAGATTTGATACTCAATCTTAAAGTGGAAACAAATTGGGATTTCGAATTATAACAACTAAACAGAATTCAGGATTGAACTTAAAGTCTTGACAAGCTTAAACCAACTAAATTATCTCACTAAAACTGAAATAAACATGAAAGTCTCGTAACTGAAATGTAAATTGCAAAATTGAATGGCACGGAAGAATTGAAAGTGGCACGCAAGAAATTTAGCTAAAGCAAACTAGAATTTGACTTAATCTATCACTAAACAAGTTCCTAGTTAACTTAATTCGAAGATTCAAATCCTAATTAAGCTCAAACAATTCAGAATTACAAACTAAGTTGCTGAAAACTGGAAATTGCAGAAAACAGGACAGCATTCGACTAAACTGAAATCTACAGCTAAAACAGGGATTAAACTAAGGAAATCTACTCCTCGATTCCTTCCCGAGCTCAGGATCTTCTTGGTTGTCAATCAAGAGCCGGCTTCGAACCCCTAGGCTCAGCAAATCAGTGGAAAAATAGCTTCCACCATCGATTCTGCTCAAACTGCTTCAGCTGGGAGAATTCCAATCCAAAAGCTTCGATCTTCGTTTGTGGAGCTGCGATGGTGATTTGGGAACAATCTGAGGTCACTTGAGAACCCCTACAAGTGCCTCAGATCATCGGAAATGGACTGTGGCGAAGATCTCAGTGCTCGGACCACAGAGATTGCGAAACCCTCAACAAGCTCTGTCCGGATGAAATTTGAGCTGAAATCCTGGTTGATGCTGCCTTCTAAAGATTCAGATGATGAATTTAGGTTGGAAACGAGGTGGTCACGCCTTCTTGGATCAAGAAATGGCTAAGAACACGAAGAACTAAGGAAGAACGACGAAGACAGCGAAGACGCGACGAAGGTTGCTGCGGCCAAATTTTTCCTTAAGTAATAAAAATTGGACGGCTCAGATTGATCGGAGGAGATCCAACGACTGATCTTGCTCTGATTGGAGCCAAACTTTTATGATGGTGATCTGGGGTTAGGATCTGCCTCGTGGTAGCTCGGATCCTCCAGATGTGCAACGGATGGTCCAGATCAACTCTATCTGTGAATGGACGCTCTAGAGCCCTCCAAGCTTGATCCAACGGTTGATTTAGCTCTGATTGGGATGAAACCTTCAGATCTTGATCATAGAGCTTGATCAACCCTAACCCTAGCTCGGATTGCTTCAAATCGTCCCGGATGGCTCAGATCTAGCCGCTCTTGAATCGGACGGCCCGGATTAATCGTAGGCTTGATAATTCGATCCGGTTCACATCCGACTCAGGTTTGACCCAGTATACCCTAGGTCTAGGATCCTTTCATTGCCTACAAAAATATATCAGAAAATTAATGGCCAAATAACCCAAAAAATGTGTAATTTTGCAATTAAGTCCAAAATAAGATAAAGTTCCAAAACCTAGGGTAAAATCATAATTAAGCAATAAAAACATGGGTCAAACATGGATTTTAGCAGCTCAAATAATCAATAAAATGGTGCTTATCACCTCGCCCAACAGACGAACGCCGTGAAAGTGTCAACCCCCGATTTTGGACAGGTCCGACTGATAGGTGGAGGAGGTTTGGTAGTTTTTTGGTAGAGGAGGAGGAGAAGTCAAGTCAGTGATCCAATGGGTCGGCCAGCTCGGGGCCGGGGTCGTGTTGATGTAGTAGAAGCGCTCCTTCCAACCTTTACTAGAGGTTGGAAGCTTCGCTAAGAAGGAAGTTTTAGCTCGGACTTGGATAAAAAAATCGCCTAGCTCTTGTTTTTTCGGATAGAAGAAATAATAAAAGATATCGGGTTGGAGAGGGATCTTATAAAGAGAAAAGATAATGACTGACCCGCAGATTAGCCGGAGGGGCCAGCTGGGATAGTGGGATTTGAAAGAAGCGGCAAATGGAGGCAATGAATGGGTGGATCGGGAATCGAAGCCCGACCTGCAGATGGTCCCGGGAGATGGTTATGTAGTTGAGAGGGGAGGGCTCGGGTCAGTCTGTTGAGTCGGGAAGACGGAGAGGGAAGTCGGGGGAAATATGGTAGTCGGCCTAAAGTTGGTCGAGGTCGTGGTGGTTGAGCTCGGACACCATGGTGGAATACCAAGGGTCCGAGTGAAAAGAGGAGGAAGCCATGAAATGAAGGTAGAGATGAAAACTGACCGAGTATGAGGGAGGAAGATCGCCGGAGAAGATCATCGGAAAATGAGCGCCTCTAGATCTCACCGGAACCTTAGCAGAGCGACTAGGTGCAGCAGTTCGGCGTCAAAATTCGAGAGCGCTGGTAAAAACCAGAGTGGTAAAGGCTTATTTAGAGGGCAGGCCGACCATCGACAGCCGTCCGATGGTGAGCCCGACAAAAGGCGGGAAAGAGCCATAGCTGTCCGATCTGACCCACGGTAATTCCCAAGGCGACACTACACACGTGTGCTTCTATCATTCTCCGAGTCCGACGGCCGACACTTCGTTACTCGGGAGGCAAATGGCTCACAGACACGTGGCTCGGGCAATTAAGGCGACCATTAAATAAGAGGATACGAGGTGATCCGGTGTGGACCGAGATGGGAGACGGAAAAGACATTTGCTAGGTGGACCGTTGGCTTAGGGTCGACTGCAGAGGTCGACCACAAGAGCAGATCACTCGGGTGCGCCAGGCTTGTGCAGGAGTGGCAGTCCAGTCAGTCGGACTCGGCGCCACCTTCGACTAGCCTCGAGGGGGAGACTTATGATCCCAACCTAGCTCACGGGTGGCTCGCCCGGCCCGCCTGGTGCCACGTCAGGGCAGGAAAGAGATAGGGGTCCCCGGGGGCCCAGTGAATCAAGGGGCCCGCGTAGGTGATCAAGTCGATAGAATCTAGCCCGGTCTAACTTGCTCAAAAACATCGAGGAGTTTCCAACCCGGGGAACTCTTGAACCCTCTGGCCGCCCGACCCTAGGTTAGGTCGGTTGAATTGATCCTGAGTGCCTCTTGACTCGAGCGTCCTCTAACTCAGCCACTCGATCGTATGGTTCGGGAGCAGGCGAATTGATTGCTGCAGAGTCCGACATCACTCGAGCCATTCGGTCGGGATCTTACCTCGGGATCTGCCCTTCCTTCAACCATTCCTACTCTCTGACAGCACACTAGCAGAAGGTGGTACGGGGTCGGCGCGAAGCTGACACATTTTAGACCCAAATCGCGGGTATCTCGCTGACGTCGTGATCCCCCTGCCACCCCGTACCACGACCACCTGCGTTCGCGTCAGGCCGAGCAGCGCCTGGCGACGCACATCGGTGAGCCGGCAGTGCCCCTTGCCTTATTTGGGCATGCAGCGCCTCACCCTGCCAACACTAGTCATACCCTGCCCTTGCTCTCTCTTACGACATGGAGTGGCAGGCCGGGCAGAAGCTGTCGGCTCCCCCGGCTATATAAGCCTCTCCGCTCTCCGTCGCCCAGGTACACACAATAGTATTTTTGTTACTGTTTCGTTGCTTTCGCTCTTCCACCACCGGGGACTGACTTGACCGTTGGAGTGTCTTGCCGGGGACTTTTCCCGGCGGGTTCGTTAACGGTCTTCTTCTTGTAGATCAGAGCCAGCCTCAGCAACTCGTGACCTTCGGAAGACTATGTTACTCTTGGGAGTCCATCTCACTTCGCGATAGGATAAGTTAATATCCTAATAAGACACTTGTATTAGTTAAGAAAAAAGTGATTATTTTGGGATCAATTGAGCTTTAATTAATCTAATTGAAGGAAAGAAAGGGATTCATGATTTTAAATATCCTAATAAGACACTTGTATTAGTTAAGAAAAAAGTGATTATTTTGGGATCAATTGAGCTTTAATTAATCTAATTGAAGGAAAGAAAGGGATTCATGATTTTGTCATATATATATATATATATATATATATATATATATATATATATATATATATATATATATATATATATATGCCTCTTATTTTGACATATCTGAACGCTAGAATAAATTTGGCTGTTAAGTGATGATCAACAGTGCCAGTTGATGATAGAAGAAAGGGGCGTTTTTGTTGTTGGGGTGTTGCATCAATTAAAGAGGGAAAACGATAAAACAGAGAAAGAAGAAGCCAAGAGATTAGAGAAGAAAGAATAAAAAAAAAAGGAAAAAGAAGAGGAATTCTTTGTTTTGTAATTACTTTAAATGTTAATAGTTATTTTCTAAGCATATGATGGCGTTTAATTGTCTTTTTCCTACTTAATCTAAGCATATGATGCTCTTTCACTGCTAATCATGGTGTTGCCATAATTTAATGCTGTAGTTGAAATTCGAAAATTATATTTGTATAGAAAAATACTTGAATAAAATTTTAAACCGAATAATTGACACAGCGACAGTTTGGCCGAGTGGTCTAAGGCGCCAGATTTAGGCTCTGGTCAGAAATGGCGTGGGTTCAAATCCCACAGCTGTCAAATTTTTTTCTCCCAAAAATTAACCACTTAATTTCCTTTCTCGTCCCCTAATTGAACAAATGGGCTTGTGGGCTTGGCCCAATTAGATGGATTATCCCGTCCCTTAATACGGTGGCAATTTTGTATATTCTGGTTACGTAATATTATGGAAGAAAAAATACACCCAATTTGATAATATTTAAAGGAAGATTTAGTCAATCCCCGCTCGAACATTGTCAAGGTCAAACACTCGATCGGGACGAGGCCGATGGCTTCTCCCTTCGGCCGTTCCGGTCAAGGATCTCAATGACCTTAGCGGGGGCCACTCTGCCGCCTCCCTGTCTAACGGCTGGACGCGCTCCTCATCGCCCTCCGGGACAACCGCGGCGAAGTCCACCGGCCGCCGCCTCGAAGAAAACCGATTCATCGCCGCTAACTGCGGCGCCTCCATCACCGCCTTCGTCACCGTCGTCGCCTCCTTACCGGGGCCGCCATCTAGATCCTCCCGGCAGAATGAGACCGTCGCCCCCGCGGTCGACCAGCACCCTGCAGAATCGCTTGATTGCCGGTCCCGCTCCCTCTCTGATCGAACTTTTCCGAAGCAGGAAACCTTGGGTGAACCGGGTTCTTCCCGGGGCACCGACGATCTACGGTCTCGCTCTCCCGGGGGTTTATTAGGGAAGAAGGGGGCGACGGTGGAGCGGCGGCTGCTCTGTCCGAGGGGGCCCGATTGATACTGAATCTTGGCCGGCAGACCGATGATCGGGGGCTTCGGCTGGTGGTTACCGGAGAAACGTTTGGAGGTGGGCTTGAGATTGCCGTGCTGCCGCTGCTCCGCCTGCGCCTTGGGGTTGGTGCTCCCCTTGGTAGAGTCGTCGCGCTCGTAGACGACGTCGTGGCCGGCCCATTCGAAGTCGCCGACCGGGACTACGACCGAATCCGGCGGGAGGTCAGGGTCGATCGGCGCCGACGAATTCTCGGGTTCGCATCCGACTCTTGCGTCTCCGCCGGCGAGGCCGCACACCATGAATTCGAGGTCGAGTTGCGGCATTTACCGACGCAGAGAAAGACGAACGAGGAGCAACCGAGAGAAGGAAAGGCCGCATCGGAGACGACTACTGGAGCGGGAATTAAAATCTAACTTAAAGGGTGTTTTGGTAATTTAATTTATTGAATTTTAAAAATCTGTACTTTTCAAATATCAAAATTTAGATGTAGTCAAATCTGTCTCGCACCAATACCTTCAAATGTTGTCGTTTGCTTAAAGAATTTGATTTTTGATGGTAAAAAATGATTCGTTCGTTTCGCTCTCGTTAATCTATTTTAGAATTAATATGGAAAAAATAAATCATGAAGACTATTACTCAAATGATGTGATTAGCACATAGGAAGGATATACATGCTGACTTTGTCAGGATTTTACTCCTAGATCTCTTGATGGTAATATTCACGTATTAATCATCAGTTCATCTTGTGAGGATAAATAATTTGATTTCTGGAAGACACAAGCGGTGGATTTGCTCAGTCGTTTACTTGAATCTATCCTTAATGACTCCCACTACTCTTGCCCTTTGACTCAACTTTCACCTAAGTTGACAATTCTCCTGCAACATTAAATATGATTGACTTTGTCGAAACTAACCTCATCAATATGATCGATTCAATGTATCCACTGCAGCTCTGCTTCTGAAAATTTCTGAAATTATTCAGAAACGGTTGTGCTCGTTTTTTTAATAGAGTAGAAAATTCCATGGATCTGGCTCCAGCTGCTGTTGAGCTTGTCACCCAAAAAAAAAAAGTCAAGAACAGCTGCATGCGATGATGTGACATAGTTGAACGCTTCAAACTCTTACCTGCTCTTAAAAACAAAAAATAGCTTCTCATATTTTGGGCCATTTGTTGAGTTTGCAGTCAAGTCATGAATCATTCTGTTGACTAAATTTACAGTAATTGCTATAAACTTCTTTCTTTTGATTCGTAGTGGTTCATATTTTTAGATTTTTTTTAAACAATAACATGATTACATTCCTCTAAGAATCAGCTTATGTGAATTAAGATAGTTATAAGAGTAACTAAAACATTTCAAGGGGCAATAATTAAAAGGGGCCTCCTTAGCCCCGGGCTATGTAAAGTTTCCGATGCACCTAGACTTTGAAACTCAGAGAGCGAAGAAATTAGTATCCTGCATTCGAATCATTGGGATGTTGGGTTATTGTGTGGATTGTTATTTGCGCTTTTTGATTTATCATAGTTGTAGATGAAAAATTTATGTGAAATTGACCAATAATCTTCAATATTAATTGTAAGACCTACATACTTGGCTTACTAAATAAAAAAATAAAAGGGGCATTTTATTTTTATTTTTTTTCAAAAGGATGTCCACCCACCGGTCAATCGGCCAATTTAAACTTGTCATGTTCAATAATATTCACGTAATAGTAGGTATAATTTTAAATTTATCATATTCATATAATCGGTCATTCTGTATGATAAAAAAATAATAATACCAAATAATATACTTGAGAACTAACTTATTTGACGAAGGCACTAATTGGGTGGAGTATTTTTTTATAGCAAAATGAAAGAGAAACGCTCATGCATGATTTCATAAAACAGGAGGCTCTTTTGAATTTTGCCCCACATTCAATTGTATCTTTACAAGTCCAATTTATAATTTTTTTGGGGGTCAAATTTATGTTTGCGACGTTTTGTCAAACTTATTATTTACACTTGTAGGTAAATTTTTAAAAAAAAAAACTCCAAAGGAAAACTTCTCTTGGGTTCACTTCCCATATGAAATTTTATTTTTTTAAACTCCCTAATCTCCTCTTTTACAAAAATATTAAGGAGTGAAAAGAGAATATTAGGGAGCGAAAAAAATTAGGGAGCGAAAAAAAATAAAATCCCAAAAGAGAAGTGCACTCTAAGGGAAAGTTTTCAATAAAGATTTTTTCCTATTTTACAGTAGATTTTCTTAAGAGAAAAACAAGGAGGGAAAAAAAAAATTACGTCATCTAAACCTCAGCACGATAAATCTACTTAGCTAGTTTTTTTTTTCTCTTAGCTAGTTTGATATCCATTAAAAATTATTGCCAAAGCAATTAGATACAAAAATAACAAAACGAAGCTGCAAATTTTATTTATTATTTGCAACAAGATCCACAAACTGCAACTAAAGATGCACAAGTCTTATTCGAAGAGAATATTCTCTTCTTCCATTAAAGTTTCATAAAGAAACACGATTCGAATATACTAATAGCAACCACAAACTTGTTGTCGTTCTTATTGCCTCAATGCGAATTTTCACAATCGGTTACTCGCGGGAGACTACAACACCTGTTTTCCGACATTTCTCCCTTCAAAGAGGCCTATAAGTGCTGCAGGGCGTTCTCAAGGCCTTCATTATGTCTTCCAAATACTGAATTTTCTCTTCCTTTATCAATTGCACAACCTTCTCTTCAAACTCTCGATACCTGCCAAAGTGATCAAATATGATGAACCCTTCGAGCCTGATGCGCTTGCTAACAATGAGAAACAAGTTGTGCACGCCTTCAGGTTTTTCAAGGTTGTACTGAGAAATCATCCCACAAGCTGCAATTCGACCTTTGTTTCTCATGTTATGAAGAACAGCTTCAAGCATTGAACCACCTACATTCTCAAAGTAGATATCGATGCCTTCAGGAAAGCACCTGCAGAATAGAGAATATTAACAACATACAAATTAGAGAGCTCTTTTGGCACAAAGATCAAAAAAAAAAGTAACTGAAATGTATAATTGAAAATCTAGTGTATTTTTTACAAGTTTGTGCTATGCCATAACCAAACCTCGCAAGCCTGAACCATATGTTACCGCATTTTATACTAGGATGGTTTTCCAAATGCAACAAACTCCACCCAAGGAAAATTCAATGTAACTAATCTTACCCTTGCATTGTAAAGAGACTAGTTGTAACCAAATCTCATTTGCCAATAATGCAATGAAGCAACCTTAGACACTACTATAGACTCTGTGACTGAAAGTATATTGCTAAAATAGCATTCTATTTTATAGCCAAATTCATCCATTTTGTATGACATACAAATCTAACAAACAAACATGACTCCTTGAATAAAATGCTCACTCCAGAAAGTATCAATTTTGTGGATAATCATAGAAGGCTCTTATGCTGTCCTACTTTTCATAATAAACACCCTGTTAGGCTCAGAAGCATCAAGAAACAGAATACTAGTTTTAGTTTCCATTCTCACACTCCTTTTAAATGTGAGCATGCATTATGCCAAACAGAGCATGCATTCAAAACAATAAATCATATTCAGACAAGTGACCAACCTCTTCAAAGCTTTAGTCAGATCAGGTTCCTTCTTATAGTTAAAAGCCTCGTCGAAGCCAAACTTGGTCTTCAGAAGATTTACCTAATGAACAATAAGAAAAGGAACATTAAACAATTTACAGATAATATAAGTTGATGTGTCTTTGTAAGTTTACAATAATATGTCAGAGTTTTTTCATGTCAATGTATTAAATGTTGGATACCAGGAAGTAAAAAACTGATATTCTCTGACGATAATCAAATAAATATGAGTAGTTCATGCATCTATCCATGTAAACACAAGGCCTTTGCCTTTGCCTTTGCCCCCACGGATGGACAAAGTTGGTACATCCATACCTACATGGGTGGCTGCTTCAATAGGTATTTGAGACAATTATGATGCAAAATATTTCGTTGGGTGTCTGACCTCCCTTTTGACATCCCTCATGTAAAGGGTCGCTGCGATAGGACAAAATGCCCCTAATGATTTACATGTTTGTATCTAGCGGCCGGGGTGGGGGTACTGGCCACCTTGGATGAGCGTTATCACCTTTTGTTTCAATAAGGTGTTTGACTTTGGCCCCCATAGGTTGGCACCGTTGGTACCTGCATAGGTTTTGAGATTAATTCCCAGTGGGTGCAAAATGTCTCGTTGGGTATCTGACATTCTCATATAAAGGGTTGTTGCGCTAGGGCAAAATGCGTCCCGTTATTTACCTACCTATATCTTGCTAAGGGGTTGGTGATATTGGACCGCTTGGAGTTAACAATATCACCTTTTGCTTTAATAAGGCCTTTGACTTTGCATTCAGTTTTTATTGTAGAAAAGTGTTTTTTTAATAGCCTTCCTAATCTGACTCGATGCAATATTTTGATCGAAATATGCATTCAGTTTTTAATAGATGCTTTAAGTATGCCACAAACAAATTTACTAGTGGAAGTAAACAACAATTTAAAGTTTGTCAAACCTTTTCGTCAGAACCAGCACTTCCGACAACATAACAGCCAAATTGTTTTGCAAATTGTCCCACAATTTGGCCAACAGCGCCAGCTGCTGCAGATACGAAAACACGCTCCCCCTTCTTTGGAGAGCAAATATCGAAAAATCCAACATAAGCTGTAAGACCTACCATACCTACAAGTTACAACAGTAGAATTGTTACTAGAGTCAGGCAAAAGATAGCTCATCTCAATTCAGAAAATGGTAGTTCGTCTCGAAGTGACATCGTTGTTGTTCGCCTTTTAGTAAACTCATACTACAAAATTAATATTAGAGTATGAATTTGTTGCTCAACACAAAGTAAGTATATACCACAGAATTATTATTAGAGTATGAATCTATTGACTAAAGTATCTACATAACAACAATTAACTAAGAAGTGACTTTTAAGTTTGTCAACTAAAACTTCTAGCATGGGACTAATTAACATGGCCTTCATGGATGAAATTAATGTCAAATAAAAGATAACAGATGTGATTAATATTACTAAACTTGCATCTTTTTGAAATTTGAAAAAGATAATGGACGTGTTTTATATCTGCAAAGTGGCTACCGTATGGAAAAGAAAAGTAAGGTCCTCCCGAAAGAAGGAAAAAATTATGTTCTGCACCTTAGCCCAAGCTTGAATTTGAGGCACAATCATGAATACTCAAACTGTTCTCTATCACTTCATGTTGTTTGTCTATTCTATGTTTAGTGAAAAATAATCTAAAATGCAGAACAGAAACTAAAGGGAAACATTAATGTTAGTCAATGTTTGGTTGATTAGTATCACTTTGATAGAACTAGAAAGTAATCAACAAGTTTTGTCTCGATAAGATTGCTACTAAATTATCATGTCACAGACAAATTAACATGCAGTTATCATATTAGAAAGGACAGAATGCACGATAATCATTAAAATTATGCAAAAAACAGCACTCACCAAGAATACCAGTGTAGTAAGAAAGTGGAATTTCAGGGTGATGAATTTTGAAAAGTCCTTGTGGCTTTGTGATGAGGCTATACTCTTCCCAACCAATTTGGCCCCACACATAGTCACCAGTTTTAAAATCAGCGTGGCTGGAGTCCACAACTTTTCCAACACCGAAACCAGTTATCGGCTGTACAAGAACAAAAATGACATCAAGATAAACAATTGTGGGGAAGAGGGATATGCATCGACTGGAGTATAATGAATACAAGCAATGATGGAAAATTTAGCATGAACTATATTTGTCAAACTAACTGCTGCTCCTGTTGTTTATGAACTATATCTTCTAGTATTCAAATGGATTTTAGTTCTAGCTGGCAACCCATGCCAACATGTATAACTGCTTTTACATTATCACCATTGCATTGTTCAAGGGAAACTTCTAAGATTCAAAAACACTTTTTTAAATTGAATCAGTGTTTTGTATGACTGTCATTTATGCCTATCGTTACACTTGAAATATGACTTAGAATGTTCATAAGCTGATGCTTCTGAAATGTAAGCCTATGATTACCTTCAATCCATACCTTACTTTTTGCCTTCACATCTTAACAAGTCCATAAAGCAAATGATTTACCATTAAGTTAGAGCAACACTACTAAGACATTATCAACCCATGATCTTGAAACCAGAAGCACATGTAATTTTTTTTTTTTGTGTAACTGAAGAGAGACAACCAGTAGATTCAGGACATTAGTTGCATAAAGGTTCCAGATAGAGAATCCCTGGAATGTTTGTCTCATCAAGTTTCACTTCTTTGCACAAACTATTGTCAAGCCTCGAAAAATTAAATCTGTACAGAAAAATTCACATAGATCTGACTGGATCTAGCTATCCAAGGCTTCATTATTTCTTTGAGTTCTTTCCATATAAAGTTAATTTTAGCAAAGAGATCAGGGGACTCATATTGACTATGACAGATGCATACTCTCAGTAAACTCTGACTATAAAGAGTATGTCTGCAATTTCTTAGTAAAAAACAAAAGGATCAGTCAGTCTAGGACATCAAACAAGCCAAATTAAAAGGCCATCAAAGGTGTAAAACTCAAAATAAACACTGGTATCCTTGTGAGAGAGAATTTCGAAATTTAGGCCACATGCAGTAGCCAATCGAAACTATCCTTCATTTTCTTTGCAGAATAATATCCTTCAGTTAATTTTGTACTCACTTCCATAATAGGAGCATCAGGCCTGTTGAATCATCAAATTTTCGAGATCTAGCAAACCCTCATCCTACTTACTGCTATTTTATTCCACCACTGACAATTCAAAATTTCAAACTTTCCAAAGCAAAGACAACACTGTGCAAGCTGAAAGCATACACTATTTACTAAGAGAGGTCTGATACACTCAGTGAAAAAAATTCAATGAAACATTCCGTGAATGACGTGACACTTTATATGCACATGTTCGATTATCACTCGGACACTATCAACGGCTTCCGGCCGCCACCCCGAATAAAAATATATTTTGGGAGGCACGGTGAACTCGTCAGAGATCACTGCATGCAAAGTGTCACGTCATTCACTGAGTTTTTCTTTGAGATTTTTCAAAGAGCATGTCATTTTCCTTGCTAAGAATCCAACAGTTTTGTCCTCCACGAGTATCAGTTTCTCTAAGAGTCATAAAACTAAAAGGCCCTCTTTAAACTCCCCACTCATTACCTTCTTTCTCTTGGCTAGGTTCCTGAGGTCTGTGCAGGCTGAGGCAAGATACTAATTCCCTACGAATCGTCAGTATCTTCCATGCACATACGCTTTTAAAAATTATATAAATACTTTTTTTCCCCTTACTGAAACCCTTTATGAATAAAAAAGGGAAACACTTTGCAAGATCTCCAAAAACTCCTTTTTAGAAGAATTTTAAATAAATGGAATGATTATCATGTATCTAGCTAGCTAGGATGAGTGGCGTGAGTGGTTGTATACCGCGCCGGGGATGAAGTCATCTACGTAGCTTGAATCCTCGTGCTTGGTCATGCGCGACCGCATGTAAGGGTCGCAGGAGAGGTAGAGGTTCTTGAGGAGCACAGCGGTTGAACCCTCCGGCACCCGCAGCCGGATGGTGGCCGTCGTCACCAGCTCCATGTCCGTCTCCTTGGGCGCCCCTTCCGGGATGAAGTGCTTCAGCAACACCTGCTTGTTCCCGACCACCACATCCTCCACCGATGCCATCGAGCTGCTCACCTACTCTCTCTCTCTCTCGCAACTCTATCCACTCGCTCTTCTCTTCTCAATTTTATTTTGAAGGACGGCTAATCATCGTATATTCATGGTTAAATATCTAGGATGTGAATCTTGATATGTTAGATTTTAGATGGTCCATCATAAATATTTTTCGATTAATCTTAACAGCCTATAAAATTTTTTCATGAAATCAAATTAACCATCCAAAATTATAAAAATCTTATTAATCATTTTTCCTATCCACTCTCTCAACTCGCCCTCACCCTCTTGCGCAGTTGCACTTGCGCCCGTCGGCAATCAAACGCGGCTTTGGGGGATTTTCCAATCAAACACCATATATTTTATATTTTATAAAAGGCACAGTCGTTTTGCAAAATGGCCTTCTATCTATTAAAATCTCAAATCAAAGTAAAATTTTATTTAATTTGAATCAAATCGAATTAAATTAAGGTAAAAAACAAAATTTTAATTATTTCATAAGTACTTTAGTGTAATGACCTCTTAAAAAAAAGAAAATAAAAATTGAATCTCATAATTTTTTCCTATAATAGTTATTAAAAACGCAAAAGTTAAAAAATAAAAAAATATAGAAATTAGTTTTTTTTTTATAAAGTTCAACAGTGTTTTTTTAAAAAATGGTTTTGATGAAATAATTAATTTTTTTAATGTTATTTTGAATCGGTTTAAATAAGAAAAAAATAGATTTTTTACAATGGATAGAAGGGTATTTTAAAAAAGTAGAGAGGGGTGATTAAAGGTTTTTAAAAATAAAAAGATATTTATTTCGAAAGGCGTGCTGCACGTTTTTTAGAAGAAGAAAAACAATAAATTATGGAAGTCCTTTAATCATTGCACCGTCGTTAGAATTAGATTTAAAAAAAAGTGTGCATAAATCAACATGGGTCGCAGCTGGAAGGCGATTTTATATGTTTCTGGTGATTATTATCTGATATATTAATCATAGGCTTCTTGAGAGAGACAGATTTGGCGATTCGACATTTTAAATTATTTGATCGTACACTGATTAGCACGCACACTCACCCTGTCGATTTTATAATTAATAGAGATAAATTAAAAAATTAAATAGATCAGAAATCAATCCTGTTTAATAATTCTACTTATATAATAATCATTCCAGTCCAATGGTAGGGTAAAAAGTTGAAATCATTCACGAGACAGATCGACCTCGGTTTGACATGGACGACTCAGATAACTTGAAATCATCAGTTTCATGGTTTTAAAAATATTGATCTTAAATTTTAATCTAATAGGACGGTTGCTAGTGCCCTGGTTTTGATTATGATGTGCTGGTACGATTTAAAATTGTGAATTATTTTTACCTGTCACAACCTCACATCACATCATTGAATATTAAAAATCTTTACCTGTTGATCTTCTTTGATTAATGCATATTAATTTCAATAAATATCAAATAATTTTATCTTTTAATCTTTTTTTAATCAATGCTCTATTAATCTCTATTACTAGATATTAATCCTCTTAAGTAATTAAGTCTAATCCAATAAATCTAATTCAGATTAGACTCAATCTAATTATCCAAAGGTTCGATTCATTTAAGTTTAACTCAATTAAACTAATTCAGATTAGACTTAACCTTATAATCTTAAGGTTCATCATATTTTAATCAAACTAAAATAAACTCATCTTCAAATCAACATGTTCTTTGTGTGTGACCTAATAAGCTCTTGTAACGTTGGTAATATCTCTAAAATCATTTTAGATACATAAGCAATGAGTGACCTCTAATAATACATTATTGCTACCCAAGTGATGAGAATGTCGAGATCCGACCTAACTTTTCAATGTCTATTATCCTATATGACTTGGTTCTTCTATCTTCGATATCTAGATTAATAAATAAGGTATAGACTGTGTCATTATTTTATCAATCTTTGTGTTTCTTGATCTCCAAGTAGACTCACTTAACTAAATGAGCTCAATATCTTATATTGACTTATTTGAGCATGACCATACATTTTAGTAGTCCTACTTAATCAAGAGACCCACAGATATCACTTCCATCATATGAAAGGGATAGATCTCATCTACATCACTCACATTCTTCCACATAACTTATTGCATACCAGTGATCGACTTTATAGTTCACCTTGTTACATGTGATGCTTGCCGATACCAAAGTACACAACTCCTTATGTAGGGAATGTAGTGATTTCATGTCTAAGGACTATTCATACAAATAGTCACAATGAGAATGTTTATCATACTCATATAACGATCCATGAAACTTCTCATGACGGATTAATTAGCATATATTATCTAATATATACTCATGTGTCAACTTAATATCCTATATTCATGACTTACAAGCTTAAGTCATTAATTGACCTACATGTTAGTCTCAATGCATTAATATTGCCCTTGTATATTAATGCTTGACTAGGAATAATTAAGAGTAGTATATATATATATATATATATATATATATATATATATTCAGGCCTCCCATTATCAATTCAACTGATTGATATGTTATTGACTATAATCTATTATCTTAGGATATTATTATACTTATTCATTTGACGCATTCTGAAGTAAATATAATAACTATAAACTTTATTTTTTTTATTGATAAATATGATACATTATGTCATAAGCTAATCAATTCATGATTAACTCTTAGGGTTGATACTAACAATCTTTCATTAGTATTAATGTCAATCACTGAAGTATCTAATACCGAGTGATCTAGTGTGACAATCATGCTTCATCTATGCCAAAGTCGTGGTCAATGTCTCCACTACGTTAGCATCTATCGGTACCTTGCACAGTCTCACATCTCTTCCAAATATCAAGAAATATTCTTTAATTCTTCTCAAGTACTTAATAATATTTATGATCGCTATCCAGTGACCTTCACTTGGATCTGACTGGTATCTACCCGTCATGCTTAATGCATACGAGACATCTGGATAAGTACATAACATGACATACATGATATATCTAATAGCAAATGTTGGGGCAATTTATGATCCGGAGTGACATGTGTTTTGATATTTGGGAAAAGAATTTAAGTTAGATTTATCTTTGTGATTTGATATGTGTGATTGAGTTTGCAGACTTGGTGAGTCACACATGGAGGATGTATCCGAGGGAAGAGGACTCCAAGGGCAAGCCGGAGGAAGTGGACTTCAAAGGGCACACGTGAAGGGTGGCATGGAGGCAAGGCGAGGGTTTGTGTGCGCATCCGAGGGACGATAGCCAGTGGAAGAGGACTTCAAGGGGAAAGCCGAGGGAGTGTACTTGAAGGTATACGTGAAGGAGGGTCTTCGGGGTGAGGGAGAGTGAGATTGTAAGCTGGGCAGTCGACTAGGAATGGATCAGTTGACCGCCAGCAGGGAAACTCAAACTCACCAAAACATCTGTCGACTGGTGGCCAGTCGACTGCCCCTGGAGCAGTCGACTGGTGTGGCTGAAATTCGAACGTTGGGCTTGTAACAGTCGAATTTGAGTGAGATTAGTCGATGGACCTGGGGGCAGTCGACTGGTAGCGGGATTTTCAGCCAAGAGACCTATTTAAAGGGGCTCGGGTTTGGCTGAGAACCCTTGACGAAATGAGCTTGGTTAGAGCTCATTAGTAGTCTCAGTTGCTCAGTAGTGTGTTCGGGATTGTGGCGAGGTTTCTCCACCCACAAGGAGCTACACGAGCTAGCCGAAGACCATCCGGGGAGTGATCCGCCAAAGGATCAAGGGATCGTCCACCTTACGGACAGCCGTGTAGTAGGAGTGTCATCTCCGAACCACGTAAAAGTTGGTGTTAGCATTTGTTTTATTCGCATTATTATTGTTTCTGCTTGCGCACGCTAACATTGTAGGAAGACGAATCGAGAGAAGCTATTCACCCCCCTCTAGCTTGACGATCACGACCTAACAAGTGGTATCAAGCGAGGTTCCGCTCTTGTTGGAATAACCGCCAAAAGGGCACAAGCTAGAGGAAAGGATGATGGAAAACAAGTTGGGTGATGATATCAACACTCCACCTCCATATGATCATGAAGATTTTGACTATTGGAGGACAAGAATGAAGACTTGGTTTGGAATGGATTGGGAGTGCATGGTGGTGCTAGAAGAACCATTTGACATTCCAAAGGATAAGCACGGGAAGAAGCTTCGACCTAGATATTGGACCAAAGAGCAACAAGTCCAATCTAAGGTAAATGAGAAGGTAATTAGTATATTAATTAACATTTTACCTAATAATGTTTTAAGAGGTGTAGGTGAATATAAAGATGCGTATGAGTTATGGAAAAAGATAGGAAAATTTCATGAGAACTCTACACAAGCTAAAATAGTAGAAGAGCCCAAAGAAATAAGTTCAATGGTCTAAGAAAGAGAAAAAGAAAAAGAGTTGTCAACCTCATCAGTGAAGAGGCACAATCAAGTGAAAGATCATCCACCTCATCAAGAGAAGAAGAAGAGGTATCAACTTCAAGAATTGAGGGGGAGGAGAGACCCTCATCAATCTCGGAGCAAGAAGAAGCTTCAACCTCCACCAAAGCAAAGTCAAATGACCACATTATATACTTTGGATGCAACAAGAAGGGGCACTACAAGGACAAGTGTCCACTAGGTAAGAAGGAGGTAAACCCTAAACCCGGGTCAATTCTTTTAAAAACTAATATGGGTTGTAGGGAAAAGAAGGAGAAAAAACATATTAGATGCTTTACATGTGGGGAGCTAGGGCACTATCATACCAAGTGTCCGAGAAAAAGAGAACTCAAGAAAATGGAGCACTTGAGAAGATGGGAGAAGGAGGAAAAGAAAAGAAGCTCACATCAAGGGGGAGCTCCAAAGGTAAGGGAGGTAATCCCTAAGTTAAGCATGTTTCAAATTCATCTATGTATGCTAGAAATAATGAAAAATGCTTGCTTGTGCATAATCATAGCTTTAAATATAATGATAGGAATATGGTTAACAAGGTAGATCAAAACCCTAGAAAGGTCATGCATCATGATAAATGTAAGACCTTTGGACTTAAGGATAAAGGCAAAAATCCCAAGAAGGGGAGACATATGCCTAGAAAGGTGGGTAGGTCTAGGAATGCCCAAGGTGGACATGTTGATGTTGATGCAGTCTGTCCCTGATTGTTGTTTTGGTGTTGACACCGATTTTAGTTTAGGTGGATGATTGTTGATTATGATTAAGTCCTGATCGGGGATCAGGCATGGTATGGAAAATCCTAGTCTGGAGGGCTAGGTGTTGGAAAATCATAACCTGGAGGGTTAGGTGTTGAAAATCCTAGTCTGGAGGGCTAGGTGTTGGAAAATCCTAACCTGGAGGGTTAGGTGTGAAAAATTCAAGCTTAAAGGGCTAGGTATTTGAAAAGTCCTAATTCGGAAGGGTTGGATGAAAAGTCCTAGCTTGGAGGGCTAGGTGAAAAGTCCTAACTGTTGGATGGAGAAAACCGATAGAGGGGGGGGGGGTGAATATCGAAATCATTCGGATTTATAGAAAAAGCAGTTACGCAGCGGAATAAACCAATCAAACGCAAACATAGTAATTTTACTTGGTTCGGAGCCTAGGTCGACTCCTACTCCAAGGCCCACGGTCGTTGACCGTTTACTTTGGGCAATTCTATATGAGGCGCAATGAAAGTTTACAAATATTGATTTACAAATACAGTATAGTAAACTTAACAAAAAGAAAGCTCTTCTTTTTACCGACGTCCGATGAATGTTGACTTTTCCGGAGCAGCAGGACGTCGTCGGCTCGAGTTGGGAGGTTTCCGAAGCGAGGCGCGAGAGCGGAAGAGCGTAGAAGCGTTGATTGGAAGTGTTGTTCGAAGCTTGGGGTCGAGGGCCCTTTATATAGGGCCTGGGGGCGCCCGGGACGTCGGGGGCGCCCCCCACGTGTCATTTGATCCGTCAATGTCTCAGTCAGCGTCTGATCCCTTTACCTTCAGGATCAGGTTTGACCGGGGCGCCCGGAGCGCTCGGGGCGCCCGTATTGACCGGGTCAAACTTCTATCTTCTTGGCTTCGAGGGGAGCTGCTTCGGTAGCTGTCACTGGGGGCGCTGATGGACCCAATTTAGCTAATTAAATTTGTCACGAATGTAGATCCATCAGAATTTAGAAATTTATAAATGTGCTGGAAACCCTTTCTGCAATCAAAGAAAAAAAGCGTAGTAAAGGGGCCACAGGTCGTATTTTTCCAAGAGCTAGTTCAAGTTGTTCGATTCGTGCTCGAATTTATGTGTTGTTAATGTTTTTGGGTTTCAAATAAGATTTAGGGTTTGGATTCGATTAGATAAGAAAATGCAATAGAAAGACATGAAAACTTGATACATGATGTAAAACAACCTAGAAATGATCTACTCACATTACTTGGAAGACAAGGCTATTAATGAAACGAAATGCATGAAGGAAGAATTCAAATTCGAGATTGACTGCAGCAGTATAAGAAAGAGCTAATTGCAGAATTGAAATGCAAAAATTCAATAACTAAACTTGATACCAAAAAGAAAGGAAACCTTGTGCCAAGAACTGACCCTAGATGCAGTTTTGAATTGCATCTTAATACATGAAGAGAAACACTACAACTATTATGAAACAACTGATGATAAGCAATGGATTATGAAACAAACATTTCGAATTCAAAAATTCAGAGTCAATTGCTCACAGAAATGCAATGCAGAGCTTAATAGATCAAAAAAACATGAATGCAGAATTAAATCAAGGCAAATGAAAACAAACAAAATCAACTCAGGTTGAGAAGGTAAGCTAAGCAAGTTTGAAAGGAGAATGCAGTTTCAAAATTACAGATTCATTCAGAAATGTCTAAGGCAAAAACACTTTGCAGAAATTAAATGCACAAGCAGTGATGAAATCAAGAATTCAGAAATTAAAGGAGAATTGCAGGAATGAAACTAAATGTGGAACAACTAACTGATTGCAATTGCTTACTAAAGTCTATCTCTAACTCCAGGAATTGCAATTAGGTGTGAACTGACATAGAAATACACTTAAACAGAAACTAGAATAAAATTGCAGAAGTGGGCTGATACAAACTGAACAAACTGATACTCAAACAAAAAACAAGAAATAAACTGAATTCGGAAACAATTAATCACCAAACAAGCTACCTACTGAGTACTATTGTGGAATTGAGACACTAATTTGAAACAGAACAATTCGAAATGGAAAATTACAGCAGTTGATTCTAAGTAGAAATGAAACAGATTACAGGAATGAAAGTTACAGCTACGAAATTACAACTAAAACACAAAGAAATGCCATAAAACTAAATCTCGACCATTCCTTGATTCAAGACCACCTTGTTCGTCACGCAAGAGCAAGCCAAGAACCCCTTAAACTCGCGAATCAATGGAAAATAAGCTCCAATTTCAGATCTGCTCGAAACTGCTCACAGTTGGAAAATTCCACTTCAAGCTCTTAGATCTCGGTGTGGAATGTTGAGATGATGATTTGGAAATCATCTGAGCTCATCCTAGGACCCCTACAGATGACTCAGATGGAAGGAAATGGACGCGGTTGAGATCCAAGGCTCAAATCGCAAAACTGCCGAAACCCTCAAGAAGCTTTGCATCCGGCACAATTCCGAGCTAAAATCGCCATGAAACTCTCTCCCAATGATCCAAATCTTGATTCAAGAAGCTGATCGAGTCGGCCACGCCTCTGATGGAAGAAATTTGAAAGAAAACGATGAAGGAATGAAGAAGAACGAGCTGAAGACAGTGAGGTCGCGACAGATCTGAAAACAGGGCTGAAGCAGTTTAAATGGTTAAACAGTGGACGGCTGAGATTGAATCCGCTTCATCCAACGGTTGATCTTCGTCCGATTTAATTCAAATTTTCCAGATCTTGATCAGAGGTCAAGATCATCATCGTGGTAGCTCGGATATTCCAGATCTGTAGTGGATGGTTCAGATCACCTTGATCTTTGAACGGACGGTTTATATCTCTCTGATCGTGATCCAACGGCTGGATGATCTCCGATTGAGCTGAAACTCTCAGATCTTGATCTGATCACTTGATTAGACTTAAGCCCAGCTCGGATTGATCAAAAGTTCTCAGATGGTCTAGATCTAACCGTTCTTGCATCGGACGGTCCAAATGAATCGAAGCTTGATTACTTGATCCAGTCCACTTTTGACTCAACCTTGACCCAACATGACCTAGGTCCATAATCCTTCCAAGCCTACAAAAGTAGATCAAAAATTTAGTGACAAAACAACCCAAATATAACAAGATTTACAATTAGGTTCAAAGAGGGTATAAATCCTAAAACCTAGGGTGAATCCACAATTACACAAGTAAAATATGGGTCAAACACAGATTTAAGCATATAATATGATCAACAAAATGACACTTATCAGGTGCCCGCAGCGCAGGAGGCGCCCGGGAGCAGCGGGGGCGCCCGGGAGCACGGGGGCGCCCGGGAGTTGAACTGTCGAAGCTGTCTTTGCTTTGTTGTGTTTTGTGTTTACCTTGGGGGCGCCCGGGACACTCCGGGCGCCCTGGTCAGCTATTGCCTCATTCGTTTGAGGCTCTCTGAGCTGCAGACACACGTTCCTTCGGTCCTGCATCCAGGGTTAGTTCAAAACACAATAAAACAATAAATTATTATTTTATACAGCCTTAGCTGTCTTGGTTCTGACTTTGGGCCTCCAAAATGGAACCCTAGGTCGAACCGACGCCTACTGTTCCCTCTTCGGGGAACGCGTCCTCACCTACTCCTCTCGGGAGAGTGTACCTGATGCCAACCGTTCCTCTAGTTGGACTTTTGCCTGACGGTCCTTTGCCAGGTCTTGGATGCCGAGCTGTCCTTCACCCGGTGCCTAGCATTCCTTCGCTAGGGCTTCAGTCCCAAGCTGTCCTTTGCCTGGCACCTAGTAGTCCTTCGCCAGGGCTTTTCATTCTGGCATTCCTTCGCCAGTGCCTAGCAGTCCTTCGCCAGGGCTTTTCATTCTGGCATTCCTTCGCCAGTGCCTAGCAGTCCTTCGCTAGGGCTTTTTACTCTGCACACTCAAGTGACATGTTAGATGACAAGTAAGACTTAACTTTTAAACCATGTTGCCATTATCAAAACACAGGTTTGACTTTGGTACTTTCTGCACCAACACTAACTTGGAGGGTTAGGTGCAAATTCCCATCCTGGAGAATTAGGTGAAAAAGTCCTGGCTTGGAGGGTCAGGTGCCTAGCTTGGAGGGCTAGGTTGGATGATGTTCTAACTCGGAAGGGTTGGGTGAAAAGTCCTAGCTTGGAGGGCTAGGTGAAAAGTCCTAACTTGGAGGGTTAGGTGCAAATTCCCAACTTGGAGGGTTAGATGGAAAAATCCTTAGCTTGGAGGGCTAAGGTGGATGAATTCCTAGCTTGGAGGGCTAGGTTTGAGTCCCTGGATCGGTCTGGTGACCGATCAGGGACATTGGCACGCTGCTCCTTCGTGGATCGGTCTGGTGACCGATCCAGCGATGTCTGATCGGACTGATGATCGATCAGGGAGCACACAGTGAGGTTGGGAACCTACTGTGTGGCTCCTGATCGGACCGGTGACCGATCAGGGAGCAGGCTGCTTCCTCACTGCCTTGCTCCTGATCGGTCTGGTGACCAATCAGGGAGCGGACGGTGAGTGAGTTCCCTTGCTGATCAAGTCCTGGATCGGTCCGGTGACCGATCAGGGACTTTGGATCTGATTAAAAAATCACTGTTCATCTGTCCTGATCGGTCTGGGTGACCGATCAGGCTTCACTTTGATCGGTCTGGGTGACCGATCAGGCTTCACTCTGATCGGTCCGGTGACCGATCAGGCTTCACTCTGATCGGTCCGGTGACCGATCAGGCGTGTATAGCCGCGAGAGCTGGGAATCCCAGCGAAGCAGTGGATCGGTCTGGTGACCGACCCACACACCCTGGATCGGTCTGGTGACCGATCACTTTAATTCAAATTGCACTGTCAGACGCTCTGATCGCGTCTGACCATATCCGATTTGCTGCCACTTACATCTGATATTTGATTTACTGTGTGATACGCTGCTCTAACACCCTGATTAAGCTGCAGGTGACAGGGGAGGATTCAAACACTCAAGGAGAGGTCAATGGAGGCTTTCCTTGGAGCAGGTTTGTCCGATTCTCCATTTCAGGTTGCAACGGCCAAGCTGCAGACTGGAGCCGAGACTGGGGCTTGGCTGAGGGGATCTCAGGAAGACCAGAGAGGGCTCAGTGGTAGATGGCGTTGGCAGCTGGAGGCTACGGAGGATTTTGTCACCTGGTGCTGTGTGGAGAATCAAAAGTGCGGAAGCAAGCTTCGTGGAAGCAGAGTTCTGGAACTTATCTTCTTGCTGCGCCTTGAGTTCTCCATTACGAGCTTGCTGTGTTCTTGAAGCTTCATCACTTTGAGCAAGCCACTGATTTCGAGAAGCAATCATCCATTACTTGAGCGCTTGAAGGAGAGAACAAGGAGCTTGGAGTCCGACAGTGGGAAGACATGAGGAAGGGTTCTTGCGTGAGATCGCCACTGGGTGGAGCTCAGGGAAGCTTGCTGTGTTCTTGTCCTTGCTAAGTGTTTGAGTAAGATCCTTCTAGTTGTTTCTTTGTGCTTAAACTTTATCTGTGATTGAAACACTGTGGAGAGGTTTCTCCACCGAGAAGGAGGTTGCTTTCTATCCGGTGATAACCGGGGCTTGATCTGCCGATGATCAAGGGATCGTCCACCTTAAGGGCACGCCAAGGAGTAGGGGCAAGTTATCCCCGAACCTTGTAAACCCTCTTTGTTAGCGATCTTGCTAATTGTGGTTGTTTGTTTTCGGTTTCTGTTTTCATTTACTGCACTGCTTCATTTCGTTTCTTCCGCTGTGCTACTGATAAGTTGAGTGCAGGATGTTGGATCGAGAGAACCGATAGAGGGGGGATGAATATCGGAAATCGTTCGGATTTATGTAAAAAGCGATTGCATAGCGGAAGATAAAGGCAAACACGCGAACACAGTAATTTTTACTTGGTTCGGAGCCTAGGTCGACTCCTACTCCAAGGCCCACGGTCGTTGACCGTTTACTTTGGGCAATTCTATATGAAGCGCAATAACAGTTTACAAATTGATTTACAAAATATGGCACGGTAAACTTAACAATTAAAAGAAGCTCTTCTTTTACCGACGTCCGATGGAGATGGTCTTTTTCGGAGCAGCGGGACGTCGTCGGGTCGAGTTGGGAGGTTTCCGGAGCGAGGCGCGAGAGCAGAAGAGCGTAGAAGCGTTGGTTCGAAGTGATGTTCGAAGCTTGGGGTCGAGGGCCCTTTATATAGGGCCTGGGGGCGCCCCCCACGTGTCAGACGATCCGCAAGTTGCTCGGTCAGCGTCTGATCCCTTTACCTTGGGATCAGTTTTGACCGGGGCGCCCGGAGCGCTCGGGGCGCCCGGATTGACCGGGTCAAACTTCTATCTTCTTGGCTTCGAGGGGAGCTGCTTCGATACTTTGCTGTTGGGGGCGCCCGGAGCGCTGGGGGTGCCCGGGAGCAGTGGGGGCGCCTGGGAGCACGGGGGCGCCCGGGAGTTGAACTGTCGAAGCTCCCTTTGTTTTCTTGTGTTTTGTGTTCACCTTGGGGGCGCTCGGGACACTCCGGGCGCCCTGGTCAGCTGTTGCCTCATTCCTTTGAGGCTCTCTGAGCTGCAGACACTCGTTCCTTCGGTCCTGCATCCAGGGTTAGTCCAAAACACAATAAAATAATAAAATATTAGTTTATATAGCCTTGGCTGTCTTGGTTCTGACTTTGGGTCTCCAAAATGGAACCCTAGGTCGAACCGACGCCTACTGTTCCCTCGACGGGGAACGCGTCCTCACCTACTCCTCTCGGGAGAGTGTACCTGATGCCAATCGTTCCTCTGGTTGGACTTTTGCCTGACGGTCCTTTGCCAGGTCTTGGATGCCGAGCTGTCCTTCGCCCGGTGCCTAGCATTCCTTCGCTAGGGCTTTTCACTCTGGCATTCCTTTGTCAGGGCCTAGCAGTCCTTCGCTAGGGCTTTTCACTCTAGCATTCCTTCGCCAGTGCCTAGCAGTCCTTCGCTAGGGCTTTTCACTCTGGCATTCCTTCGCCAGTGCCTAGCAGTCCTTCGCTAGGGCTTTTTACTCTGCACACTCAAGTAACATGTTAGATAACAAGTAAGACTTAACTCTTGAACCCTGTTGTCATTATCAAAACACAGGTTTGACTTTGGTGCTTTCTGCACCAACAATCTCCCCCTTTTTGATTTATGGCAACCCTAGTCCAAAAAGTTAAGTTTAATCAAAAGCATAAAAATTTGTTCCCTCCCCCTGGAGGGAATCTCCCCCTAGATTTTTTCAAAACGTCGTGGGATTCTAAGTTAAAAAACCTTACTTGGAATGATTTTGAAAACTTAAGTTTAGATACTTTGGAAATCTTTTGATAACTTAAGTTTTAAAAGTTCATAGAGGAATTTTTGAAAGCATGAGTTTAGAGTACTTAACAAAAATTTGAAGCCTTAAGTTTAAAGTACTCAAAAAGTTTTTGAAAACTTTTAAGTTAAGTAGGATTTGAAAAACTTAAGCACTTAGTAAACTTTAAAACAATTTAGGTACTTAGTAAATTAGGTTTAAAGTACTTATGGAAGTTTTGTAAAACGTAAGCTTAAAGTACTTATGAATGTTTTGAAAAACTTAAGCTTAAAGACTTATAAAAGTTTTGAAAAACTTAAGCTTAAAGTACTTATAAAAACTTAGTACTTAATAAACTTAAGTACTTAGTAGGATTTTCTTAAAAAACTTAAGTATTTCTAGAAAGGTTTTTGAAAAGCTTTGAAAAGTAGCTAACTTTTTGAAAAAAAATTTTGAGAGTTTGAAAAAATTTGAAAAATTTGAACTCTCTCCTTTCCTATCTATCTCTCCCCCTTTGCCATATATCAAAAACAGATAGATATTGCAGAAATTAAATTGCATAAAAGAAATGACTTTAAAAAAAAATCGTATGATTTTGCTGTACTGAACCAAGATTTAGACCAAATCAGTTAATTTTCTCTTGTAGGGACCTGTCTAACCCATTTAGCTACTTACTAACTGTTATAAGCAGTAGTTTTCGCTAGAGTTAGTCAAGTTAAGTGTTTCTGTTCAAGTTAGATTTTCTAAACTTGACACTTAACTGGATTGCTCTAAAAGTTGTATTTAGTGCCCCAATTACTGCAGATGCACTGACTTAAAGCATCTTGAATTAAGGCAAAGACCTAAGCATCTCAACCCTTTCTAGGTTATCAATCAAAGTACCCTAAGGTGCTTGTGAGATGCTGGCTTCTAAATCTATAGGTGCATGCAGTTCTAGGGTTAGGGCCTAAGCTAAGTCCATTTGCGAAAAAGCCCTAGTTTTGAAAGGGGGTAGTTTTTGAAAGAAAACTAAGTCGAAAAGGATTTAAAATATACTGATTTTGAAATTAAGAAAAACAGTTTTTCAAAATTCTATTTTTAGAAACTGATTTTTAAATCAAGTAAAAAAAGAAAGAAAATCAACAGTAGAGTTAATCTATTCTACAGAGCACAATCCTAACTGTCGAATAGACAAGAAACTAGTACTCATAAGCTAGTCAACATAGAATAGTCAACACAGTCATACAGTTAAACATAAGTCAACCCTATTGAGTAAGGGCAGTCAAATAGGTACTAGTACAATACTAAGCAAATCTAGGACGAGGGACCGGGATGATCAGAGGAGCCTGGCTGCCAGGATCGAAATAGAGTCATCATCTCGTGATACTCTGCATCTCTGGCCTCCCTGTCAGCTCTGTACTGTGCCTCTCTGGCCTCCCTCTCGGCTCTAAGGGCGCTCATGTAATTGTTGTAGTAGCCCAGATTTGCCTCCATGTTTTCGGCATGATTGGCCTCCACTTCTTCTCGGAGGCTCTGAACACGTGTCTCTAGCTGTGCCACTCGATCGTAGAGTGTCAGTGGATCGGGCTCGTCTATGTGCGCTCGGGCTGCTGCTGCTAGATCTCCGACGTCAACGTCGACCTCCTCGTCTGAGTCGATCGGAGCTCCGGCCTGCTGTCGTCTCCAACTCAGAACCCCGGTGGCCGATACCTCTAGACCCGCTAACGAGAAGTTCCTAAATCCTATTTCATCAAAGTCGGTCATAGCGGTTATTTCACCCACGGTTATGTCACGACCGTGGTGATGAAGGAGAGAGGTGATAATATGGCAGAATGGAGTACGCACTCGTCCCTGGGTCGTGACACTGGACGCATGTAGAATAGTATAAAACATGTGTAGTCCAATGTCTATGTCAAGGTGATGGACTAGGGCATACAAAAGAAAGGCATGAAAGGGTCGTATTGTCCCGAGATCTCTAGTGGAAAGTGGTAGGATACAGCGGACCAGGACTCTGTACAGGGCATAGTCCTGTGCCTGAAGGTCAACGGCTTGGAATCGTCTATTTGCGGGGAGTCTAGCTTCCCTATAGAAGTAGGCGTGGATAGTGTCTAAGGTAATGTGAG
Organism: Boesenbergia rotunda; assembly: GCA_024364735.1. Taxonomy (NCBI): domain Eukaryota; kingdom Viridiplantae; phylum Streptophyta; class Magnoliopsida; order Zingiberales; family Zingiberaceae; genus Boesenbergia; species Boesenbergia rotunda. The sequence goes on from JAGFNQ010004457.1 coordinate 456,425, forward strand.
AATAGGGAGGGTCAAATGGAGGATTCCTAGGTGGATAGCAGCAAAATGTGGACTGAGAAGGTCGTAGTCCAAGGAATCGGTTCAACAAAGTAGGGGTGATAGACAGAGGTATCCCTTGGACAGTAGTGTGAAACATGAGATTATCTTGTCGAATTATGTTATTGTAGAATTCTGCACATAAGGATTCATTAATGGTATGAGTGCAGAAGACAAGATTATCTAATTGATAGAAGTTGATAATATTCATGGCTACGGGGCATGATTGGGTAAAGAAGTGTCTATTAAGATAACTTGTTTTAATGAGCTTGTAAATGGTTTGAGCAAACTTGTTGCATAATTCTAGGGTAGGGAATCTAGGGTCAGGACTTGGTTCGGCACCGGGGTTGGCCGGGTTTGGTCGGCGTCTTCTAAGTTAAGGAAATTAAAAGAAGCATGAAGATATTGCATTAAAAATAAATTTAAATGCAATAAAAATAAAAATTATACCGGGCAGCTCGGGGAGGCATAGTTGAGGATGAGGACTTGCAAGATCTCCTTGGAGGGAAAGAAGTGAAGAAGGAAGTTGATTTTGGTGTGGGAAGAGAGGGGGAATTCGGGTGCCTTATATAGGCAGATCAACGGGGGCGCCCGGGAGCTTCCGGGGGCCCCGGTCAGGGTTGCTACCAAAGGCAGTGTTTTTGTCTGGCTGGGGGCGCCCGGGACAGCCCGGGCGCCCTCATCAGGCTGCTTTTACAGCCTTTGCTGCATCGAGTACGATGGGGGCGCCCGCATGGTTCCGGGCGCCCTGGTCAAGGGCAGAGGCAGCTTTTTGCCTAGGGAGAAAGAAAAAGGTGGGGTGGGGGCGCCCGAGGAGTCACGGGCGCCCGGGACTGTAGCGAAGAGACAAATTTTGTGTTTGACCATGGTTTAATCGGTTTGACCATGGTTTGGCTATGGTTTGACTGCTTTGACCATGGTTTGACTATGTTGTCCATGTTTTGACTATGTTGACCATGGTTTGACCAATTTGACTACAATATAGGTATTAAAGTAATTATAATTGAGTTTATTCTTACTGTCTCACCCAATCTAGGGTTTTCAATCACGTTAGCCTTATAGGTTTCGTGAGACAGGTTTTGATAGAAGAATTTTTGAAAACCATGATTTATTTTGAAAATCTTAATTAATTTTTGAAAACATTTCAATTTATTTTGAAAGGAGATGTTTGAATCTATACTTAACTGAAAATTGTGTTAGATTTGAATTTTACAAAAAGTAATTTGAATTTGAAATTCAAAAATTGACTTCCAGGTCTTGGCGAGGCACTAGGCCTTCTTTGGCCGTAGCCTTATTAGATCATCAACCCTTTCCTTAATAAAGCCGTTTAATGAAGTTTCATTTTCAAAATTAATCTTTGAAAAAGTTCTGGTCTAACTAGTTTGGATTTTGGATCGGTAGCTTCGGCTAGTTTCACCAGTCTTGAGCTTGGCACGGCAGTTTTTCTGTGTTTTCAGATCTGTCCAGCTCTTGCTGCGTTTCATATTCTCTGAGTTCTCCAACAATTAGTATCAATAAGGACTTGCATCTAATGATAGTGGAAGTTTAGGTGTTCCACTCGAAATGAGCTGAGTAGCAAGTCAAGTTTCGAAAACTGCATTGCAAAATTTTTTTCTTTCCTTATGTTCTGATTTCTTCAGTTTCTGCCACTTGTAAGCTGCTCCCTCTCAAGGTTAAATTCAGCTACACATTGCTGGATTAGGAAGCAGGAATTCAGCTAGAAGTTGGTACAAAACTTCCTTGTATGATATGGTAAACAATTTCTGCCCATATTTCTGTCCAAAACAGCTTTGGGGCTAAATTTATCTTCAACTTTCTGACTTTTCTGCAAAGAACAGCTGCACTCCGACATTCATACAAAAGGTTGCTGATCTCAACTTCCCAAATTCTTGATACAAGCCTCTTTCGACTCAAGTTATTCTTCTTGGTGCAGAATTTTGGCTTAAATTGAATGGTTGCGTGCCACTTGATCCTTGGCACAGAATTTTCTTCTTTTCTTCCTCTGTTTTTGGCACAGATTTGCTGCCATGTTTCAGATTATCCAGCTTGTGTGCAGTCTCTACAAGATGTTGCTGATCTCGGCAAAGAACAGCTCTAGCAACTACAAATTCAGCTGCAAATTCAGCTTACTGATTTTTTTCTATATGGCATAACTTTACTCTTGCTTGTGTGGCATTTTTGCTTTTCATTGAAGATTTCTTCTTCAAAACTGCTTCACTTAATTTGGCACTGCAACACTGATTTTCAACACCCAAAAATTCAAATTTAGATGGATACTAACTGTGTCTATGCCCATTGAAATCAAGTGATACCGAAACAATCTCTTCTTCTTTGAATTCCTTGCTTTTGGATTCAATCTCTTGACCACTTCTTCTCAATTTTTGTCTCAGAATTTTCTTTTGAAATGCATGGATTTTTCCATTGATTGCCACTTGAATCTTCAAAGTGTAGTAAAGAATCTAAATCTCCAATGGCTTCCATCTCTTGCTTTCCAATTGATCTCCAAGGCACCTTTTGGCTTCCACTTGGCAAAATTTTTTTTTCGAGTTGAAATGCATCCAAAACTTTAGTCACTCCCCCACACTTAAATCTTTGTCCGTCTCGGGCAAAATAACATTAGAAACAAATCAAACAACAAGTCCAAAGAAAAGTGAGGGTAAGCGTAGGAGATAAGCAAAGAAAAAGACAATAAACATGATTATTGCTAAAAATGATGTGGAAAGGGAAACAAATGGATTAGCCTCTATAGATGTGATCCAATCATTGAAATATGATTTTGAAAGAACCTAAGCAAGTTCTAGAGCACAATAACATAGGTGTGTCACAAAATAAGGCTAATTCTCACTAGGTAAAAATAATTCATCCCAAGTTCTCAATTAAGAATCTAAAACCAAGTAGTACTCAAGCATCCAAGAATTCATCCATTAGTTTAAACCCTAAGTTTTGACAACCAAATTTAATTTATTTTCTAAAAGACTCTAAAATGCTATGGAGAAAACCTAAAGGGATACATTTATTCCTAATCATGGAAGAAAAAGTGCTAAAAGGAATAACAAGGTATTTACATTGACTCCTATGCATTCTACTCTACTCATGCATTTATTAGCAAGGACACAATTTGAAAGAAAATTCTAAAGGTCATAAAAGTGAAAGAAAATGCAAAAAGAAATAAACTCCCCTTTATTTCAGGTGGACGGAGTCTATCCAGAAGTAGCCTCCACCTTGGTAGTGGAGGAGTCTGGGTGGCTGGGAGAATTAGGACTCCCCCACACTTGAACTTTACAAAATAATGCTCCGGTGGCCGTAGGCGATTCAGGTTCAAGAGCCATTGAAGGACTGGAGTGCTTCGAATTAAAGTAAAATAATCTCCTCCTTCTTTATGTCTTTCAGAAGTCCTTCCAGGAGGCTGAAGTCTGTTCAGTTGGAGCACCCACTCCTGGAGTCTTCTGGACCCTGCAAAACAATGTAATACCTTTCTCAAGCATGCAGGGTCAGAAAGAAATAAAATAATGTCAGTATCTGCATGAAATGAATCCAAATCTGCATCATGTTCAATGAAATCAATTCTTGGTGTCTCAATAAATTTTTCACAATTATTTTCTACCAAGGATGTATCAAATAATGTATCACAGCCAATAAAATCAATTTGTGGTGCCTCAATGAATTTTTCAAAATTATTTCCAGAATAAGATATGTCAAGAGATTCATCACAAAAATCAACATCAAGTCTAGGCACCCCTAAAAAATTTTCACACTCAGCATTTGCATCTAATGTAACACCACATGCTTCATTTTCAACAATTTCTACACTAGGTACCTCTAGGGATTTTTCACAATTATTTTCTACAAGAGATGTATCCCTAAGTATATCGCAAACAATAAGATCAGTTTGAGGTACCTCATTACAAATTTCAGAAAAATTAGGAGGAGAATTTACCTGATCGTGCTGAATAGTACCTGGAGATTCTACAAAAGTAGATGTATCTGTGGTCTCCTCCTGGTCAAGTCCGTGCTCCTCTTTAGCCTCAGGCTCTGGTGGAAAATCAACTGGTGATCCTTGGGTGCTTGCTTTCACCATGCAAGTCCCTACACTTTCTGGAAGTTGTGGTGGTCCCTGGGGCTTAGTGCAGTCCCCTACACCTGTGGAATCATCTCCTCTGCATGATTCTTCTGTAATATCTGCAACAACAGTATCAGAAAAATTAGGACCACTAATAACACTATCATCACAAAATAAAAGACTAGAATGGTCCTGTGGAGCTTCAGTTTCTTCTTCTGGAGCTGAAAAATTTGAAAATGAATTTTGAGTAGGAATCTCCAGAGGAATGTATGCTCTAGGTGCCCAGACTTTGATGAGTACATCATCTTCTTCTTCTTCTATCAAATGTGCAAGATTACTTGAAGAAGGACTTGGCCATGCGCTAGGGTCACCTTGAACTGATATAAAACCAACTCCGGGGGATTGTTCTGATTTTTGGGCTTGCCTTTGTTTCTCTTGTTGATGATATAGTAAAACTTGTTGAACTATCTCCTCCACCCTTTGTTGTTGCATAACTTGTTGCAACATTTCCTCGACCTTCTGTTGGAGCACATTTCCTGCACTAGAACTCCCATAGCCTCCTTCGTTAGCATAGCTCCTTGACTGACCTTGAAAGGATGAAGTAGGCTGAAAATTTTGAGCTTGCTGATTTGGTTGAAAACATGGCTGTTGGGGCTGATTAAAGGGCTGATATTCTTGGAAACTTTGCTGGGAAATGTAGCCTTGAAAGTTCTGATTTTGGTCTGGAAAATTAGGTGCCGAAGGCTGAAAATTCTGCCCTTGAAACCCTTGATTGTAGGGCTGTGAAAACTGGTTCAAGGGCTGTGTAGGCTGATAAAATGGCTGGTTTTGAGGCGGATCTTGCTGAAATGGTTGACACACTTGCTGCCCTTGATTGTATTGCTGGAATTGAGGTTCAAAATGCTGAAATGGTTGCTGAAAATTGGGCTGAAATTGCTGAAAATTGGGCTGAAAATTCTGGAAAATTGGCTTCCCGTTCTGAAAATTCTGGAAATTCTGGAAATTGCTGGAATTCGGCTGAAATTGTTGGAATTGTTGTGGTTGCTCGAATTGTTGCAATGATGGCTGAAAAAACTGATTTGGCTGCTCAAAAACTGAAAATTGGGGCTGCCCATTCTGAATTTGTTGGAAATTTGAGTAGGGCTGTTGGAATTCTTGACTTAGCTGCTGAAATTGCTGGAGAGGCTGAAATTGTTGCTGAGGTAGCTTCTGGTAAGTAGATGACTGAGCTTTACGTTCTAGTTGGTAGTCCAACCCCTTTAACACATTTTTTAACTCCTCCAATGCCTCTTCTATCTCTTTTGACCCCATTTTGAATTTGCAGCCCTGTCACAAAACAAACAAGAAAAAATGGCAGCAACCGTATATGAAAGAATAAGCACAATAAAATGGAACCCAATGATATGTCTAAAAGCATACAAACAAAAATCAAACAAATCAACTAGTTGCTTCCCCGGCAACGGCGCCAAAAATTGGACGGGCCCAAATATACTATGTTAATTTGTCACGAAATGTATGGGCTCATCAAATTTAAATATTTATAAAATGAAATGCTGGAAACCCTTTTTACAATCAAAATTATGAAAATGTAATATAGGGGCCACAGGTCGTATTTTTCTCGGGGCTAGTTGACATTGTTCGATTCGTGCTCGAGTTCATGTCGTTTATGAGTTTTTGGGTTTCACACAAGAAATTGGGTTTTGGTTTCAAATAGAAACGGAATCGCAATAAAATGGAAATCGAATTGGAGTAAACCAAACTAATGAACCAAACAATGCGATGGCAAGTAAGGACTCAACCAATGGAAACCGAATCACTAAAGTGGTTAAATCGAAATTGAAAAGGGATACAATGGAGATTGAACGCAGCCTTTATGCTAAACAAATGAATAAGTGCAGTGAATTCAGATTTTGGAGACGAACAAGCTTAAACCAATTAATAGCATGCGAAATTCAGGAATCACACAAGCAATTCAACTCAAACAAACTATAATTATTTTGGAGCCAACCATTGCACACAAAATTCAGAAATCAAGGCTATACTTATTGATTTCAAACTCAATCATCACTAGAAAAGCAGGTGAGTTCCTGATGACAAACAGTGCCAATTCAGCTTAGTATGAAAAGGGAAAACTCTTGTGCCTAATTGCAATCCTTTGTGCCAAAACCAATTCTAACAATTCAGAATGCAATGACTGCAAAAAGGGGCTGATTTCAAGTTCAAAAGTACACCGTAATCTCACTCAACTTAACACAAACCCAAACCGAGACTAATATTAACACAAGCATGCAGAATTTCACAATCAGCACACAAATCTGCAGGAATTCAGATACAAAACTGCTCACTGGAACATTCAGAAATCAGAAATGGAATGCAAACATGAAGCAAGTTCAATTTGAGTTCAGATAAGATCCGGCAGAGCTAAATTCCATTAACATAACTTCAGCAATGATGAACTAAAACTCTGCACAACAAATTGAAGCTATTGAATGCATGGACTGGTAAGTTCAGATTCAATTGCAGCATTCCAGCAACAGAACAGTTGCGGAACCTCTTTGATCAACTTGCAATCTGATGCAAGGATTCACCAAACCAGAACCTCTTGATGTGTTGCACTCGAAAGTGAAGGAATAAAATAGTATGATGCAGCAAATAGAGTGTATGATACAGAAATACAGTTATGCAGAAATTGATCCAAATGCAAAAATTCAGCACAAAGTAAATACAAACTTCATTCAATCCTGAGGAAAACTGAGGTAATAATTCACCAAACAGGATCTTTTGATGTGCCGAAACCTAACATGCGGAAACAACAATTAAAAAGGCAGAAGCAAATGCGAGAGTTCAGAAATGAACTTGGCAAGCAGAAATGGCATGCAAAAACTACAATTAAGTGCTATTTGAACTAAACAAGCTATTGATCTAATGCTAGAGCAGGAATTTACGGCTAAGAACTCAGAAAACAATTCAGAAATAGGGAATCTGAGACAATTACAGAAACGGAAAGGAAAAATCAGAATTAAACTTGGCACGCTATTGAAATTGGCACGCAACAATCTAAGCTACAATTAAACTGCAATTTAACTCAAGCTATCATTAAACAAGTTCCTAACTTACTGAACTTGAAGATTAAGAACATAATTAAGCTAAACAATTAAGGAAACTAAATCTAAGCAGCTGATACGAACTGCAAAAACAGAACAGTGGCAGTAATGAAATTACAGCTACAAAAACAGAAATTAAATGAGTTAAACTACTCCTCAATCTTCCACGAGCTCAAATTCTTCTTGGTCGTCAAGCAAGAGCTGGCTTCGAACCCCTAAGCACAGCAAATCAGTGGAAATCAGATTGGATTAGTGAACTCTACTCAAACTGCGCAAACTGGGAAATTCCAATCAAAACGCTTCGATCTCAGTTTGTTTAGCTTCGATGATGAATTGGGAAACTTCTGAGACCACTTGAGAACCCCTACAAGCTGCCCAGAAGCTCGGAAATGGTTTGTGGATGATATTTCAGCGGTCAGACCACAGAGCCATCGAAACCCTCAAATAACTCTGTCCGGCGCGAATTCGAGCTTAATTCTCCAATCAAACTGACCTCCAAAGCTCCAGAAGATGATCTTGATGAAGAATCGAGGGGTCGCGCCCCGGAAATGGAGAAAATCGGCTGGAAAACGAAGAAGAAACGGTGAAGGCTACTGTAGCGGCGGAGACGCGACGAGGATGAGCTGCGCTGATTTTTTGATTAAATAGAAACAAATGGACGGCTCAGATTAATCGGAGGAGATCCAACGGTAGATCTTGGTCTGATTGGAGCCAAACTTTTATGATGATGATCTGGGGTCAGGATCTGCCTTGTGGTAGCTCGGATCCTCCAGATGTGCAACGGATGGTCCAGATCAACTCTATCTGTGATTGGACGCTCTAGAGCCCTCCTTGCTTGATCCAACGGTTGATCTAGCTCTGATTGGGATGAAACCTTCAGATCTTGATCATAGAGCCTGATCAACCCTAACCGGTAGCTCGGATTGCTTCAGATCGTCCCGGATGGCTCAGATCTAGCCGCTTTTGAATCGGACGGCCCGGATTAATCGTAGGCTTGATAATTCGATCCGGTTCACTTCCGACTCAAGTTTGACCCAATATGCCCTAGGTCCAGGATCCTTTAATGCCTACAAAAATATATCAGAAAATTAGTGGCCAAATAATCCAAAAATTGTGTAATTTTGCAATTAAGTCCAAAATGAGATAAAGTTCCAAAACCTAGGGTAAAATCATAATTAAGCAATAAAAACATGGGTCAAACATGGATTTTAGCAATTGAAATAATCACAAAAAATGGTACTTATCAGTTTCTCTAACGTACTATCATCTCGCCTCCACCCAATACTATATTTTCAAGTTTCAGTTAAGTTTGTTCTGTCCTTATACTAACCTAAGTCTAAGCATGGTAAATTGCATAAGTTTAAATAAACAATCAATCAGGCAAATTGAAAGAATGAAATTCTATTTAACAATAAAAATAGTTTTTAATTTGGCTCCCCCTGGACTATAGCCACGATAATAATTAGGCAAGATGTGAATCTTGTCCTTGGGGATCCAATACTAATTTGATCCAGTTGGTTTGTTCAGGCACAGTTTAGGTACCCATGCCTGAACTTTACTTCTGGACTGATTCAGTACAACAAAGTAAGATCTTTGTCGGGATTTGGTTCTATAGCCAAGTCCGGATCGATTTAGAACGGACTTCTGTTTTCCAAGAATCATGTCAAGACCCTTGGAACCAGAAGTGAATCGTTCTAAGGCCGCTCTAAGATCCTTAACCTGAGTTTTCAGGGAGGAGTTCTCTTTCTCAAGTTTTTCAACTTGAGTAGGAGTTCCTTCTTGAACTTTCTCGGCTAAGGATTTAGAGTCAGCTCCCTCTTTCAGGAGTTTTACTTCCTGTCGGAGAGATTCGACTCGGAGTTTGGCTTTCGCCAAATCTCGAGAAAGATAGGAAATAAGTTCGTTCAATTGACTTTTATTGAAACCGCTTACCTTGATTTCGCCGTCTTCTGAAAAGGTTAGTCTGCCGTCGTCCTTTTCTGACTCTGACTCGGTCTCGATTTCTTCTGAAGCGGTCAGCGCTAGTAGGTTTGACTGGGGTTCTTCTTCTTCTTCTTCTGATGAAGATTCGTCCCAGGTTGCTTGGAGTGCTTTCTTTCTTCTTGTCTTTTTGTTCTCCTTTAGGTTTGGGCACTCCGTTTTGTAGTGGCCCTTCTTCTTGCACTCGTAGCAGGTTACGTTGGGCTTGTTTTTGTTATTCGCGGGTTCAGCTGGTTCGTCCTTTCTTTGGCTTGTCCTCCGTGTGTTGACTTGGTTTTTCAATTTTTTATAGTAGCTTCGGGCCAGTCGGACCAGCTCAGATTGATCTCCTTCTTCGTCTTCTGCGTCTGAGTCTGAGTTGGACTCGGGTTCAGGTTGAGGTTTCTTCTTTGTCGATCTTCTAATTTTTCCTGCAACAAAGGCAATTCCTTTCTCGGCCATATTGTAGTTAGTCTGTTCATGAAGTTCTAACTCAGAAAACAATTCATCTAATTTAATTTTAGAGAACTCCCTTAAAACCTTGTATGCATCTACCATAGATGCCCACAAGGTATTTCTAGGGACAGCATTTAGAGCATACCTTATTAGGTCACGGTTTTCGACCTTGTGACCTATAGTGTGAAGATCGTTCATCAATTCTTGGATTCGTGCGTGGAGTTGGGCTGCTGTTTCGTTGTCGGCCATCTTGATGGTGTAGAGTTTGTTTAGGAGCAGCTCTCTCTTACTGATCCTGGTGTCTGATGTTCCTTCGTGCAGCTCGATCAATTTTGCCCACAACTCCTTAGCACTGTTGAAGGGGCCTACCCGGTTCAGCTCCTCTTTCGTCAATCCGCATTGGAGAGTCTAGGTCGCCTTTGCATCGGCTTCAATTTTGCGCTTTAGGGCGTTGTCCCATTCTGAGTAGGTCTGCGGTACTCCTTCGGCGTTTTTGGGGATCTCCAGTCCGGACTGGATGATGATCCACATGTCCACCTGAGTTTTCAGGTGGACCTCCATTCGACTTTTCCAGTAGGAAAAGTCTTCTCCACTGAAGAGTGGAGGTCTGGCGGTGCTAAATCCTTCTTGCATGGCCATTTAATCTGGAAAAAGAAAACTAACGAGAGAAAAAAAATTTCCCAAGACTAGGTCTTGGATTAGTAGTGCGGGATGAATAAAATGAAATAGCGAGGGGTGTTGCACCAACCTCGATTAACGGGAAAAAGAAAATTCGAACGAAATATTTAAAGAAAATTCGAACGAGAAAAAGAAAATAAAAATCCGAAAAAAAGTTTTCAAACTGGTGGTTGCACCAAGTTTGAACTTCTCCGCTCTGATACCACTTGTTGGATCGAGAGAACCGATAGAGGGGGGTGAATATCGGAAATCGTTCGGATTTATGTAAAAAGCGATTGCACAGCGGAAGATAAAGGCAAACACGCGAACACAGTAATTTTTACTTGGTTCGGAGCCTAGGTCGACTCCTACTCCAAGGCCCACAGTCGTTGACCGTTTACTTTGGGCAATTCTATATGAAGTGCAATAACAGTTTACAAATTGATTTACAAAATATGGCACGATAAACTTAACAATTAAAAGAAGCTCTTCTTTTACCGACGTCCGATGAAGATGGTCTTTTTCGGAGCAGCGGGACGTCGTTGACTCGAGTTGGGAGGTTTCCGGAGCGAGGCGCGAGAGCAGAAGAGCGTAGAAGCGTTGGTTCGAAATGATGTTCGAAGCTTGGGGTCGAGGGCCCTTTATATAGGGCCTGGGGGTGCCCGGGACGTCGGGGGCGCCCCCCCCCCCCACGTGTCAGACGATCCGCAAGTTGCTCGGTCAGCGTCTGATCCCTTTACCTTCGGGATCAATTTTGATCGGGGCGCCCGGATTGACCGGGTCAAACTTCTATCTTCTTGGCTTCGAGGGGAGCTGCTTCGGTACTTTGCTGTTGGGGCGCCCGGAGCGCTGGGGGCGCCCGGGAGCAGCGGGGGCGCCCGGGAGCACGGGGGCGCCCGGGAGTTGAGCTGTCGAAGCTCCCTTTGTTTTCTTGTGTTTTGTGTTCACCTTGGGGGCGCCCGGGACACTCTGGGCGCTTTGGTCAGCTGTTGCCTCATTCCTTTGAGGCTCTCTGAGCTGCAGACACTCGTTCCTTCGGTCCTGCATCCAGGGTTAGTCCAAAACACAATAAAACAATAAAATATTAGTTTATATAGCCTTGGCTGTCTTGGTTCTGACTTTGGGTCTCCAAAATGGAACCCTAGGTCGAACCGACGCCTACTGTTCCCTCGACGGGGAACGCGTCCTCACCTACTCCTCTCGGGAGAGTATACCTGATGCCAACCGTTCCTCTGGTTGGACTTTTGACTGATGGCCCTTTTCCAGGTCTTGGATGCCGAGCTGTCCTTCGCCCGGTGCCTAGCATTCTTTCGCTAGGGCTTTTCACTCTGGCATTCCTTTGCCAGTGCCTAGCAGTCCTTCGCTAGGGCTTTTCACTCTGGCATTCCTTCGCCAGTGCCTAGTAGTCCTTCGCTAGGGCTTTTTACTCTGGCATTCCTTCGCCAGTGCCTAGCAGTCCTTCGCTAGGGCTTTTTACTTTGCACACTCAAGTGACATGTTAGATAACAAGTAAGACTTAACTCTTGAACCCTGTTGCTATTATCAAAACACAGGTTTGTCTTTGGTGCTTTCTGCACCAACACAGGAAACTTGTTAAGTTTCAAAGAAAAGTGATTGGCTATATTCACCCCCCCTCTCTAGCCATCTCGTTTCCAACAAGTGGTATCAGAGCTTGGGGCTCTGTACACGGCTTAGCATCCGAGAGTTTTCAACAAGATGGCTTTGAGAGAAGGCTTCTCCACCACCCGACCTCCATTCTTTGATGGCGCCGACTTCCAATATTGGAGATCAAAGATGGAATATTATTTGAAGATGGATATCCATACTTGGTTCGCGGTGAAGGAGGGATTCACCCCTCCTAAGGATGATGAAGGCAAAGAACTCGAGTCTTCACGGTGGACTGCCAAACAAACACGAAAAAGTGAAGCCGACGCAAAGGCGGTTGTCACTCTACAATGTGGCATGAACAAAGACCAACTCATCAAGGTTGGACCCTTCACAAGTGCGAAGGACTTGTGGAACAAACTCATTGAGCTTCACGAGGGCACCCGGGACTCAAGAATTGCAAAGAGGGACTTGTTCCTTAATCAACTCCAAAATCTCTCCATGAAGGAGAATGAGTCGGTAAGTGAGCTCCATAGCCGGTTCAAGGAAGTCCTCAATGGGCTTCATTCAATTGATGAAAAGGTCGAGAATCGCGACCTTGTGAGGTATGTCTTGAAAGCATTTCCAAGGAATGCTTTGTGGTCATCCATGGTGGATGCCTACAAAGTATCCAATGATTTATCTATTGTAAAGTTAGATGACTTATTTTGTGAGATGGAATTGCATGAAATGGCTAACAAAGGCCCCAAGGAGAAGGGGATTGCCTTAGTTGCAGGGGACCGAACCAACAAGAAGAAGAAGGAGAAGAAGAAGGAAGTCTCTTTATCTTCATCCTCTTCCGAATCCGAGTTCGATTCCGAGGAAGATGGCAGTGGCTCTTCTTCATCCGAAATGGCAAACTTTGTGCGAAGGATGATGCGAAGGGATCGACGGTTCAAGAGTAGAGGTAACACTAGTGAATCCAAACTTGATAAGACTAATGTATCTTGTTTTGAGTGTGGTAGAAAAGAGCATTTCAAGAGTGAATGTCCGAAGCTCAAGAAGAAGGAGGAAAAATCCAAAAGAAAAGAAGAGAGATCCAAGAAGAAGAAGAAGGCCTTGAAGGCCATTTGGGATGAGTCATCCTCAAGCTCATCCGATGAAGAGAAGGAGGAGAAGAGCACAAGGCAAGTGGCACTCATGACTCTTGGAGAGACAAGCAGTGATGAATCTTCAAGCTCCTCAAACGCGGCTTCATCATCTTCAGATGATGAAGAGGTAACCTCTCCCGAGCTTGAAAAGTGTTATAGAGCAATTGCATGTTTAACTAGTATGCTTAAAAAGTTCAAAAATAAAGTTAAGACATTGCAATTGGAAATTGATCAATTGAAAGCTTCTAGGGATGATAATATTGATGATTTACATGTTGAACTGCTAGAAGATGAAATTAAATCATTAAAACTTGAAATTGAAAATTTGAAGTCCTCTAAGGTTGAGGAAGTCAATGATTTGCATGATGAATTGTTAGTAGAGGAAAACCAATCATTGAAGAGTGAAGTTGAGAAGCTCAAGAATATTCTTGGGAAGTTCTCAACTAGCTCTAAAACCCTAGATATGATCCTAAATGCCCGAAGAGCGGTTTACAATAGGGCCGGTATTGGTTACCGTCCTAAGGAACCGTCATTTGTATTTCTCATGTCTAGGACTGATATGAGACAATCTAGGACACCCAAAATCCAAAAGAAAATGGTCAAGGCATGGGTGCCTAAGTCATGTTTAGTTGATGCTTTAGGTCCCAAGGTTTGGGTACCTAAAACTTCTATTTTTCGAATTGTATAGGTTATGATTGAGGGGGAGCATCTATCAACTTGGTTCGTTGATAGTGGATGCTCCAAACACATAACCGGGGATAGATCATTGTTTACCACACTTCACAAGAAAAGTAGAGGTAATGTATCATTTGGTAACAATGGTAGTCTTAAGGTCATTGGAATAGGAGACATTCAAATATCCGAATGTCTTAGAATCTCAAATGTCCTTCTAGTCAAGGGGATAAAATTTAATCTCCTAAGTGTGAGTCAATTGTGTGACACGGGTTACACAATTGATTTCCAACCAAGTCAATGTCTAGTTAGACACAATGACACCTTGGACACAGTACTAGTAGGAACAAGAGTAGACAATATTTATCAAGTTTCATTTAAAAGTGCTACTAATGTTTCTGCTAAGTGTTTCATGTCAAAAGAAGAAGAGTCCACCCTTTGGCACCGGAGATTAGCTCATGTGAACATGAAGAACATCCGGAAGTTGGCCAGCAAGGGACTAGTCCGTGGCTTACCAAGCATCAAGTATGAAAAAGACAAACTTTGTGATGCATGTCAAATGGGTAAGCAAACAAAATCTGCACATAAAGGTAAAAGCGCTGTAAGTACCTCCAATGCATTAGATTTACTTCATATGGATCTATTTGATTGTAGTACCATCATATCATTGAATGAAAGTAGATATTGCTTTGTGATCATTGATGATTTTACTAGATATACATGGACTTACTTTTTAAAATTTAAGGACCAAACCTTAGATGTTTTCATTTCTTTTTGTAGAAGAGTTGAAAATGAAAAATCATCAACCATTAAGACAATTAGAAGTGATCATGGAGGTGAATTTCAAAACCAAAGGTTTTTAGAATTTTGTCAAGATAGAGATTATAGACATGAGTTCTCTACTCCTAGAACATCACAACAAAATGGTGTTGTAGAGAGGAAGAACCGTGTACTCCAAGAGGCTGCACGAAGCATGCTTAATGAGTACTCACTCCCGAGTTACTTATGGGTTGAAGCTGTAAATACAGCTTACTATGTGCAAAATCGAGTCCTCATCCATAGGTTTTTAGGAAAGACTCCCCATGAACTTTGGTTTGGAAAACCACCTACGGTTAAACACCTTAGGGTCTTTGGTTGTAAGGTGTTCATCCTAAACACCAAGGATCACCTTGGAAAGTTCACGGCAAAGGCTGATGAAGGGATACTAGTCGGGTATTCCCTCGTTAGCAAAGCCTATCGAGTCTACAACAAGAAAACTAGATTAGTTGAAGAGTCTTCTGATGTGGTTTTTGAAGAAATTCCAAAATCAATTGACCAATCAGAAAATGTAGAAGGAGTTCAACTCGAACTTAGGAGACTAAGTTTGAATGAAACTCCAAGTGTTGTTGATGGTGATGAGTCTGATGACGGTGAACCTAGACAACCCATTGATCAGCCGGATCCTGAGGCTGAACTTGTGTCTAGTGAACCCGTTCAAGAAGCACCACCAACACCAAGGCAAACTAGATTAGCCTCTAGTCATCCCCAAGACCAAATTGTTGGAGACATCCATCAGGGGGTTAGAACTAGATCATTCTTCCGGAATGAGGCTAATGAAGTTGCCCTAATTTCCGAAATTGAACCTAGAAAAATTGATGAAGCATTAAGTGATCCCGATTGGATCATTGCAATGCAAGATGAACTAGGTCAATTTGAGAGAAGTCAAGTTTGGGACTTAGTCCCTAGACCCAAGAAGACCTCCATTATTGGAACCAAATGGGTCTTCAAGAACAAATTGAACCATAAGGGAGAAATCATTAGAAACAAGGCACGCTTGGTAGCCAAGGGCTACAGTCAAGTTGAAGGCCTTGATTATGATGAGACCTATGCTCCTGTGGCACGATTAGAGTCCATCTGATTGATGCTCGCATTTGCAAGCACATCGTGGCTTCAAATTATATCAAATGGACGTCAAATCGGCCTTTCTAAATGGTTTGATTAGGGAAGAGGTCT
>JAGFNQ010004457.1:478137-508626 GCA_024364735.1 Boesenbergia rotunda
GCATTTTCCTTTCTCTGTTCTGAAGAGAACATCCACGCAGCCAATTCAGAATTTGGCTTCAGCAAGTTCTTCATTCTATAATGCACAACCTTGTAAACCCAAATTTCAGCTCCTCTTGATACAAACTGTTTTGGGATATCATCATTTAAGTCCTTGTAATTCAATTCTGAATTTTCCAATACATGTTCAACAACATTCTTTCAACAGAATTCAGCATTTAAAGCTTACTCCGAGTTCAGTTTTCATCATTTCAGTAGCTCCAAATCAACCTCAGCAGATTACAATTCTCCTTTGCTTCAATTCGAATTACTCTCAGCTTCAATTCAGTCTTCAGAGCTACTGAATTTTCTTTACATAACTGCATTTGGGTGCTATTTAGTCCTTGGCACAAAATTTTCTTCATTTAAATGATTGCGTGCCACTTGGTTCCTTCAAGATATTTTTTTTTCTTTTCAGCAGATTCACATCAGCTCTTCAACAGATTCTATTCCAGTTTTTTGCAGTTTCCCTTGCTTCAGTTTATCTAACATCAGTAGCTCTTATTTCAACACTCGGCAACAACCTCTTTCTTGCAGCTCAGTCCAGATTTTTCCAGCTTATGGTCAGCTTCTGATCAGCCTCAATTAAGCTCCAATTTCCTATCAGATATCAGCTTCAATTCAACCCTTGCCGTGTGCTTCAATTTCATACCCTAGGTTGATACAAACTACATTCTCAGCCCTTTTGACCCTGATTTTTTTCTTTTTCTTCCCTAGCTGCATTCTCAGCTTGCTGCTCTTCGAAATATCTAATGGCTGGTGAAGATGGCTCACTTAATCCTTGATTAGCAGCCCTTGAAACCCACTTTTGCAACTCAATTCAGATCAGCACTTCAATTCTGCATTGCACAGAAGTTGTTCAACTTCATGTTTTCCAGCTATGTTCAGCTTCTTCTCAGCTCTTTCTTTTTTCGTACAGCTGATTTCAGGCCTCCAACAAGGTGTGGCTGATTTCTACAACAATGATCAGCCGCAATCAGCTTCTAGAAGGGTGGCTAAACAACTTTATGGCTACTTTCTTCTTTTGGCACAGATTTTCCTTCCTTTCTCTGTTTTTTGGCACAGATTCTCTACATTTCCTCAGATTTGTCCATCTCCAATTCAGTATTTATCAAGAGGTTTTGCTTTCTTAAGCAAAGAAAAACTGCAAGCAAAGAAAAACATTTCTGCCCAAAACATTCTGCTCACAACTTTACTTTCATTTATTGCATGCCACTTGGATTTCAAAGTATGATAAGGAATCTAGATCTCCATTTTTGCTTCCATCTCCCTTGCCCATTCTTGGTACCAAACTCACTCACTTGGCACCTTTTGGTTTCCCACTTGGCAAAATTTTTTTTTTCGAGTTGAAATGCATCCAAAACTTTAGTCACTCCCCCACACTTAAATCTTTTGTCCGTCTCGGGCAAAATAACATTAGAAACAAATCAAACAACAAGTCCAAAGAAAAGTGAGGGTAAGCGTAGGAGATAAGCAAAGAAAAAGACAATAAACATGATTATTGCTAAAAATGATGTGGAAAGGGAAACAAATGGATTAGCCTCTATAGATGTGATCCAATCATTGAAATATGATTTTGAAAGAACCTAAGCAAGTTCTAGAGCACAATAACATAGGTGTGTCACAAAAATAAGGCTAATTCTCACTAGGTAAAAATAATTCATCCCAAGTTCTCAATTAAGAATCTAAAACCAAGTAGTACTCAAGCATCCAAGATTTCATCCATTAGCTCAAACCCTAAGTTTTGACAACCAAATTTAATTTATTTTCAAAAGACTCTAACATGACATGAAGATAACCTAAAGGGATACATTTATTCCTAGTCATGAAAGAAAAAATGCTAAAAGAAAAGACATGGTATTTACAATGTCTATTTATTCAATTTACTCTAGAAAACATAAAAGCGAAAAATGCGATAAAAGAAAATGCAAGAAAGTAAAATCTCCCCTTTATTTCTAGTGGACGGAGCCTATCCAGAAGTAGGCTCCATCTTGGTAGTGGAGGAGTCTGGGTGGCTGGGAATGTTGAAACTCCCCCACACTTGAATTTTGCAGAAATATGTTCAGGTGGCCGCAGGCGATTCAGGTTCAAGAGCCATTCAAGGGATGGAGTGCTTTTAATTAAAGTCAGATCATCTCCTCCTTCTTGATGCCCTTCAGAAGCCCTTCCAGGAGGCTGGAGTCTGTTCAGTTGGAGCACCCACTCCTGAAGTCTTCTGGACCCTGCAAAAACATGTAATACCTCTCTCAAACGTTCAGGGTCAGAAAGAAATGATATAAGTTCAGTCTCTGCATGAAATAAATCCAAATCTGCATCATATTCAATTAAATCAATGCTTGGTGTCTCAATGAAAATTTCAAAATTATTTCCTACCAAATTTGCATCCAGATACTCATCACAAATAAAGAAATCAATTTCTGGTTCATCAATAGAAATTTCACAATCATTTCCTATCAAGAATGTATCAAGCAATGTGTCACAGCCAATCAAATCAATATCAAGTATCTCCAAAAGTCTTTCACATTCATTTTCAGCATAAGACATAACAAGAGATTCATCAAAATAAATAACATCAAATTCAGGCACTTCTAAAAAATTTTCACTAGCCATATCCACAAAAGATGTATCTAATGATTCATCATAACAAACTACATCAATTATGGGTGCCTCTAAAATTATTTCGCTATCCATATCTACAAGAGATGTATCAAATAATGCATGATCAATGAAATCAATGTTTGGTACCTCTATTGGATTTTCAAAAACACTCTCTACATAAGGTATATCAATAAATTCATCAGAATCAATAAAGTCATCCCTAGGTACCTCACTGCATTTTTCTGAAGAAAGAGGAGAAATACTTACCTGAGTGTGCTGGATAATACCTGGAGGTTCTATAATAGTAGATGTATCTGTGGTCTCCTCCTGGTCAAGTTCATGCTCCTCATCAGCCTCAGGCTCTGGTGGACAATCAACTGGTGATCCTTGGGTGCTTGCTTCCACCATGCAAGTCCCTACACTTTCTGGTTCGTTCTCTAAATATTGTGGTTGTCCCTGGGGCTTAGTGCAATCCCCTACACCTATGCAATCATCTCCTCTGCATGCTTCTCCTGTAATATCTGCAACAACAGTATCAGAAAAATTAGGACCACTAATAACACTATCATCAGAAAACAAAAGTCTAGAATGGTCCTGTGGAGCTTCAATTTCTTCTTCTGGAGCTGAAAAATTTGGAATTGGATTTTGAGTAGGAATCTCCGGAGGAATGCATGCTGTAGGTGCCCAGACTTTGATGAGTACGTCATCTTCTTCTTCTTCTATCAAATGTGCAAGATTACTTGAAGAAGGACTTGGTCATGCACTAGGGTCACCTTGAACTGATATAAAATCAACTCCGAGGGATTGTTCTGATTTTTGGGCTTGCCTTTGATGATATTGTACAACTTGTTGATAAATCTCCTCCACCCTTTGTTGTTGCCTAATTTGTTGCAACATTTCCTCGACCTTCTGTTGGAGCACATTTCCTGCACTAGAACTCCCATAGCCTCCTTCGTTAGCATAGCTCCTTGACTGACCTTGAAAGGATGAAGTAGGCTAAAAATTTTGAGCTTGCTGATTTGGTTGAAAACATGGCTGTTGGGGCTGATTAAAGAACTGATTAGAGGGCTGATATGCTAGAAAATTTTGCTGGGAAATGTAGCCTTGAAAGTTCTGATTTTGAGCTGAAAAATTAGGTGGCGAGGGCTGAAAATTCTGCCCTTGAAACCCCTGACCGTAGGGCTGGAAATTTTGATTCAAGGGCTGTGTTGGCTGAAAATTTTGTTGGTTTTGAGCTGGAAAAACTGGAAATGATTGCAAGCCTTGCTGCCCTTGATTATATTGCTGAAATTGAGGTTTGAAATGCTGAAATGGTTGCTGAAAATTGGGCTGAAATTGCTGAAAATTCTGATTTGGTTGAAAATTTTGAAATGATGGTTGATCTTGTGACTGAAATTGAAAGTTTGGTTGCTGAAAATTAGGATAGGGCTGCTGGAAATCTTGATTTGGCTGCTGAAATTGCTGGAGAGGTTGAAATTGTGGCTGAGGTAGCTTCTGGTAAGTAGATGACTGAGCTTTCCATTTTTGTTGGTAGTCCAACTCCTTTAACACATTTCTTAACTCCTCCAATGTCTTTTCTATCTCTTTTGACCCCATTTTGAATTTTGCAACCCTGTCACAAAACAAACAAGAAAAATGGCAGCAACCGTATACAAATGATAAAGCAACAGAAAATAGAACCCAATGATATATCTAAAAGTATACAAGCAAAAATCAAACAAATCAACTAGTTGCTTCCCCGGCAACGACGCCAAAAATTTGACGGGCCCAAAATATACTAATTAATTTGTCACGAAATGTATGGGCTCATCAAATTTAAATATTTATAAATGAATGAAAGCTGGAAACCCTTTTACAATCAAAAGTATGCAAATGTAATATAGGGGCCACAGGTCGTTTTTTTTCTCGGGGCTAGTTGACGTTGTTTGATTCGCGCTTGTATTTAGATGTCGTTTATGTTTTTGGGTTTCGAATTAAATCTGGGTTTGGGTCTTAAGTTGGAAACGGAAAAGCAAAGAAAAGAGAGGAAAAGTTGTGTTCAACTTCGGTAATTGCCATTCAAAATCATTCTAATGTTAAGTATGCAGCAACCATTCAATGCAAGGTTTCAATTGTTACCACTGCAGAAGCTGTAAACTGGAATGCAGAAATGGACGATGGAAACTCGAATCGAGCGGAATGCTAACAAGCTTAAATCAAATGCTATAGTTCACTGACAATTGTGTTAAACTTTGTACTAATCAGTGCTAAAGTGTACTTGATACAAGAGCAGCCTCTATAACCAAAATGTAGAAATGATATCTGAAAATCCAATAAAAAAAAATCTGATACTCAATTCACTTTGATGAGCTGATACGCAAGAGGAAGCTAAGACAAGGTTCAAAGATGATAAGCTGAAGTCTTGAAGTGTTACTTGATATAATAACAAAACTCCAACTGATGTTAAGCAATTAATGGTGAAGCAAACAAACTAAATGTAATTTCAGAACCAACTGAACTCAGAAACAAAAGTTCAGTGTTCAGTTGATGTGCAGAAATTCTTGAGTGAAGAATTGAAATCTGGGAACTTGATAAGCATGACAGCAGAAATGCAGTAACAATTTAGATGAAGAATCGAGCACACCAACTGAGGTCACGCAGAAATGAATTTCAGCTCAAATTGGATACAAACTCTAACAAATCAGCTGTAGATAATTGCTCAAAACCAACTTCAAGAGGGATGAACTTAAGTGTGCAGAAATGAAGGGCAATTTCGATGCAGAACAATTGAACAAAGTAATCTGAATTCAATGCAATGGCACACCAGAATTACAGGTAACTTGGCACTAATCTAATGCTGATTTGTCATTTGGCACAAGTGCAGAAATGAAACAAAGCTTGGCACGCAGCGAATGAGTTGATACACAAGCAATAAAAGGGAAACAAGATGCAGAAATCAGGGAATAAACTGAATTTGAAACAATTGATCACTACACTAGTAATTTAGCTACATAGAAATATAATCGAAACACTAACTAAAACAGAAACAATGCAGAAAGAAACTTAAACAGCTGGTACAAAAATTCAGAAATAGGAATTACTGCAGAAATTTTGATACGCAATCTGAAAAACAGAGACACAACTAATACACAAAGATTAACTACAATTAAACTAGAATTAAAAGCAATTATCCATTACAAACATTTCCTAACTATTATACTTGCAGAAAATTCACCTAACTTAAGCAAAACAACCAAGAAACGAAATTGCAGCTAATGAAACAGAAAATTCAGTAACGAAACATTTCAGAAATGAAACTACAGCTACGAAACATGAATTTAAACCAATTAAACTACTCCTCAATCCTCCCTAAGCTCAAATTCTTCTTGGTCGTCAAGCAATAGCTGGCTTCGAACCCCTAAGCACAGCAAATCAGTGGAAATCAGATTGGATTAGTGAACTCTGCTCAAACTGCGCAAACTGGGAATTTCCAATCCAAACGCTTCGATCTCAGTTTGTTTAGCTTCGATGATGAATTGGGAAACTTCTGAGACCACTTGAGAACCCCTACAAGCTGCCCAGAAGCTCGAAAATGGTTTATGGATGAGATTTCAGCGGTCAGACCACAGAGCCACCGAAACCCTCAAATAACTCTGTCCGGCGCGAATTCGAGCTTAATTCTCCAACCCAACTGACCTCCAAAGCTCCAGAAGATGATCTTGATGAAGAATCGAGGGGTCGCGCCCCGGAAATGGAGAAAAACACTAAGAAAAATGAAGAACTCGATGAAGGGAACTGTAGCGGCGGAGACGCGACAAGGAGAAAGGAGCTGTGCATTTCTGATTAAATAGAAACAAATGGACGGCTCAGATTGATTTGATGAAATCCAACGGTAGATCTTGATCTGATTTGAGCCAAACTTTTATGATGATGATCTGGGGTCAGGATCTACCTTGTGGTAGCTCGGATCCTCCAGATATGCAACGGATGGTCCAGATCAACTCTATCTGTGAATGGACGCTCTAGAACCCTCCTTGCTTGATCCAACGGTTGATTTAGCTCTGATTGGGATGAAACCTTCAGATCTTGATCATAGAGCTTAATCAACCCTAACCCTAGCTCGGATTGCTTCAGATCGTCCCGGATGGCTCAGATCTAGCCGCTCTTGAATCGGACGACCCGAATTAATCGTAGGCTTGATAATTCGATCCGGCTCACATCCGACTCAAGTTTGACCCAGTATGCCCTAGGTCCTTGAACCTTTGATGCCTACAAAAATATATCAGAAAATTAATGGCCAAATAATCCAAAAATTATGTAATTTTGCAATTAAGTCCAAAATAAGATAAAGTTCCAAAACCTAGGGTAAAATCATAATTAAGCAATAAAAACTTGGGTCAAACATGGATTTAAGCAATTAAAATAATCGATAAAATGGTGCTTATCATACATCCATCCCTCCCCCGTGTTTAAGATATCGAATGTCCATCGATTAATTTAAATTACTGACAATTTTAATTAATCAACTTCTAATTCTTGACTAGTACCACTCAACTTTATCATCATGTCGGATCAAATCCACCTGCAGGGTTTAATATGATGAACCTTATGAGCTCATCAAGGGGGTGTCATCATCCCGACACACTAGGATACGGATTCCGTCAATAATCAACAGCACACCATATAATTAATATTATTTTCCAACTTACTGGGCCTATCGATTTAGCAGAATAAATCTCGCCCATTGGTAAATCAAAGAAATAAAATATTAACTATATGTGCCCGTTATTATATCGGGATTTATCGATTGTACTCTATAATAATCTGAGGTTCAATCCAATTATTAAGTCAGTACAAATTGGATGACCTCTAGTTTTGGTCCTGCTCAATGCACACAATGTGCACTAGTATAATTCTATGGTCAAGACAAACCTCACCTAATTACACTACAATCATCCCGATAGTTTGTCCAACTCCATTTCGGTTGTGAGCCTCTACTTATACTATGCACGGGACTGATAACATGATCTTATGTTCGTCACCATACACTATGTTATCTATAATGCAGAGTATCAAGACTTTTATGCATGTACTAATATAAATACGTATCTGTGTTGTTATGATTCTCTTTCAAAATGTGGATGTTCATACAGAAAGGCAAGGTTTTTAGTATACATTCTAACAGGCCCTTCCGGCGAGAGCTTTTTATTAGCATGTGGAAGATATGGGAGTCAGATATATGACACTGTTAGGATCATGTCTGACCCAGTGATCCGCAGAACAAGTCCATCCGATGAGGAGGAAGGCATTCAGAGCCAATGCACAAGCTTGTTCGCATCACTTGTCAAATTAGTAATGGAGGCCACGGGACCCTTAGGATCCCTCTCCCACTTAGTTATTTATAATGAGAAATTTTCATGCATGCACGACAAGCACATAAACTAAAAGCAATAAACAAGAAAAAATTCTAAATTTTTCCAACTATCATGGCTTTAGTCTTCAATGTGCCTCCAGTCATGTCACCACCTCATCCGCTCCTTCCTACACCATGTGCAAGCCACCATTGAAGGGATCTCCGAGTCAAGATAAAATGTTATTTATTTACATTCATCGATCCTATACTCCACAAAGGTGTGTACATCAAATCTAGATCAAAAGTAAATAAAAAACGTGACTAAACAGGTGTCATATTTAATTACAAAAATTAAATACCAAATTTAGCCTCGTCAACCCCAAAGATTCAAATAAATTTACAACCATGCACAACCAATCACATACAAAAATTATTTTAGCCATAATAGTTGGAATCTCGTGCCTACAACCAAAGAGTTACCTTATGCACATCCTACAATTATCCGGCAAAATAAAATACATGATAAAGTGCAAAATATAACTGAATCCTAAACACACAAAATCGGAACCTCAGCACTGATACCAATTGTTGGTTGTGGGTTTCCTAAGCGAATACCGAGTCGCTCATGAGAAACCTCTCCATGTCCACGGATTAAAATTTTTAATTCGAATGGAGACTTATTTCCCAAACGACCGTCTTGTCGTCGTGCTAACCGATTCGAGCGATCGCTTGAACATCCAAGTTGTTCTAGCGATCAATCTCGTCCAACCGATAAGCCGCGGAATAGATGACGAGTGGATCGGTGATTTTTATATTTATCATCGAGGTCCACAATAATTAATTATCATAATTAATTAACAAATAATTAATCAACAAGATAATTAATTAAATCATATGAAATGATAGAAAACAAGGAGCCAAAGAGAAGGTTATACCTTTCCTTTTACCTTGCGATATTCTAGTGTATGACCCTCCCCTCTTGGACGTCATGTGGGTGACAATCTATCAAGAAGGTAGTCACCAAGGCCTTCCAATATCACCTTCTTCAAATCCACCAAAATCCTAGAGCTAGGGTCACCGTCGGCCAACCTTCTTCTTCTCCTCCCTTACGCCGTCGGCCAATCCAAGAGCTCCATGGTACGTCGGCCACAAGGTAACCGAGGAGAAGATGTAGAGGAAGATGAAGAAGTAGATCTCTTCTTCTTCCTTCTTCCAACACAAACCCGCCGACCTCCTCTTCTTCCTCACCGATGGCGCCCTTCTCCTTGCCTATACCGCCGGCTGTCCCTTCTTCTTCTTCTCAAGATCGTACCGGGCAAGAGAAGAGAAATGTTCTCTTCTTCCTTGCGCCACCAACCAAGAGAAGAGAAGGGAGAAGAAAGAAGAGAAGGAGCTCCTTCTTGCTTCTTGCTGACGGCTACCCTAGGAGAGAGAAGGAGAGAGAGGAGAGAAAAGCATAGGTTTGATAATCAATTAGATGTCTTGGTTTCATGACTCCATGCAGTATTTATAGGGCTACAATAGGGACCATGAGGATGAGTTGGGTCTTGGCCACCTAATGGATCAAGACCCGATCCATTAATGAAGATCATTCCACTAAAGGCTCTTCATTGAATTACCTCACCAACCCCCATATTTAAATATAGGCTACACCTATTATGAGTACAAATATCTCCCCGTGTTTAAGATATTGAATGTCCGTTGATTGATTTAAATTACTGACAATTTTAATTAATCAACATCTAACTCCTTGATTAGTACCACTCATCCTTATCATCATGTTGGACCAAGTCCACCTGCAGGATTTAACATGATGAACTTTTTGAGCTCATCAAGGGGCCATCATCATCCCGACTCACCAGGACACGGTTTCCGTCTATAATCAACGGCACACCATGTAAATAATATTATTTTTCAACTTACCGGGTCTATCGATTTAACAGAATAAATCTCGCCCATTGGTAAATCAAAAAATAAATATTAAGTACATGTGTCTGTTATTATATCGGGATTAAGAGCATGTACTCCATCATAAATCGAGGTCTGATTCAATTATGAAGTCAGTATAAATTGAATCACCTCTATGTTGGTCATGCTCAATGCACGCAAAATGCACTAGTGTAATTCTATGGTTAAGATAAACCAACACTAAGTTACACTATAACCATCCCGATAGTTTGTCCAAATCCATCTCATTGTGAGCCTCTTCTTATACTCTATAAGGAACTGATAACATGATCTTCTGTGCGACACCACACACCATGTTATCTACAGTGTAAAGTATTAGACAATATGCACATACTAATATAAACATGCAAATAGTGATCTTGTGATTCTCTTTCAAAATGTAGATGTCTTATACAAAATCAAGGCTTTTAGTATACATCCTAACACCGAGATCGAGGAGCATCTGCAGCAACCACCACCACCCCCTCCTCCAATGACTACGAACCAGCGCCTTACATGGATCGAGTTGGAGGTTCATAGTCTTCAAGAGGAGATGGAGGTCCATCACATAGAGCAAATGGACGCTTATCAGGCCTGACATGAGGAGAGGCTAGCAGCAGATCAGACCTGGCATGAGGTGATCATGGCTATGATTCGTTCATGGCATACAGGACCTTCTTGGTATCCAGACCCTTCTTCGTAGACTGGCATCATACATTGACTATGGATCTAAACTTGTCTTTTGACTTCTCCTACTTAGTAGAGTTGACTTGTTGACTTCTTTATGATTATGGATTGTCCGTCATTGACTTGCCCACTTATTGAAATGTGCTCGGTAGAATAGGATTAGCTTTCATTTATATATATTTTTGAATTTCTATCATTTCTTTTTAAAATCATTTTTAAAACTATTTACTGCTTTTCAAAAATTTATATTGTTTTACAATTTTATTTTCTGACTTAGTTTTTCAAAAATTATCCCCTTTAAAACTATGGCCTTTCTTCGTGATGTACTTAGCTTAGAACTTAACCCTAGTTTGCATGTTCCTATAGATTTAGAAACTAGCAT
Source organism: Boesenbergia rotunda (assembly GCA_024364735.1). Taxonomy (NCBI): domain Eukaryota; kingdom Viridiplantae; phylum Streptophyta; class Magnoliopsida; order Zingiberales; family Zingiberaceae; genus Boesenbergia; species Boesenbergia rotunda. The sequence goes on from JAGFNQ010004457.1 coordinate 489,122, forward strand.
CTCACAAGCACATTAGGATTATTTTATTGATAACCTAGACTGGGTTGAGATGCTTAGGTCTATGTCTTGACTTAAGATGCTTTAAGTCAGTGCACCAAGTGCAGTTGGTGCAATAATACAGTTGTAAAGACGCATCAAATCCGTTTATGGATGGTCACTGGCCCAAAGTGAACATCGGGTGTGCAAATCTGGTTAAAGCGTTGAGATGGAATCTTCAGATGGATGCTACATGGAAGTGATTGATCCATACAATTTGACCCAAGAGAAGTGGAATCCTACTAGAGAGTAAGAGCAAAAGCAAGACAAAGGGCAAAAGTGTTTGGAGTGGGATTCTACATCTGTCCTGAGTTAATAAGGAGCTGGCTGGTATTTGTATAGTTTTATATTGACAGTCAGTATTTTCTTCCACTTTTTAAAGACACATGTAAATCAGTCATAGTCTTTGTACCTCCATATTGGAAGGTCAGGTTTTGGCCCCCTTCTAATTCGGATTTCTCTTTCAGCAATAAGAAGATCCAAAATAGGGTCCTTCAAAAAAAATACAGTTGAGCAGCAATCAAGTTAAGTAATCAAGCTTAGAAAGTCTAACTTGATCAGACTACTTAACTTGACTAACCCAAGTGAAAACTGCTATTTTATAATAGTTAGTAAGTAACAAACTGAATTTGATAGGGACCCAAGGAATTATGATTTGATTATTTTTCAAATTTCTTAATTGCATGATTTTTTTATTCATGCTTGGACTCACTAAGAATGTCAACTTGGTTCAAATCTTGTCACTTTTAATTCTTGCTTACTTGGTTCTTTAATACTAATTCTTGCTTGATTCGTAATTTAGTATTTGTTGCATATCAGTTGTTTTCTTAAACACTTGAAATGTTTTTAAAATTTTTTTTTATGATTTTTGCAAAACTAATCGGCTCTGATATACAATTTTTCCCTTAATCAGAATTCACTTCCAAAATATATTTTCCAAAAAGAATATCTACTATTTTTTTTTGATATGTGGCAAAGGGGGAGAGTAGGAAAAGTGAAGTTAAAAATTCAATTTTTCCTTAAATTTTTTCCTTTCTCAAAGAAATGTTATCTTAGAAACTTTCAAAAGTATTTTTTTCTTTAACTTAAAGTTTTTTTAATCTCTTTTGTGATAAGCTTTTTCAAAATTGAACTTAGAATTTCAAACTAATGAATGTTTCCATACTTTGAATTTTTTTCAAAAATTAAAAAAAATCAAAATATAAATTGCATGTTTTCAAAAGCTTCAGGGGGAAGATATCAAGTCAAAGGGGAGCTTTATGTAATATTTCTATCATCCAAGGTTTTTCAAAAATTTAAAATGTCCTAAAAGGGGGAAATTACTAATCAATGGGGAGAATGAAAAGAATTTGTTTTAAACTTGTTATGTCTTATCTTTCTAGCGCTTAACTGTGGTTTATTTCTTATTCATATTTTTAACTTAACTTTTGAACTGGATTGTCATAAATCAAAAAGGGGAAGATTGTTGGTGCCAGAAGTACTATATCAAACCTGGTTTTGATAATGGCAAAGGGTTCAAAGTTAAGTTTATATTGTGATCTGATAATCTTACTAGGTGTGCAGGAAAGTCCTAGTTGAGCTAGGCACGAAGTCTTGACCTGCAGGGTTGAGCATGAAATCTTGGTTGAGGATTGGGCATGAAGTACTGGTCGAGGGCTGGGCACCAAAGACCTGAACGAGGGTTGGGCACGAAAACCTGGTTCAAGGAATTAGGCATGAAGACCTGGTCGGGGACTGGGCACCGAAGACCTGATCTGGAAGATCAAGCAGGAGTCTTAGTCGAGTGAGGACTGCGGATAGAAGTAGAGACGAGTTGAGGTACAAACGTCTTGAGATCCGGGAGTCTCAGAGGTCGAGCATGTAACGCCCCAAAATTTTCCCATATAGAATGTTATGAAATATCATGAAATTTATGAAATATTATTATGAAGATCATGAAATATTATCATGAAATATTATGAATTCATGAATATGAAATATTATGAAATTCATGAAATATTATCATGAAATATTATGGATTCATGAATATGAAATATTAAAAATATTATGAAATAATATTTATGGGATATTATGAAATATTATGAATCCATGAAATATTATTAATATTATGAAATTTCATGATGGGCTTGGCTTAATGGGCTTTGATATGGATTAGTGCAAATTGTGATAAAAAGAAGAGGTAGAAAGGAGGAAGCAAGGATTGAACCTTGAACCTCCTAGTTGCACTAGCAATGTCTTAACCATTGAACCAAGCCATATTTCTTGTAGAGAGAATAAGAAACATTCTCGTTAAATCGAGGGAAGCGAAGAGACATGCCTCTTCATGAGAAGAGTATAAATAAGAGAGGGGGAAAGGAAGTTACACTTCCTCTTCTTCTTCCCCACTTCCATTTTCGAAATCAAGAAGACCCTCTCCTTGCATTTTCGAAAAAAACACCACCCTAGGGTTCTAACCCTAGGGAATTTGAAAGGAAGAGGACCCATTGAAGTTGCCCTCTACTAAGTCCAAGGAGCCCTAGAGAGAATTTGGAAAAGAAAGATTTCCACGTGCCCTTCAAGTCTAGGGTACCCTACGGTTTAAAGAGAAGGTGAAATTCCAGCGCAAGGATGTAAGTGTCCTCTGGCCTGCAACATAATTGCTATTGGATGTTTGTTGTCTCATTCATTTGAAAAATCACAAGGGTTTCCCTTGATGAAGGTTTCGGCCAACCCTTGTAAGGGGTCCAAGAGAAGGGTTTTTGATCAAACTTTGATGCATGCTAGTAACCCTAGGGACTCTATACACATATGTGTTGTTTCCAAATTTTTGAGAGAACAAAAATTAGGGTTTTGGTACCCTACAAGGTTTCGGCCAAGCTTGGGATCCTTGGGGTTGTGAAGTGAATCACTTCTTGATGCATGTCATGAATGCTAAACAAATATTGTATACATGTGTGTTGTTTTCCAAATTTTTGAGAAGACAAAAATTAGGGTTTGGTACCCTATATAACTTTCGGCCAAGGGAGAAAAGTTAGGGCTTTGGTGTGGCTTGCTATCCTATTTTGTTTCCATAATTAGTAGTGTAGATAAAATGTTTGTGTAAATATTTGTGTGAAGATTGGATGTCAAAAACCTAGTCTACCCTACCCTACAATGATTCGGTCACCCCTTGTAATTTAGGGTTAGTGGATGCTAACCCCACTTTGAGGTTTAAACCATGTTTCAATTGTTAACATGAAATATACTTGAGGTGTTTGTAGAAATGCTTGAATGAATGCTTGATTGGAAAACCAAACCCCTCACTTGCAACTTTCGGCACCAACATGGAACCCTAGCTTAGGGATGGTCATTTACCTCTAATGTATGCCATGTTAATAGAATGCATGATATGGATATATATGTGATGAATGTATGCCTTAATTGGATGAAAAAAAAAAGAAGAAGAAAATTCCCTTTACTTGTAACTTTCGGCCAACCCTAGTTCTAGGGTTGGGAAGTACTTAATGAAATTATGAAGCATGCTACTACTTATATGATGTGTGTATAATTTATGTGACCTATCTTGTTAGGTATAAAAGCATGCCTTATAGCCCATGGGGCACCCTTATGACATGAACCTGATGTGTTTGATAATATGCTTGAAAAAGGATACTCTACGGAAATTGGGATCAAGAGCACCCCTAAATGTGTGGTGTGTCCCTAGGGGATCATGAGCACCCTTGATGAGTGGTGTGTCCCTTGAAGATGTTATTAGGAGTACCTTTAAGCATATACATATATATGTAATTACATGATAAGATACTTTACTTTGAAAGTTGTGTACCCGACTCGGAAGGGGGTCGTTAAACAAAATCCAATGTACATGTTAACTGAAGGTCATGGCATTGGTAGGACGGAAGGGTCCTGCCCTAATTAGATTGGTGGCTCGCTACCCCAACTCATTAGGGAACGCGCTTGATGTGGTACTACAACTGGGCCCTAGATGATGCTATATTTTAAGTATTTACCTTTATGGAACCTTTTGAAAAGCATTTTCTCATTATGTGAAGATCTTGTTCTGTAAAGCACTTAGAAATATTTGATGTGAAGCTTATGATGCAAGCATTGAGAAATATTGGATGTGATGCTTATGATGCTTATAATTCCATCTTGATTACTGTGTACATGATATGATGTATCGATATGTATTTTGCGAGTAGGCCTGGATTCTTACTAAGCATGTTTTGCTTACTAGTTTCATGTTGGTTTCTTATGCTGCAGATAGCGGTAAGAAATACTTGAACTAAAAGAAGAGGCAGAGGGAAAGCTACAAGATGTGTGTGGTGATGGCTCGGGAAGGAAAGAAGGATTCTTATCTACCATTTTTGTTTAGAATCTAAATTGCTTCCTCTAAAGGATTACAAGTTGTATTACTATACTTTGATTGTGTGATGACTATGACTACTCTACTGTTGGTCAAGTTAGAGATATGGAACCTATGTCATGTTAGATAACTCATGCTACCTTCCTATTTATTGATGCCTTGCTATAGTATTTAATTGGATTACTTACAGTAGGTTATGTTTAGATTATGCCATGCTCTATCTTGCTCAAACCATGTTTAGATCAGTACATTGCGAAATTAAATGATCTCCTATTATGTTGATAAATGATAGGTTTTTGTTCAAGCATGCTTACTACTCTTCTTGCATTGTAATTGTTTCTACCTGATATACATGCTTAACATGATAAATGATATGAATGTATGGACCCGTAACCCCGCCTTTAGGGTAGATATAAGGTCGGGCGTTACAGAGCAAAAGTCTAACTAGAGGAGTCGATTGACAAAAGGTAACTTCACCAGAGTGTGGTGGGTGAGGACGCATTCCCCGGAAGAGGGAACAGTAGGTGTCGGTTCGACCTAGAATTTCATATGAAATTCAAAGTCAAAACCAAGCCAGCTCTGGTTGTTATTCATGCATATTTATCATATTATATTATGTTTTTGGACTAACCCTAGTTGCAAGCTAAAAGGAGTAGGCTCTTGTGATTCCAGGCGCTTGAAAGGGTTCAGGCGCCCAAGAACCGAGGCGCCTAAATTGTATATGGTGCCCCAAAAGGGGTTCTCCAACAGCTGCGCTATGTCAACTCCCAGGAGCCTATGAGCTCACAGGCGCCTCAGTAGTCCCTGTTGGTGCAGACAGCACCCAAGTCAAACCTGGGTTTTGATAATGACAAAGGGTTCAAAAGTTAAGATGTTATTTTGATCTAATATGTTACTTGAGTGTGCAGAAAGAAGTCCTAGCGAAGGACTGCTAGGCACCTAGCGAAGGACTGGTAGGCATCGAAACCCTACGACCTGGCGAAGGGTTGTTGGGCACCTAGCGAAGGGCTGCTAGGAGTCTAAGACCTGGCGAGGGACTGCTAGGCACCTAGCGAAGGATTGTTTGGTACCGAAGCCCTAGCGAAGGACTGCTAGGCACCGGGCGAAGGACTGCTTGGTACCAAAGACCTGGCGAAGGGTTGCTAGGCACCTGGCAAAAGGTAAATTCTCCTGAGAGGAGTAGGTGAGGACGCGTTCCCCGTCGAGGGAACAGTAGGCGTCGGTTCGACCTAGGGTTCCATTTAGGAGACCCAAAGTCAGAACCAAGACAGCTAAGGCTGTATAAACCTAACATTTCTTACTTTGCTGTTTTGGAACTAACCTTGAATGCAGGACTGAAGGAATGTGTTTTCTGCAGCTCAAAATGCCCCAAAGGAGAGGGCCAGATAGCTGAGCAGGGCGTCCCGGAGGTCCCGGGCGCCCCCAAGGTGAAGGCAAAACAAGTTGAGCAAGAATCGCTTTGGAAGCTCACTGGGCCAGGCACCCTCAAGCTCCAGGGCGCCCTAATGGTCTCGGGCGCCCTGGATGCGTCGGGCGCCCTGGGTCCAAGCCAACGAAGCGATTGAAGTGAATTCAGCCGAGAAGCCAACAGACCAAGTCAACCGGGGCACCCCCAGTGTCCGGGGCGCCCTCGTCAGCTCCGAGCCCGATTCTGGAGGGATAAGCTCTGACCGAGCTTCGGATGAGGGTTCTCGGATCCGAAGGCACATGTCAGGCGCCCCCAGTGTCCCGGGCGCCCCTAGGAGGGCTATAAAAGGGTCTCGACCCCCAAGGCTTCTACACCAACTTTTCTAATGCCTCTACGCTCTTTGACTCAAGCGCTCTGCTTCGGAAACCTCCGATCTTGAGATTCTAAGCGCCGACGATGACCCTCCGCACCAAAGTACGATCCACACCGAGCGTCGGTAACGAAGAGGAAACTTGTTCTTTTTACTGCACTATAATTGTACAATTCTCTGTAAAACTTTGCGCATTATAGAATTGCCCGCAGTAAACGGTCAAGGACCGTGGGCCTTGGAGTAGGAGTCGACCGCGACTCCAAATAAAGTAAAAATCCTTGAGTTCTGTGCGTTTATTTTTAATTTCCGCTGCGCATTCTCATTCTTCTAAATCTGAAACGATTTCATGATATTCACCCCCCCTCTATCGTGTTTTCTCGATCCAACAAGTGGTATCAGAGCGGGGAAGCTCAAATTTGGTGCAACCACCAATTTGAGAGTTTTTCGGATTTTTACGAAATAATTTTTTTATTTTTTTTCAATCGAATTTTTATCGTTAATCGAGGTTGGTACAACACCACTCGATAAAATTGTTTTATCTTTTTCCCGCACTGCTAATCCAAGACCAAGTCTTGGGACATTTTTTTCGTTATCTTTATTTCAGAATAATTCCTAAATGGTCATGCAAGAGGGCTTCAGTACCGCCAGACCACCACTTTTCAGTGGGGAGAATTTCTCCTACTGGAAGAGTAGGATGGAAGTCCACCTGAAAACTCAGGTGGACATGTGGATAATAATCCAGTCTGGTCTAGAAATCCCTAAAAATACTGACGGAGTGCCACAATCCTACACCGAGTGGGATACCACCCTAAAAAGGAAAATTGAAGTCGATGCTAAAGCAACCCAAACACTCCAATGCGGCCTAACCAAAGAAGAGCTGAACCGGATGGGTCCATTCAACAGTGCAAAGAAACTCTGGGGTAAGCTAATTGAGTTGCACGAAGGAAACACTTTGTGGGCATCTATGGTAGATGCGTACAAAGTTTCAAGGGATTTATCTAAAATTAAATTAGATGAGTTGTTTTCTGAACTAGAACTGCATGAGCAGACTAACTGCACCCTGGCCGAGAAAGGCATTGCTTTTGTTGCAGGTAAAATTGGAAAGATAACCAAGAAGAAGCCTCAACCTGCACCCGAGTCTGATTCAGACTCAGACTCAGAAGACAGCGAAGGAAATCGACCTAAGCTGGTTCGGCTAGCCCAGGATTACTACAAGGAACTAAAAAACCAGACCAACAGAAGAAAAGCCAGCCGAAGAAAGGAAGAACCAGCTGAACCTTCAAATGAAAAGACCAAACCAAATGTGACCTGTTAAGAATGCAAAAAGAAGGGTCACTACAAGACAGAATGCCCCAATCTGAAGGAAACGAAGAAGACAAGAAAGAAGAAGACCCTTCAGGCAACGTGGGACAAATCTTCGTCCGAAGAAGAAGAAGAGGCCCCACAGTCGAACCTACTCGCACTTACCGCCTCGGAAGAAATCGAGACCGAATCAGAATTGGAGCCGGACGACAGAAAGCTTACATTTTCAGAGGACGGCGAAATCACTGTAAGTGGATTTTCTAGAATTCAATTAACTGAATTAATTGCTTACCTTTCTCGCGACTTGGCGAAAGCCAAAATCCGAGTCGAGTCCGTCCGACAGGAAGTAAAACTCTTGAAAAAGGGAGCTGACTCTAGATCCTTAGCTGAGAAGGTCCAACAAGGAACCTCTACTCAAGTTGAAAAACTTGAGAAAGAGAACTCCTCTTTGAAAACTCAAGTCAAGGACCTTAGAGCAGCCTTAGAACGGTTCACTTCTGGTTCCAAGGGCCTTGACATGATCCTTGGAAAATAAAAGTCGGTTCTAAATCGATCCGGGTTAGGCTATCGAACTAAGGCAAGACAGAGGTCATACTATGCTGTACTAAATCAGTCTAGACCTAAAATTCAGGCATGGGTACCCAAACTGTGCCTAAACAAACAAACTGGATCAAATCACTATTGGATCCCTAAGGACAAGATTCACATCTTGCCGAACCATTATCGTGGCTTTAGTCCAGGGGGAGCCAAGTTAAAAACAATTTTCATAGTTAGATGAATTTCTTTTCTTGATTTAAATTGAATGATTGCTTGTCTATTTATTTTCTGCAATTTAGCATGCTTAGACCTTGGACTGGTTAGATTAAGGACCAAACCAATTAATTGAAATTTGAACAACATAGTATTGGGTGGCGGTGAAATGATAGTATGTTAGGGAAGCCATTTTGGTCGAACTAGCCGAAGCTACCGATCCAAGACCCAAACTATTTAGACCAGAATTTTTCAAAAAATAATTTTGAAAATGAAATTTCATTAAAAGGCTTTGTCAAGGAAAGGATTGATGTTCCAATAAGGATATGGCCAAAGAAGGCCTAGTGCCTCGCCAAGACCTGGAAGCCAATTTTTGAAATTCAAATTCAAATTATTCTTTGTCAAATTCGAATCTAACACAAATTTTTCAGTTAATTGTAGATTCAAACACTCTTTTTCAAAAATAAATTCAAAAACAATTGTTTTCAAAATTAATTTAACTTTTTCAAAATAAATCATGATTTTTCAAAATAATTCTGTCAACTAAAACCTGTCTCACAAAAACCCATAAGGCTAACGTGATTGATAACTCTAGATTGGGTGAGACAGACTATGCTGTGAAAATCAATTTAGGCTATCTTTAATTTTAATTGGATCCAAATCAACAAAACTCTTTATGTGTAGGAACATAATGATTTGGAACAATGGATGTTGGATAGCGGGTGCTCCAGACACATGACTGGGGATAAATTGAAATTCACCAAACTCAAGTTCAAGAACCTAGGCTCAGTAGCATTTGGCAACAATGCTACACTCAAGGTGATTGGGTCAGGTAACATTGAGCTTAAATCTGACTTTGTTATTAAAAAGGTGCTTTTGGTTGAAAATTTTAAATTTAACTTGCTTAGCATAAGTCAATTATGTGATACTGGCTATGTAGTTACCTTCACCAACTCTAACTACCTGATTAGAAATTTGCAAGACTCAGAAATCATGCTTAAGGGCTCTAGGAAAAATAATGTTTACACTATAAACCTACCCTTAGTACCTAAATGCATGTTAACTCAGTTAGAAGAATCAAACCTCTGGCATAGGAGATTAGGACACACTAATCTAAGATTAATTTCAAAAATCACCCAACTTGGCCTAATTAAAAGTATACCTAAAATTAAGAACCATGAAAACTTGATATGTGAATCATGCAATCAAGGAAAACAAACCAGGTCTAATCATAAACTAATTCAATCAGATCTAACTCAAACCACACATGAGCTCCTACACCTTGACCTATTTGATTCACATGGAGCCAAGTCACTAAGCGGAAACCGGTACTGCTTAGTAATTGTTGATGATTACTCTAGGTTTACCTGGGTTAGGTTTCTAAAGACCAAAGATGAAACCCTAAACCTATTTAGTGATTTTTGCAAGTTAATTGAAAATCAAAATGATACCAAAATCAAAAGAATTAGGAGTGATCACGAGGGAGAATTTGAAAATCAACGATTCGAGGAGTTTTGTAAGATAAACGGGTACATACACGAAGTTTCGTGTCCTAGAACCCCCCAGCAAAATGGGATAGTTGAACGGAAAAATAGAACCCTACAGGAAGCCGCTAGGGCTATGCTTAATGAATTCAACCTAGCTAACCAATATTGGGCAGAAGCAATTAGTACGGCTTGCTACATCCAAAATAGGGTCCTAATTAACAAACGACACAATAAAACACCCTATGAATTATACTACCATAAACTTCCAAACCTACATTACCTAAGGGTCTTTGGGTGCAAAGTTCATATCCTAAACACCAAGGACTATCTAGGTAAATTCCAGTCTAAGTTAACCCCAAGCATCTTCTTAGGATATTCAACAATAAGTAGAGCCTATAGGATTTACAATAAACAAACTAAGAAAATTGAAGAAACAACAAATCTGATATTTGATGAAGAAATCAATTCAAAATCTGATAATCCAGATCTAGATTCATCAAATACTGATCAAGAAGATAATGAACAAACTGTTGAACCTTTAATTGAACCCCTAAATGAACTAACTATTGAACCAACTAATGAGTCAATTGAACCCATAATTGAACCAACCCAAGTAGTTGAACCAAATACTGAACCAAACCGACCGACCGGACCTGAGGCTGAACCAAGTTCCAGAAAAACTAAGAAACCTAGACTCAGTCACCCAACCGATCAAATTGTGGGTGATCCAACCTTAGGAATCAAAACTAGGTCCGCCTATAGAAACCTTAGTCAAATAGCACTGATTTCAAAAATTGAACCTAAGAATATAGAGGAAGTCTTATCTGATCCTGATTGGATCATAGCTATTTAGGAAGGGTTAGCCCAGTTTGAGAGGAACCAAGTCTGGGAACTAGTACCTAAACCTGAGGGAAAATCCATTATTAATACTAAGTGGGTATTTAGGAATATGATAAATGATCAAGGAGAAATAGTGAGAAATAAAGCCCGCTTAGTAGCCAAAGGGTTCAGTCAGGTAGAAGGGTTAGATTATGACGAAACCTATGCCCCAGTAGCTAGACTTGAGTCCATTAGGATGTTGTTAGCCTTTGCATCCCATAAAGGATTTAAACTCTACCAAATGGATGTAAAGTCAGCTTTTCTAAATGGATTTATTAAGGAAGAAGTCTATGTAGGACAACCCCCCGGCTTTAAGGACCTAGAAAGACCTGACCATGTTTACAAACTCACTAAAGCACTTTACGGACTAAAACAAGCACCTAGGGCCTGGTATGAACGCTTATCAACCTACCTAATTTCTAAAGAATTTAAACAAGGGCAAATTGACTCAACCCTATTTATTAAGACCTTAGGAAAAGAAATCTTTATTGCCCAAATCTACGTCGATGACATAATCTTTGGGTCCACCAACTCAAATTTCTTAAAAGAATTTGTTAAAATAATGGAAAATGAATTTGAAATGAGCTTAGTTGGTGAGCTCAACTTCTTTCTAGGGTTACAAATCAAACAAACTAGGGATGGAAACTATGTCCATCAATCCAAATATACTAAGGAGTTAATAAAGAAATTTAAAATGGATAACTCTAAAAGCATAAGTACCCCCATGGCTACAAATATAAAAATAGATAGTGACCCTGATGGTAAACTAGTAGACCTTAAACTCTATAGAAGTATGATTGGAAGTCTACTGTTCCTTACAGCCAGCAGACCTGATATCCTTTTTGCCGTAGGAATGTGTTCTAGATACCAAACTTGTGCTAAGGAAACACACTTAGCAGCCCTAAAAAGAATACTTAGATACGTTAAGGGCACCCTAAATGTAGGGATTTGGTATCCTAGGACCTCAACCTTTGACTTGTCAGGATACTCGGATTCTGACTACGCTGGTTGTAAACTGGATAGAAAAAGTACAAGTGGAAGCTGCCAACTTTTAGGAAATAGTCTAGTGAGTTGGTGTAACAGAAAACAACACTGTGTAGCTCTATCCACAACTGAAGCTGAGTATGTTGCCTTAGGAGAGTGTGTAGCACAAATCTTATGGATGATGCACACTCTTAAGGACTTCCAGCTTAACTACACCCAAACTCAAGTCAACATTGACAATATAAGCTCAATTAATCTAACTAAGAACCCAATCCAACATTCCAGAACTAAACACATAGAAGTTAAACACCACTTTATAAGAGATCATGTAGCCAAGGGTGAGATAGTCCTAGAGCATGTAGACTCAAAATCTAACCTAGCTGATATATTCACCAAACCATTACCTGAGTATGACTTCAGCTCACTAAGAAGGCAGTTAGGGTTATGCTTGGTAGAATAGGTTTACTCTATTTCTGTTTTGATAAAACTGTTTTATTACTTATCAGTTTCTACTTAATTTGAAAAAAAAATCATTTTTAAAATCAATTTTTCCACTTAGTTTTTTTTGAAAATATTTACCCCCTTCAAAACTAGGGCTTTTTTGCAAATGGACTTATCTTAGGCCCTAACCGTAGAATTGCATGCACCTATAGATCTAGAAGCCAGCATCTCACAAGCACATTAGGGTACTTTTGACTGATAACCTAGAATGGGTTGAGATGCTTAGGTCTTTGCCTTAATTCAAGTTGCTTTAAGTCAATGCATCTGTAGTAATTGGGGCACTAAATACAAATTAAACAGTAATTAGGTTAAGTGTCAAAATTAGAAAATCTAATTTGAACAGAACACTTAACTTGACTAACCCTAGCAAAAACTACTGTTTATAACAGTTAGTAAGCAGCTAATTGGGTTAGACAGGACCCGAAAGAGATAATAAAAATTGATTTGGTCCAGTTTATACCTTGAATTGGTTCAGTACAACACCTTACTTCTTTTGCTATATTATTTTGCTTACGTCTATTGCTATATTCTTTTGCTATAATGTTTTTTTTATATATGGCAAAGGGGGAGAGATTGGAAAGGAGAGAAGATAAAATATTTTTTCAAAATTTTCAAATTTCCTTTCTTCAAAAAGTAAAATCACCTAGCTATTTTCAAAACTGTTTCTAAGTACTTGACCTAGCTGTTTTCAAAACTGTTTCTAAATTGTTTTCAAAATTATTTCTAAATTACTTGACTTAAGTCAATTTTCAAAAGTACTTAAGCTAGTTCAAAATTTCTCTAAGTACTTATTTTTTCTCTAATAGAAAAGTTCTAAATATTAATTTCAAAATTTTCTGGAGTGCTAAAGAGTTTTGAAAAAAAAATTCTCAAAAATTTCTTTTTGGTAATAAAAACTTCAGAAGAAGTCTAGAAAATTTTCCAAAGTGAAAACTAAGTTATTTACTTGAAAATTTTTCTAAGTATAAATTCTCTATATAAATTTTCCAAGTGACCGACCAAATTTTCTGTTTTCTAAACCTTTTTTGAAAATGTTCTAAGTGTTGAAAAATCAATTCCATTTTTAGACTTAGAAACGTTTTTAACCCCGCGAACATTTGAAAAACCTAGGGGGAGATTCCTTCCAGTGGGAGGAAACTAAACTGGTATTTCACCTGTTTTTTGATTAATTAACTTTTTGAACCGAGTTGTCATAAATCAAAAAGGGGGAGATTGTTGATGTAGACAGAACCCAAGTCAAACCTGGGTTTTGATAATGGCAAAGGGTTCAAAAGTTAAGATGTTATTTTGATCTAATATGTTACTTGAGTGTGCAGAAAGAAGTCCTAGCGAAGGACTGCTAGGCACCTAGCGAAGGACTGCTAGGCATCGAAACCCTAAGACCTGGCAAAGGGCTGCTGGGCACCTAGCGAAGGGCTGCTAGGAGTCTAAGACCTGGCGAGGGACTGCTAGGCACCTGGCGAAGGACTGCTTGGTACCGAAGCCCTAGCGAAGGACTGCTAGGCACCGGGCGAAGGACTGCTTGGTACCAAAGACCTGGCGAAGGGCTGCTAGGCACCTGGCGAAGGATTGCTGGGCAAAAGTCCAACCGGAGGAGCCGGTTGGCAAAAGGTAAATTCTCCTGAGAGGAGTAGGTGAGGACGCGTTCCCCGTCGAGGGAACAGTAGGCGTCGGTTCGACCTAGGGTTCCATTTAGGAGACCCAAAGTCAGAACCAAGACAGCTAAGGTTGTATAAATCTAACATTTCTTACTTTGCTATTTTGGAACTAACCTTGAATGCAGGACCGAAGGAATGCATTTTCTGCAGCTCAGAACGCCCCAAAGGAGAGGGGCAGATAGCTGGGCAGGGTGCCTCGGAGGTCTCGGGCGCCCCCAAGGTGAAGGCAAAACAAGTTGAGCAAGAATCGCTTCGGAAGCTCACTGGGCCAGGCGCTCTCAAGCTCCTAGCCGCCCTGATGGTCCCGGGCGCCTTGGATGCATCGGGCGCCCTAGGTCCAAGCCAACGAAGCGATTGAAGTGAATTCAGCCGAGAAACCAGCAGACCAAGACAACTAGGGCGCCCCCACTGTCCCGGGCACCCCCGTCAGGTCCGAGCCCGATTCTGGAGGGATAAGCTCTGACCAAGCTTCGGATGAGGGTTCTCGGATCCGAAGGCACGTGTCAGGCGCCTCCAGCATCCCGGGCGCCCCCAGGAGGGCTATAAAAGGGGCTTAACCCCCAAGGCTTCGACAACAACTTTTCTAACGCATCTACGCTCTTCGACTCAAGTGCTCTGCTCCGGAAACCTCCGATCTCGAGATTCTAAGCGCCGACGACGACCCTCCGCACCAAAGTACGATCCACACCGGGCATCGATAACGAAGAGGAAACTTGTTCTTTTTACTGCACTATAATTGTACAATTCTTTGGAAAACTTTGCGCATTATAGAATTGCCCGCAGTAAACGGTCAAGGTCTGTGGGCCTTGAAGTAAGAGCCGACAGTGACTCCGAACCAAGTAAAAATCCTTGAGTTCTGTGCGTTTATTTTTAATTTCCGCTGTGCATTCTCTTTCTTCTAAATCCGAAATGGTTTCACGATATTCACCCCCCCCCCCTCTATCGTGTTTTCTCTATCCAATAGTCCCAAGCGCCCAAGAATGAAGATAAGCGCTGGCTGAGACTGTAGATAAGGATGCGGCGATTTCGGGTGGCGTGGTAGGCGCCTAATAGCTATCAAGTGCCTGAGAAGCAACTATAAAAGGGGCTTCACCCCATTGCTTTAAGACATCAACACAAGCATTCAAACACGCTATAATAAGCTTTCGTGCTCAAGCTTTCTGCACTCACAACGTTCAAGATCGACGGCACATCGCTCCGACAAAGCTTCGCCCTTCTTCTTATGTGTCATTGGTATAAGTTTTTTATTTGATTCTGTACTTAAATTTCTATACTTGTACATCATTTTCCGAGCTATAGAATCGCCCATCGAAAACGGTCAAGGATCGTGGGCCTTGGATTAGGAGTCATTACTGACTCCGAACCAAGTAAAACAAACTGCATGAGCCGTGTTTGATTTTCATATTTTTTACTGTATTTAAATTTGTGTTTTCGAAAAATTACGTTATCAATATTGTTAGTGATATGAGAGAAGTGTCCTAAGGCAATTGCCTTATGATTGTAATCATTTATTCTAATAAATGAATATTCACTATTTGAGTATACATGTTTGTGTATTTGATTGAGATCTTAAACTCATTTACTGAATGTCCGCAATACAATTCACAGCATGAGAGAATTTGTGATGAATTCACACTAGTGATTATCTCTACATGTGCAATTGTGAAGTATTGAAATTATCCCTAGTCGATGAATTGATAAATACGGACACTATCAATTCTGTTGAGACTAGCATGGGTTATTCTCTAATCAGCTGATTCTCAATGGCTGGTGACATTGAGATGTCCGGAGATAAACATGAATGCTAGTTAAGGGAACTAGTTCATTGGAGTGACTGGCTGTAAAACTTCATATGGTAGTCTACATATAGATATGTCAGTGAAGTTCTTACTGCAGCTTAAGTGCGATATTCCTTTGACTTGCGGTGTTCAAGTCATCTTGGTCATGGAGACTTATACTTTGACATCTTAAGCAAGCGTCTCCAAGGAGGTGTGGACCCAGGATGATTGGGTATAAGCCGAAGTGCCCGAAGATGTTTGAACAGCCTACAAAGGATTCACCACTCCTTGCGAGGAGATGTATACCTGAGGCCTATCGTCGAATTGTTACTCGAAGCTTCTGGCCAGAGCATGACATGTTCAGAGTATGAATCTCTTAAATACATGAGAGTAATTAAAATCCGTAGGACGAGAAAACGTTACTTGGGCTAGGTGTGACGTAGTCAGCCTAGTGGGGACTGACACACATAGACCATGTCCTGAACCAAGTGGGTATAAGATGGTGAAGTGAATGGGGCACAATTCATTATAGCTGCTGATGGGTTTCAGAATTGTTTCTGAGGTCAACCGTTGATCTTTCGATTAATTGGGGATCATGATGTACTACTAGGTGCCACTCATGATCGTTCTATAATTGATTAATTATAGACGACCAACATAAATCGAAAGCCTATTTAGTCACATGCACTACGAGTAATCCGAGGGATTTAAAATGAGTTGAAAATTAGATTTTCCAATCAAGAGAGATTAGGTTTGGTTGAGCCAAACGATAAGTCAAATCTGAATTTTTCATAGACGCATCAGAAGCGTAAAATGGCTAAGTCTTTTGAAGACTTAATAGATGAATTAAATAAGTTTAATTCATTGGGGAATGGCTTGGATGGGCCGGCCAAAGAGGGCCTCCATCCTCTTTGCTTGGCCGGCCACAACAAAGGGAGAGAACCAAGTTTTTGGTTCAATTTATAAAATAAACCAAGTGTCATTTGTTTTATAAAATTATGGATGATATAAATTTTTTATATATAATAAACCAAGGTTTGGTTTATTTTTCATGGAAATTAAAATGAACCATGGATTGGTTTATTTTATAAAATCAATCATGGATTGATTTACCATGATAAGGAAATTTATTCCATAAGAGAGAAGAGACTTGATTGATTTTTATCATGAATTAAAATATGATTTTAATCATGATATAAAATCAAACTTGGCATGATGGAATAAGTTATTCCATATTTGAGAGGCTTGATGGTTGAGAGGCCACTATATAAAGGACCCAAGGCAAGGCTTGGGTGATAATCGAAGAGATGAAGGCATAGGCTCTCTCCCTCTCTTTCTCTCCTTCTCTTCTCCCCTTCTTGCCGTGCGCCAACCAGCCCCAAGAAGGAGCACCAGCTGATCGCCCCTGCCCTTTCCCTGCCGACCATCACCTGCTGCCGGAGAAGGAAACTCTGGCCATCTCTTGGCCGGAAGAAGGTGCTGCCAGAATTAGAGTTTGCCGCAAAGATCCTTTTGCCGCAAGCCTCTTCTTTTGCTTCGCCGGAATTTTGATTCCGGCCATCCTTTTGTGGTTAGTCTTTCGACTTCTCTCTTGGTTTTTCTTGTCGTGTTCTCGGAGAATCTAGTAGATCTCGAGAACACGAAACTCATAGCTTTACGAAGTCATCCCGAACATACTCGGCGTGGACGCGAATAGAGGCGGAGCTTCCAAGGGACACTTACGGGTGGATCTCGTCCCTTCCTTCAAGTTACGCGAGGTAATACGTAAATTAGTTTATGTTTCTGCAAAATTTTAAATATATGACCATGTCTACACCAGATAAAATTGCATACTTAGATGTGTGGTTAAATAATTAGAGAAATTATTTTATGCTAAACCTTCCGCTGCACGTAATTAATTTTAAAATTACGAACCCGCATCCATGTCAACATGCACCCGGTCCCAACAGTGGTATCAGAGCCGAGGTTTGTGTTTGACATAATCATATAATTGTTTTGCGGAAAGCTTTATTATAATCTCAATTTTGAAAAATTTTCAATTATGGAAACTTTCCAATTATGGTAAATTTTCAATTTAGGAATTTCAAAGTTTGGAAATCCTCATGAAATTTCGCAAACTTTTGAAATATCTCTGTTTCTGAAATTTTATGATAATTGTGAAAACTTTCTATTTTTGGAAACTTTCCAATTTTGGAAATTTCCTATTTTGGAAAATTTCCAATTTTGGAAAAACGTAAGTTTTCTTTGTACCAGAAATTTACAATTATTCTGAAAACCTTTTATTTTTGGAAACTTTCCATTTATGGAAAGTTCACAATTTTGGGCACTTTCTTTCACGAAAGTCTAGACAAATTATGGGAATATTAATTGGCATTTAAATTTATAATTGAAAATTAAATTATTTACAAAATTCTTTATTTTGGATTAAGCCTCGGGGAGCCGTCCAATTTAAAATTAGTTGTTATAATTAAATTTCCCGAATTGAATTTAAATTGTCAAATGCTTATTTTGGACTGAGCCTCGGGAAGCCGACCAAATTAAGTTATTGATATTAATTTTCCATAAATAAAATATGTGATCAAATCTTGGAAATTTTTGAGGTGATTCTCAAATGATAATTTCCTTATTTGATTTATGAGGTGATGCTCTTACATATTATTGTCTCCAAAATTAATTAGGAAAATTGTTTCCAATAGAGTATATTTCCTTAAATAAGATTTTCATGAAAATAATATGTGGTTGAATTAAGAGAATCTGTCTCTTAATTTAATAAGATTTAATTTAGAGAAATCAAAGTCTTAAACATATTATTTTCGAAATTGATTATGATAATTCAGGAAATTGTTTCCCAAAACAATTCCTTGAATAAAGTATGAAATTAGAATTAGGAAATCCGGTTCCTAATTCAATTAATGAGACTTGATAAATTAAGTCACATACATACTTTATTAAGGAAATCGTTAGAACATGACATAATTATATGTCATGAATGTGCATAAAAGAAAAGGATGAGACCCAAAACCCCTTACAAAATATTAAGGTCAACACCTTCCATTAATATGGTTAGAATCGGAGTTTTGTTTCTCGTTTGGGTTAATGGACACATCCATGCCCGGCTTGAACCTCAACATGTTCAAACCATGGAATTAGTTTATGATTAATATAGTTGGAGTCAGAGGTCAATCCTTAGTTTTGGTTGTTGGACACATCCAAGCATGACTAAACGGTTGAATGAGCTCCAACCATATTAAAACTATTTCTTGATTAATGGGTCAGCCTTAAGCTTGGAGAATCGATTTGTTGTGCCACAACCAAGGTCGATGTAAAGAAAGGTGCAGCTGGGTGCTATGTATATTGTTGCATACTTGTTAATGAGTTAACAACCCAATGATTTATGCAAACATTCAATTAGTTGATAGCATAATATGATAGTTACATATGTATAATATGTAATCGGTATAATTACCTACCTTCATAGCTAAGAATAACTTGATGGACTCTAGCCATGGTTGTTCTTATCTATGGTTGGATATCAACCTATTTGGAGATATTCCTACGATCTCCCGAATTGATAAAAAGGGTTATTCAATTCGAAAAATAAATAGGATTTAATTAATGTATATTGATGCATTCTTTATCATTCTCATCACATAACCTCAATTTGTATTTCTAGGATAATCACCTGATCATGTCTTCTCTGAATTTGCGTTCCATTTTGGACACCAATAAGCTGACTGGGCCAAACTTCATGGACTGGCTTCGAAACCTGAGGATAGTCCTCAAGGCAGAAAAGCTTGCTTATGTCCTTGAAGAACAACTTCCCAACCATCCTCCTGAAGATGCAACTCCAGACCAGTTAGTGGCCTATCAGAAACATGTGGCCGATTCTGAACTTGCGAGTTGCATCATGCTGGCCGCTATGGTACCTGAGCTACAAAAGCAGCATGAGCATATGGATGCTCATACCATCGTCTTCCATCTTCATGAGCTGTTTGACGAGCAGGGAGATC